>OZ038514.1:46454850-46649850 GCA_964036315.1 Acanthosepion esculentum | reverse complement strand
ATATGAACAGGTTAAAATAGATAGATAGATAGATAGATAGATAGATAGATATGAACAGGCTAAAATAGATAGATAGATAGATAGATAGATAGATAGATAGATATGAACAGGCTAAAATAGATAGATAGACAGATAGATATGAACAGGCTGAGATAGATAGATAGATAGATAGATAGATAGATAGATAGATAGATAGATAGATAGATAGATAGATAGATATGAACAGGCTAAAATAGATAGATAGACAGATAGATATGAACAGGCTGAGATAGATAGATAGATAGATAGGTAGATAGATAGATATGAACAGGCTAAAATAGATAGATAGACAGATAGATATGAACAGGCTGAGATAGATAGATAGATAGATAGATAGATAGATATGAACAGGCTGAGATAGATAGATAGATAGATAGATAGATAGATAGATAGATAGATAGATATGAACAGGCTAAAATAGATAGATAGACAGATAGATATGAACAGACTGAGATAGATAGATAGATAGATAGATAGATAGATAGACAGATAGATATGAACAGGCTGAGATAGATAGATAGATAGATAGATAGACAGATAGATATGAACAGGCTGAGATAGATAGATAGATAGATAGATAGATAGATAGATAGATAGATAGATAGATAGATAGATAGATAGATAGATATGAACAGGCTGAGATAGATAGATAGATAGATAGATAGATAGATAGATATGAACAGGTTAAAATAGATAGATAGATAGATAGATAGATAGATAGATAGATAGATAGATATGAACAGGCTGAGATAGATAGATAGATAGATAGATAGATAGATAGATAGATAGATAGATAGATAGATAGACAGATAGATATGAACAGGCTGAGATAGATAGATAGACAGATAGATATGAACAGGCTGAGATAGATAGATAGATAGATAGATATGAACAGGTTAAAATACATAGATAGATAGATAGATAGATAGATATGAACAGGCTAAAATAGATAGATAGACAGATAGATATGAACAGGCTGAGATAGATAGATAGATAGATAGATAGATAGATAGATAGATATGAACAGGCTAAAATAGATAGATAGACAGATAGATATGAACAGGCTGAGATAGATAGATAGATAGATAGATATGAACAGGCTGAGATAGATAGATAGATAGATAGATAGATAGATATGAACAGGCTGAGATAGATAGATAGATAGATAGATAGATAGATAGATAGATAGATAGATAGATATGAACAGGCTAAAATAGATAGATAGACAGATAGATATGAACAGACTGAGATAGATAGATAGATAGATAGATAGATAGATAGATAGATAGATAGATAGATAGACAGATAGATATGAACAGGCTGAGATAGATAGATAGATAGATAGATAGATAGATAGATAGATAGACAGATAGATATGAACAGGCTGAGATAGATAGATAGATAGATAGATAGATAGATAGATAGATAGATAGATAGATAGATAGATAGATATGAACAGGCTGAGATAGATAGATAGATAGATAGATAGATAGATAGATAGATATGAACAGGTTAAAATAGATAGATAGATAGATAGATAGATAGATAGATAGATAGATAGATATGAACAGGCTGAGATAGATAGATAGATAGATAGATAGATAGATAGATAGATAGATAGATAGACAGATAGATATGAACAGGCTGAGATAGATAGATAGACAGATAGATAGGAACAGGCTGAGATAGATAGATAGATAGATAGATATGAACAGGTTAAAATACATAGATAGATAGATAGATAGATATGAACAGGCTAAAATAGATAGATAGACAGATAGATATGAACAGGCTGAGATAGATAGATAGATAGATAGATAGATAGATAGATATGAACAGGCTAAAATAGATAGATAGACAGATAGATATGAACAGACTGAGATAGATAGATAGATAGATAGATAGATAGATAGATAGATAGATAGATAGATAGATATGAACAGGCTAAAATAGATAGATAGATAGATATGAACAGGCTAAAATAGATAGATAGACAGATAGATATGAACAGGCTGAGATAGATAGATAGATAGATAGATAGATAGATAGATAGATAGATATGAACAGGTTAAAATAGATAGATAGATAGATAGATAGATATGAACAGGCTAAAATAGATAGATAGACAGATAGATATGAACAGGCTGAGATATATAGATAGATAGATAGATAGATAGATAGATAGATAGATAGATAGATAGATAGATATGAACAGGTTAAAATAGATAGATAGATAGATAGATAGATAGATAGATAGATATGAACAGGCTAAAATAGATAGATAGACAGATAGATATGAACAGGCTGAGATAGATAGATAGATAGATAGATAGATAGATAGATAGATATGAACAGACTGTGAAAGATAGATAGATAGAGTTCGAGATTTAGCGTTACAAGTTTCACCAAACCAAGAAATCATTCAGAATGGAAAAATATCTCTCCTAGACTCAATCAATATGTCCACAATTTAAAACGTAATTATTAATCAGAATTAGCTTGAAAGTCTTCACTGAATAAGCTTCTTCTTCCTCTCCTTCTTCTTCTACTTCTTTTTCAATATACATGGTCCCTTTTGGACGTGCACGATCATGGCGCTCCACAATTTCCTGTCCTTTGTAGCTATTAGCAACGTTTATCTTAGTCACGCCTCCCTTTCTGAGTTCTGACATCAATTCACACAAGCGGGTCAGGTAGGTGTGCCGCCGCACACGACTATTCTTTTTGCTTCCATAGGTCCTGTAAGTCTCAAATTCTCCGAGCCCTCCCTCCTCAATAAGGGTTCAAGTGATTACAGCTGTGTTTTCTGATTTTAAGTATATGCGTTCATTTTGTTTTCTGTTTTCCTCAATGCTTACAAGGTCCACCCATAGTATCCTCAGCATCCGTTGACACAACCAAATTTCTGTTACCTCCAGTTTTCCTTCATCTGTGCGGAGATTATCCAACATTCGTTCATGTACAAAATGATTGATATTACATAGCAGTTCAGCACTCTTTTCTTTGTTTCTCCTGCTTCAAGTCCCCTCTTCATCTGTGAGGAAATTGTCCAGCATTCACTGCCATATAGGGGGATTGATATTACATAGCAGTTCAGCACTCTTTTCTTTGTTTCTCCTGCTTCAAGTCCCCTCTTCATCTGTGAGGAAATTGTCCTGCATTCACTGCCATATAGGAGGATTGATATTACATAGCAGTTCAGCACTCTTTTCTTTGTTTCTCCTGCTTCAAGTCTCCTCTTCATCTGTGAGGAAATTGTCCAGCATTCACTGCCATATAGGAGGATTGATATTACATAGCAGTTCAGCACCCTTTTCTTTCTTTCTCTTGCTTCAAGTCTCCTCTTCATCTGTGAGGAAATTGTCCAGCATTCACTGCCATATAGGAGGATTGATATTGCATAGAAGTTCATCCCAACCTTTTTAAACCCAGATTGATACTGAGGTTGTCAACTCCTTGCAGCAGTTTTACCTCCTTCATTACTACTATGATGTATATCCCCACGTTCGTCTTCCATTGAAACAAAGGCGGAAAAGTCGTGGGTGTCATGTTAAGTGGCGATGAAGAGGGGAAAATTGCTGTAAGGAATTGACTACATCAGCATCCACCTGAGTTGTGATACACGCCCTCATTCGTAGGTGGCCCACTGACATGTTAAGTGATGGTGCTTATGTCGATATTTTTTCTCAGAGCCTTTCACTATCAGTAAACCTCCTTATATCTTACTGGTTTCATCGCCTTGTTTAAAAAAAATTTAAAGATTTGATCTAATTCATATTTTAAAGATTTCACCCCAAGCAAGGAGATAAAGCCACTAACACACAAGGGGGTGACCATAAAAGAATAAGAAAAAGAAAAACATTATTATGGAGCGGGAATAAAAGAAGAGGAATCAAGAAGACAGTAGATAACGAATGACGTTGAATTTAAATTTTCGAAGACCAAAATTAACTGGAAGGCAAGAAGCCGAAAAAGAGTTCCACAGACGAGAAGTTCGATAAAAGAAAATGTTAGCATAGAACTTGCGATTACAATAACAGTATTTCCACAATAAAAAATGCATTCCTATAGTAAAACACTGCTACAAAATAATAATTATACGTATAATAGCCCTATTCTTTTAGTAATGCTTGCATTCATTCCTGACCACTGACAATCCCTTTCTTCCTCATTTGCAATGCATTCCTATAGTAAAACACTGCTACAAAATAATAATTCTACATATAATAGCCCTATTCTATCAGTAATGCTTGCATTCATTCCTGACCACTGACAATCCCTTTCTTCCTCATTTGCAATGCATTCCTATAGTAAAACACTGCTACAAAATAATAATTCTACGTATAATAGCCCTATTCTAACAGTAATGCTTGCATTCATTCCTGACCACTGACAATCCCTTTCTTCCTCATTTGCAATGCATTCCTATAGTAAAACACTGCTACAAAATAATAATTCTACATATAATAGCCCTATTCTATCAGTAATGCTTGCATTCATTCCTGACCACTGACAATCCCTTTCTTCCTCATTTGCAATGCATTCCTATAGTAAAACACTGCTACAAAATAATAATTCTACATATAATAGCCCTATTCTATCAGTAATGCTTGCATTCATTCCTGACCACTGACAATCCCTTTCTTCCTCATTTGCAATGCATTCCTATAGTAAAACACTGCTACAAAATAATAATTCTACGTATAATAGCCCTATTCTATCAGTAATGCTTGCCTTCATTCCTGACCACTGACAATCCCTTTCTTCCTCATTTGCAATGCATTCCTATAGTAAAACACTGCTACAAAATAATAATTATACGTATAATAGCCCTATTCTTTTAGTAATGCTTGCATTCATTCCTGACCACTGACAATCCCTTTCTTCCTCATTTGCAATGCATTCCTATAGTAAAACACTGCTACAAAATAATAATTCTACATATAATAGCCCTATTCTATCAGTAATGCTTGCATTCATTCCTGACCACTGACAATCCCTTTCTTCCTCATTTGCAATGCATTCCTATAGTAAAACACTGCTACAAAATAATAATTCTACGTATAATAGCCCTATTCTATCAGTAATGCTTGCCTTCATTCCTGACCACTGACAATCCCTTTCTTCCTCATTTGCAATGCATTCCTATAGTAAAACACTGCTACAAAATAATAATTATACGTATAATAGCCCTATTCTTTTAGTAATGCTTGCATTCATTCCTGACCACTGACAATCCCTTTCTTCCTCATTTGCAATGCATTCCTATAGTAAAACACTGCTACAAAATAATAATTCTACATATAATAGCCCTATTCTATCAGTAATGCTTGCATTCATTCCTGACCACTGACAATCCCTTTCTTCCTCATTTGCAATGCATTCCTATAGTAAAACACTGCTACAAAATAATAATTCTACGTATAATAGCCCTATTCTATCAGTAATGCTTGCATTCATTCCTGACCACTGACAATCCCGTTCTTCCTCATTTGCAATGCATTCCTATAGTAAAACACTGCTACAAAATAATAATTCTACATATAATAGCCCTATTCTATCAGTAATGCTTGCATTCATTCCTGACCACTGACAATCCCTTTCTTCCTCATTTGCAATGCATTCCTATAGTAAAACACTGCTACAAAATAATAATTCTACATATAATAGCCCTATTCTATCAGTAATGCTTGCATTCATTCCTGACCACTGACAATCCCTCTTTTCTTCATATACTTCTTGATCCAGAGTTTAACAAAAGGCCATGGATACTATTTATGTCAGACCCCAGAAATGTTGCCAGAAAATCGAGACATTGTTTTGAAGGACAAATCGACTGGAATTTTCATTCACAACAACCAAAACAATAAACGTAAGTAACTTTTCCTTTTAGTTACTAATAAATTCCTATTATTGATAAAAGTGAGCGAAATAAAAGGTTTAGTTCAACATTCCAACCACCTGAAGAAGGCCGCAGCGTACAACAGCCGAAACGTTGTGATAAACATGGCGACAAAGATGAGGACAATAGTCCGAATAATGTAAATAATGTGCATAATACCTCATCTCAGAAATATTGACAGATATATAAGTACATTGAGCTCTGTTTGGATTCATGTCCTCCTTGGAAGTATCCCTACCAATCATCAACGGATATTATCTAGATAGATAGATAGATAGATAGATAGATAGATAGATAGATAGATAGATAGATAGATAGATGGTTTAATAAAACGAAAACAAAGGAAAGGGTACCAAAATAATTAGTACGATAAGCATTTATTAAATATTGACCATATGACAGAAAAGTATCACGAAGAGAAAGGTTTTATATTCGGAATTTTCGGACACGCCTGTGTACTTCATCAAAGGTCCAAGGAATAAACAGAGAAATGGGAAGATGTTTTTGTAGATGGGTTATTTTCCAGTTGAAACCTTATTATTAGCAAAAACCAGATCTCTGTCAGATTCTTCTATGTGCGCATGTCGAGGAATCTGACAGAGATCGTTTTTTTTATATAAGAAACACACGTGGACCACTAAATACAGGGTGAGATGGGTAAATTTTCGCAAGTTTTATGTTTTATTTCGTGCAGCCGCGTTGTTTGTTTTTGATTTTGTCGATTGCACAGTATAGTCGGGTGAGTTGGGTACCGTCTGTGAGAAAAAAGGACACCATGACGCAATTCACTTCACCAGAAATTTGGAAACGTCATGCTGTACTGCTTGGCATTCGCGCCGGAAGCTCCAATACGAACATTTCAGAGTGTTTCGGTGTCAATCTAAGGAGAGTGAAGAGGATTCGGAAAGAGTTGGATGAGTCGAATGGTGATTACGAAGGTGTTTGGAGTGATCACGAGTGATGGCGACGTCATGTCTCCATTCATCATCTCACATGGCCTACACCAAGGTCCTTGAGGAGACGGTGCTGCCTAGGGTCAAGTGATGGTTTCTGGAAGAACCTACGCCTGGCAACAGGATTTTATATCATGCCACACAAGCATAAGAAAAACCATGGCTGTCAGACAATTTCTGCAACCACATCAGTCTTTGCATCTGGCCCACCTAACTCGCCCCAGACTCAACCTCACTTGATTAGTATGTGTGGGACGAACAAAACTCCTTGTAACAACAAATATGAACTGAAGGCATGGATTATGGCAGCATTCACCAACTTAAACTCACCGTCCATATGAGTTGAAGGAGATTCCGAAGTCGTCTGGAGACCGTGGTTGAATCTAATGACGATTTCATTGAATAAATTTACTCAATAGTATTTCAAGCTACTTTTACGTAATTTTGTTAAATATATAAGTGAAATGGGCGTTATTTTCATTTTTGCTCAATTTAGACGACAATTTATCCATCTCTCTATCTATCTATCTATCTCTCTCGATATATATATATATATATATATATATATATATATGTATATATTTTTGTCATCCACAGACAGACTGTTTCGCTGTTTCACAGCTCATCAGTGTGGCTAGGCGTCCGGTTGCCTCTAGCTACGATCGAAACCCGACTGAATTTGCGTCAGTCGGAACTTCTACCCGCTAAGCCATCAGCGTACGGTACGGGATGGAGGTGAATTTTAGCGTGTTTATTTTTAGATTCGGATAAACACACAGTGACTGAGAGTAACTCAATTCTGTCGAAGAGTCGTGCAGTATTAGCATAAATAGTCACTGTTTACAAATTCACACCCCAAACCAGAGGGCTCAACCGAAATTAATTTCAGGAGCTACTATTTTTGTCATCCACAGACAGACTAATGAAGATGCTTGAAAATGATGTTTCTCCTTCAAAGGGCGCCAGCAGATTGCAGACAAGAAGAAAAGATGACGTTGTTTTAAGCGAATTGGTATCTACTTAGTAGATTAGTACAATTTATTATCACCTGGTTCAAAATTTTCTGTCAGTTTTTCGAAGTCTAACAGATGCAGGCGATTGTCTGGTGGGAGTGAATGGCGAACTCTGTGGTGGGGGTGAACATTTTTGGAGATTCCTTCAAGGAAATAAAGATCTCGTTTGATGTTGCTTTAAGACGTGATTTCATGGCGAAACCACGAAGCCGACAGACGAGAAGCACCGAAATCGATTCTGTCGTTTTGGGAAAAGATTTAGAATCGACTTTAATTCTGTATCCCGCGATAAGGAAAAGAATTTATCGCACGATTCAGACATTTAGAAACACTGCTTTTTCAGCTAACTGTTTTAGTGAAAGCTGTCTTGGCCTAAGGGACGTAAGGCAAGGATGTGTCCTCTCGCCGGACTTATTCAATCTCTACAGTGAGGAACTTCTGAGAGAATTGGAAATCTTAACGGGATTCAACATTCGGGGCCACAATTTAAACAACGTAAGATCCACAGATGACACAGTGCTGATAGCAGACACGGAAAAGAAATGACAAAACCTCCTGCAGAAGGTAGCAAAGAAGAGCGAGAAGAAGGGACTAGCATAAACTACTAGAAGACAGAATGCCTGCTCATCAGTAAGAGGAGGAGATTTACTGGTCGCAGACAATAAAATCAGCCAGGTACAGAAGTGTAAATATCTGGGAAATATTTGAATATATCATGGACTGAAAATGTGAGCAACGATGAGGTTTTACGGGGGATGCAAAAAGGAAGAAGCATATACTTAGTAAAAGGAAGAGGACGCTGAAATTTCTGGGACACGCAATGAGAAAGGAGGGCTTAGAGAATCTGATACATACAGGTCGAACAGAAGGAAACAGAGACAACGAGAAGCAACGCATGAGTAAAATATTATTAAGGAGCGAGAACAATAGAAGAGTAATCAAGAGGACAGTGGATAACGATTGACAGTAAAGCCATAAAGACACAAGGGGCTACTGAGTGTGAAAGAATAAGAAAAAAGTGAAATATTATTAAGGATCGAGAACAATAGAAGAGTAATCAAGAGGACAGTAGATAACGATTGACAGTAAAGCCATAAAGACACAAGGGGCTACTGAATGTGAAAGAATAAGAAAAAAGTGAAATATTATTAAGGAGCGAGAACAATAGAAGAGTAATCAAGAGGACAGTGGATAACGATTGACAGTAAAGCCATAAAGACACAAGGGGCTACTGAGTGTGAAAGAATAAGAAAAAAGGGAAATATTATTAAGGAGCGAGAACAATAGAAGAGTAATCAAGAGGACAGTGGATAACGATTGACAGTAAAGCCATAAAGACACAAGGGGCTACTGAGTGTGAAAGAATAAGAAAAAAGTGAAATATTATTAAGGAGCGAGAACAATAGAAGAGTAATCAAGAGGACAGTGGATAACGATTGACAGTAAAGCCATAAAGACACAAGGGGCTACTGAGTGTGAAAGAATAAGAAAAAAGGGAAATATTATTAAGGAGCGAGAACAATAGAAGAGTAATCAAGAGGACAGTGGATAACGATTGACAGTAAAGCCATAAAGACACAAGGGGCTACTGAGTGTGAAAGAATAAGAAAAAAGTGAAATATTATTAAGGAGCGAGAACAATAGAAGAGTAATCAAGAGGACAGTAGATACCGATTGACAGTAAAGCCATAAAGACACAAGGGGCTACTGAGTGTGAAAGAATAAGAAAAAAGTGAAATATTATTAAGGAGCGAGAACAATAGAAGAGTAATCAAGAGGACAGTAGATAACGATTGACAGTAAAGCCATAAAGACACAAGGGGCTACTGAGTTTGAAAGAATAAGAAAAAAGTGAAATACTATTAAGGACCGAGAACAATAGAAGAATAATCAAGAGGACAGTAGATAACGATTGAGAGTAAAGCCACAAAGACACAAGGGGCTACTGAGTGTGAAAGAATAAGAAAAAAGTGAAATATTATTAAGGAGCGAGAACAATAGAAGAGTAATCAAGAGGACAGTAGATAACGATTGAGAGTAAAGCCATAAAGACACAAGGGGCTACTGAGTGTGAAAGAATAAGAAAAAAGTGAAATATTATTAAGGGCCGAGAACAATAGAAGAGTAATCAAGAGGACAGTAGATAACGATTGACAGTAAAGCCATAAAGACACAAGGGGCTACTGAGTGTGAAAGAATAAGAAAAAAGGGAAATATTATTAAGGAGCGAGAACAATAGAAGAGTAATCAAGAGGACAGTAGATAACGATTGACAGTAAAGCCATAAAGACACAAGGGGCTACTGAGTGTGAAAGAATAAGAAAAAAGTGAAATATTATTAAGGACCGAGAACAATAGAAGAGTAATCAAGAGGACAGTAAATAACGATTGACAGTAAAGCCATAAAGACAAAAGGGGCTACTGAGTGTGAAAGAATAAGAAAAAAGGGAAATATTATTAAGGAGCGAGAACAATAGAAGAGTAATCAAGAGGACAGTAGATAACGATTGACAGTAAAGCCATAAAGACACAAGGGGCTACTGAGTGTGAAAGAATAAGAAAAAAGGGAAATATTATTAAGGAGCGAGAACAATAGAAGAGTAATCAAGAGGACAGTAGATAACGATTGACAGTAAAGCCATAAAGACACAAGGGGCTACTGAGTGTGAAAGAATAAGAAAAAAAGTGAAATATTATTAAGGAGCGAGAACAATAGAAGAGTAATCAAGAGGACAGTAGATAACGATTGACAGTAAAGCCATAAAGACACAAGGGGCTACTGAGTGTGAAAGAATAAAAAAAAGTGAAATATTATTAAGGAGCGAGAACAATAGAAGAGTAATCAAGAGGACAGTAGATAACGATTTACAGTAAAGCCATAAAGACACAAGGGGCTACTGAGTGTGAAAGAATAAGAAAAAAGGGAAATATTATTAAGGAGCGAGAACAATAGAAGAGTAATCAAGAGGACAGTAGATAACGATTGACAGTAAAGCCATGAAGACACAAGGGGCTACTGAGTGTGAAAGAATAAGAAAAAAGTGAAATATTATTAAGGAGCGAGAACAATAGAAGAGTAATCAAGAGGACAGTAGATAACGATTGACAGTAAAGCCATAAAGACACAAGGGGCTACTGAGTGTGAAAGAATAAGAAAAAAGGGAAATATTATTAAGGAGCGAGAACAATAGAAGAGTAATCAAGAGGACAGTAGATAACGATTGACAGTAAAGCCATGAAGACACAAGGGGCTACTGAGTGTGAAAGAATAAGAAAAAAGTGAAATATTATTAAGGAGCGAGAACAATAGAAGAGTAATCAAGAGGACAGTAGATAACGACTGACCGTAAAGCCATAAAGACACAAGGGGGTACTCAGTGTGAAAGAATAAGAAAAAAGGGAAATATTATTAAGGAGCGAGAACAATAGAAGAGTAATCAAGAGGACAGTAGATAACGATTGACAGTAAAGCCATAAAGACAAAAGGGGCTACTGAGTGTGAAAGAAGAAGAAAAAAGTGAAATATTATTAAGGAGCGAGAACAATAGAAGAGTAATCAAGAGGACAGTAGATAACGATTGACAGTAAAGCCATAAAGACACAAGGGGCTACTGAGTGTGAAAGAAGAAGAAAAAAGGGAAATATTATTAAGGAGCGAGAACAATAGAAGAGTAATCAAGAGGACAGTAGATAACGATTGACAGTAAATCCATAAAGGCACAAGAGGCTACTGAGTGTGAAAGAAAAAGAAAAAAGTTAAATATCTTTTAGGAACGAAAACTGTAGAAGAGTAATTAAGAGGACAGTAGATAACGATGGACATTGCATTTAGTTTTTTGAAGATCAAAGATACCTAGACAGCAAGACCCGGAAGAGAGATCAATTGCCTGTCCATTTGTTAATCATTTCACCCGTCTATGCAAACAGTAAAGCCACTAAGATACAATTTTGTTGGGCTTAATCCCTTTCATATCATGTTGGCATTGTTTACGGTAAGATATGTTTAGTGTGCAGTCATGATCGATCGAGAAATTCGTCGAAGGTGTTTCTATAAACAGAATATCAGACTTACCTAAACAAAATGCTGTTAGAAATTTCTCGAACATTCAGGTCGGTATATGTAATTAGTACTGTTTAATTAAAAAAAAACAGACTATTTACTTAAATAAATTTTTTACATAAAAATAACGTATAAACAGATAATATATTAAATAATAATCGGACTTAACCCTTTCATCCCTGCGTTCCTGAACAATTTTAACCCTTCTGCCTGAGCGCCTGACTCAAAATTTGCAAATTATTGGTATGTAATTTTTCACGGTAGATATAAAAAATAGTTAAAATTGTTTACCCACCGTTCAACCGGTGGCTGGGCATTGCATCATTTTTTTATCGATCGAGAAAAATCGTCGAATTTGTGTGTTTATAAACAGTAATTCGGACTTTGCTAACCAAGACGCTTCTCTGTGGCTGAATGGTATCGGCACGTCAGGCTATATGACGGTTCCTATAAAGGTTACAGGTTCGATTCCTGCCAGAAGAGCGCATATTTTCTACGAAATTTCTCGCTTGCTAAATGTAATTAATAATGTTTAATTAGAAACAGAACATTCACTTAAATAAATTATATCTATAAAAATAACGTATAAACAGAAAATATATATATATATATATATATATATATATATATATATATATATATATATATATATATATAGAGAGAGAGAGAGAGAGAGAGAGAGAGAGAGAGAGAGAGAGAGAGAGAGAGAGAGAGGGGGGAGAAATTCTTTAAAAAATATATACACACTTCAGGATAAGAAAAACATGTGTTTCGTTGTTTTGTCAAATTTCGATAGCATTGCCATACAAGAACTTTATGGATACGATGACTTATTCTTTCAAGAAGACGGTGCACCGCCACACTAGCAGAAAGATTTGCGAGCTTTACTGAATAAGCATTCGTAAGAACGTCCTCCTGGTTTACACGAGCAGACTTTTTACCTCTGGAGTACCCTAAAAGACTTTGTTTCTCACAGAAAGCCGACTACATTGGCGGCCCGTAGGCAAGAAACTGAAGGAAATACAGGTGCAGCACACTTTGGCCAACTTTGCCCAAGCCGTACTAATAAATGTCTGGAAGGCCACCCTTGTGAGCATTTCGTTTGATTGTAGACTCCAAATCTCGTGGTGGCTGAATAAATTTAGTATAACAATATCTATACAATTTTTTCCTTTGCTGAAGTGTGTACACATTTTTGGGCGAATTCTGCACACACACACACATACACACACACACACACACACACACACACACACACATATATATATATATATATATATATATATATATATATACATAACATTTTTGTCGAGATTTACAAATTCTACGTTTTGTTCAATTTCGCAAAGCAATCGATGGCATTTGAATAAGCTGGTTTGTTTGGAAAAATAAATTGACAAAAAACCCACTTCGCGGTGTAATTTCTTTAATTTAATTTAATTTTATAGGACTTCATGGTAAACAATATTTTTTAAGAAAATTTCTTTTTTTCTTCTTTTTCATAACTGCGAAACAAAATCGAACCTGTATCCTATACGGAACCGTCATATAGCCTTATTATAACCAGAGCATTTACTTAAATATTTCTATCTATAAAAAGAACGTATAAACATAAAAAAATGTCTTAAAATAAATCTCGGATTTTGTCCATTTCATAATGTGTGACGTCATTTGTTTACATTTGGATACGCATCGAGCAGATATGAATGTAAGAGAGAAAATCATGGAGAATTGTAGTTTAAAAACAGTAAAATCGACCTTGCTATCCGAAACGCTCCTCTGTGGCTAAAATGGTAAAAGCACGTCAGGCTATATGACGGTTCCGCATAGGATACAGGTTCGATTCCTGTCTGAGGACGCATATTTTCTAGGATAATTTCTCGGACATTCAGGCCGATAAATGTTGTTAATACTGTTTATTATAAACAGAACATTTACTTAAATATTTGTATCTATAAAAATAACGTATAAACAAAAAATCGTTCTTAAAATAATTGTCGGACTTTGTCCATTTCATAATAGTACAATATATAGTTATTTTTTTTTGTATGTTAGTTAATTTGTATAGTTCATTCATATAGTAAAATATATAGTTATCTTTATATGCTAGTTAATTTTTTTAATTCATTCGTATAGTAAAATATATAGTTATTTTTTATATGTTAGTAATTTTTTAGTTTATTCATATAATAAAAATATCATTTATTTTTATATGTTAGTTAATTTTTTTAGTTCATTTGTGTAGTAAAATATATAATTTTTTATGTTAGTTTTTTTTTTTTTCGTCATATGTGACAGTGTATACATTGGATTAAAGGAATAATATATTTCTGCTCCATGACAACGCAAGACAGCAAGACACCAGAAAAAAATCCGGAAGTCGGTTAGCTTGTTCTAACCCACCCGCCATATTCATCAGATTCTTAAAACTATCGAAGAGCAACTTGATAAGTGGCAAAAATTCGTCGTAAATTTGTTCTTTAAAGTTGTGACGTGTTTGTAGGTAACGAAGTAGGAATTTCTTTTCGTTTCTGCATTTAGAAATCACCTATGATCTTTTTTGTTTTTATGAATATTCATGGCTGTAGAAAGGTAATTATTGTCATTTTCTCCCATTGAATAATGGTTACATTGTTTTGAAATGTTGTAAGATGATCTTACCTTCATTTTAAAAATTATAATTGTTTTTGTCCGCTTTTCAACAGGAGAAATACGTACCTCTATTGGATTATGGCCTGGAATACCCTCACAGCTTGATCCTACGAAGTACCCTGAATACGAGGTAAGTCTACTCTCTCTACAATACGATTATGGTTCTCCACGGCTCCCTCTTTTTTATTGATCTCAGTACCCCAATTAGTAATGGCTCCTGAGAGCCTCACAGCTTGATCCTTCCAGGTACCCTGAATACTAAATAAGTCAGGTGTCTACTCTATCTACAAGACGATTATAGTTCTCCACAGCTTCCTGTCTTTTATTGATCTCGGTACTCGCAATTGGTAATGACCTCTGATACCATCACAGCTTGATCGTTCGAAGTACCCTGAATACTAAATAAGTCAGGTGTCTACTCTATCTACAAGACGATTATGGTTCTCCACAGCTTCCTGTCTTTTATTGATCTCATTACTCGTAATTGATAATCACCTCTGATACCATCACAGCTTGATCGTTCAAGGTACCCTGAATACTAAGTAAGTCAGGTGTTTATTCTCTCTCCAAGACGATTGTGGTTCTCCACAACTTCCTGTTTTTTTGTTACTCTCAATACTTCTAATGGCGTATGCCCACTGAAAGACAAGATTTGATTTGACTCATAACGTTTCCGAGTGATTTATCCCAGGAAGAGCCGTGAAAATTTGACGGTTTTCCTTCAGAAAATTAAAATAGGAACACCGTCAATTTTTCGAGGGTCTTTCTCGTATAAATAACTTAGAAACCTTTCTTGCCTAATCAAATCTTTAAACAAATTATTGTCATTCAATGTTAGATATGAATAGAGTTTACTTCCGGGATAATTTCAGGAAGTCAGAAATCGAAGAAAACGCAAAGGAGAAGGAGGAAATTAATTTTATAGATGAATCCATGAAAATATGATCACTGCAAAGTCGTGAACGAGAGATTAGACTTGCAGGTTTGGTTCAATTACTGATCACACCAGATGGTGAGCTATTTCCTAGATGCCGTAACTACGGTCCGCTCTGTATCCAGAGCTGGACACAAAACCGTTAAGCCGCTAATCGATTTAATTAACGAAGTTAACATTTTCGCTAACGATTCAACCCCCAAGCCAACCGTATATTTCTTGCCTCATTTAATTTTTAATATTCGGAAAAATATTCGTGAATATGAAAGGATTATGATCAAAATAAGCAGATATAATGTTTGTAACTTATTCAATCAGACATCACAGAAAGAGATTTTGCTGCCTAAATACAAACACACACACACAAACATACACACATATATATATATATATATATACCTATATATATATATATATATATAGAGAGAGAGAGAGACCTATAGATATATATATATATATATATATATATATATATAGGACGATATATATATATATATATACATATATATATATATATATATATATATATATATATATATATATATATATATATAGTCCTATACATATATATATATTTAAAGACATTTATATTATGTTTAACGTTCTTTTTATAGATGCATGTATTTAAGCAAATACATGTATCTATAAAAAGAACGTTAAACATAATATAAATGTCTTTAAATAAATTGTCGGGCTATGTCCAATTCTAAAATATATATATATATATATATTTATATATATATATTCCTAGGACTATATGCATATATATATATATATATATATATATATATATATATATATTATAAATTAATAGATTTAAAATATGGTTTTACCGCTACACAGTGATGACCATGTTTCAGAAACATGGTCATCACTGTGTAGCGGTAAAACCATATTTTAAATCTATTAATTTATAATATTAATGCTCTGTAAATTTAAATTTACATAGAGCACTATTGTGTAAAAATAAGAATATCTATAAGAACACCGGATTTTATATCTTACTGTTCTTTCCTTTTTATTTATATATACATATATATATATATATATATATATATATATATATATATATATATATATATATATATATATATATATATATATATATAGTCCTTCCCTACGTCTTTAATAAACACGAAACATAGAAACATAAGGGAGGCGAATAAATTCTAGTGCGGTTGGTTTTTCGGAAGTGTTTTTACAAACTTTGAAAAGTATCACACCGAAATCTGAAACCGGATGCTTTACAGAAACTAAGCAATGTATTAAAAAATAGAAAGATTTAGTTGGGACCAAAAAAAATGTTGGACTTTTATGTAATATCAGCTTTTTTTTTATAAATATGCCTCAGCAGTTTGGAGGATGTCATCAAAGACAAAGAAAAATTGACCCTGCTTAAATGCACCAAATCTTTAATACACTAATCGCTTTAATTAACGAACTTAACCTTTTCGCCAATGATTTAACCCCCAAGCCAACTCTGAATGTCACCATGGCGCCCCACGAACTTGAATCTGTTGATGCCGTCGAAGTTAAAACTGCTGGTGCTATTAGACCTCAGGCAGAACATGCTCAGAACTTAAAGTTAACTGTTTGTCGATAACTTCCGGTATATTTTTGAAGAGTTAACTGATCAATGGTTAACGTAATTAATTTTTGCTTAACGAATTGACGGTTAACGAAGTTAATTTTTTGATTAACGGTGCCCAGCTGTGATGATTCTCAAAGTCAACTTAAAAGTCAAATCGCCAACGAAAATGACAACTTTGCTAATCAACGATTACCAGATTCACGGGTTGGTGTCGAGCTCTGCTTAAATGTTTCTTGCGGATTAATCACTGGTTGTCTCAAGACAATCAAAATCGATGACCTTTACTTGCTTAGTAGCATTGCACCCCTTTAAATGAAAAGAATAGTCCACTCCCAACTTGAGAAAAGTTGAACTGACCCTCATCATCCACTCCACGGCTGCGAATCAGTGGCAAAGAGGCTCAAGTCAGAGCTCCTACTGAGCGTCTGCCACCTGTGGTGCACCCGCCTTAACAAAGTTGAACAATCTCTCTCTCTCTCTCTCTCTCTCTCTCTCTCTCTCTCTCTCTCTCTCTCTCTCTCTCTCTCTCTCTTACATATTTCCTTTTCGTAGCGGTTTAAGATGACGCCATATTTCCTATATATTTTGGTTAATTTTAATCAAGGCAGAAAATCCACTAAGACGTAGGGATGTTACTGAGTCTGGTACTCATTGAGGTGGTAAAATGCGCCGATGGTATGTAGGAGTTCCACACGAGGTCTGGGTTGAATTTAAATCCTAATAAGCGCTCAAGGCAGGGAGCCTCCCTGAAGGAACATCCGTTCATTGCGGTTGGTGAAAGTTCTAATGTAGACTTCTTTGATAACATTTTGGTAAATAAATATTGTAGCGAACCGAGGTTTTAATACGCGTTGTGAAATGTAACACGTGTGGTCTCCTCAAATAGAACCCACTACAAATATGTCGGGCTCAAGATGGGTCCAACCAAAAGAAATGTAAAAGAAAACAACCAAAACCGATATATATATATATATATATATATATATATATATATATATATATATATATATATATATATAGGCAGCATTTTTTATTGATGCATGTTGCATTAAATAATATAGACAAGTTTTGTCTATTTATTTTAAGCAAATTCCTTTCATATCGTCTGATAAGCTTAATAACATTATCATTGAAAGATAAAAGAAAATCACCATATTGATACATGTTTTTTAATCCTATCTGAGCTTTTGGCTTACATAAGTCATCATCAAAGATGACAAATTACATTACAATATATTAAACAATACACGAACAAAACAATTATGATAGTCTATTTTTGTTGCATGAAAGATTTCCAAGCAACGACTATCTCGTGCATACGAGACGCGGAAAATCCTCGTTGAACTATACTTAAACATCAAAACAATAAACAAAAACTAAAAATTCTTGAAGCTATATACATAAAACAGTTGAAACTTAACCATGAAATAAACTATGAAATCTCCACAAATATACTTAAATGATAACAGAAGCCATTGGTTTATACCAACTTCCCATACTTAATGGCTTCCCATACTTAATACTTCTCGTTTTCACTCTCGCGTGGTCATGTGTGACGTCACGAGCTGTGGTGCGATTTTCGTTTCCGCGTCTCGTATACACGAGATTGTCGTTGGTTGGAAATCTTTCATGCAACAAAAAAAGATTATCATTATTGTCTATGTTATTTTATGAAACATGCATCAATATATATATATATATATATATATATATATATATATATATATATATATATATATATACACACACACACACACAAACAGTTATTTGTGATTTAACAAACAAACGGATACAAATTACAAAAACAATAATGTCTATGTGTAACAAATAACTGTGTAAAGTTTGTGTTCCAAGAAATGCGTGAATGAATATTTGTATGTACGTGTGCGTGTGTGTGTGTGTGTGTCCAATGTTCATGGCGTTTCCCACAGGAGGGAACGCTTATCTTCTACGAGAGCTTACATGGTCGTAGTTTGCTGAAAATGAAAGAGAGAAAGAAATAGTTTTCTCGAGTATATATTGTCTAGGGATAGATCCCCCAAGTGATGGTATCAAAATTTAGGAGGAGATAACTCCGTCAAAATGATTGCTGTCTATTTTTTTGTGTATTCAGTGTATTGTATTGAACAAAATGGTTACCTCGTCCGCAATCGTCATTCTCTCAGTTATCAGGACCGCTGTGAAAAAAAGTTTGGTAACCCCTGGTTTAAAAGGACGTCATGGAAATAAGCGTTAAATCTCGTTCATTTTTTTTTTCAAAATTATAGATATACGTGGAATCTACATCGAAGAACAAACTGTTACCCAACGGCTGTAAGTTCCTCTACCAGCTTTTCCCTTCTAGTGATGTATACTGGAAACAAAAATTTCTCAAAGCAGCTAAAGAGAATGATTCCGACATGGTGTTACGGATGGCGATCTTCTTCAAGACAGATCCGGACTTTATTAACTGGAAGGAACCCAAATACGGATACACCGCTTTGCACTACGCCAGTCGCTCTGGTGACAAGGTAAACTGATATTGGTGCATAAGTTGGGGGTCTTAAACTTAGATAACTGTTTCATATAACTGGCTGAATACAGTTTTTTTTTTTATAATAGGAACGAATGATTTGAAACAATCGTATAGATAAATGTTAGAGGCAAAATTGTGTTGATTGTTTACTAACTTCCAACAATTACTCACCGGCGCTACTACGATTAAAGTGGTTAAAGCGACTTTCAGGAAAAATAAATTCACATGATGGCGTATCGTGTCTAAAGATATAACTGTTACTCTAGCAGTTAGAGTCTGTACAACTGAAATAATTGAAAGTGTATTAACACATAGTATTTTGAAAAAAAAAGCAATAAAAATAAGATGGAATAAAAATCTTAATAAAATAATAGTAATAATGAAGAGTATATAGAGCCAGAGTGTTGGGATGAAAAGCAACAATAATAAGATGGAATAAAACTAGTAATAAAATAATAGTAATAATGAAGAGTATATAGAGCCAGGGTCTTGGGATAAAAAGCAACAATAATAAGATGGAATAAAACTAGTAATAAAATAATAGTAATAATGAAGAGTGTATAGAGC
Organism: Acanthosepion esculentum; assembly: GCA_964036315.1. Taxonomy (NCBI): domain Eukaryota; kingdom Metazoa; phylum Mollusca; class Cephalopoda; order Sepiida; family Sepiidae; genus Acanthosepion; species Acanthosepion esculentum. The sequence goes on along the minus strand of OZ038514.1, from coordinate 46,629,624 downwards.
CAGAGTGTTGGGATAAAAAGCAACAATAATAAGATGGAATAAAACTAGTAATAAAATAATAGTAATAACGAAGAGTGTATAGAGCCAGAGTGTTGGGATAAAAAGCAACAATAATAAGATGGAATAAAACTAGTAATAAAATAATAGTAATAATGAAGAGTGTATAGAGCCAGAGTGTTAGGATAAAAGCAACAATAATAAGATGGAATAAAACTAGTAATAAAATAATAGTAATAATGAAGAGTGTATAGAGCCAGAGTGTTGTGATAAAAAGCAACAATAATAAGATGGAATAAAACAAGTAATAAAATAATAGTAATAATGAAGAGTGTATAGAGCCAGAGTGTTGGGATGAAAAGCAACAATAATTAGATGGAATAAAACTAGTAATAAAATAATAGTAATAATGAAGAGTATATAGAGCCAGAGTGTTGTGATAAAAAGCAACAATAATAAGATGGAATAAAACTAGTAATAAAATAATAGTAATAATGAAGAGTATATAGAGCCAGAGTGTTAGGATAAAAGCAACAATAATAAGATGGACTAAAACTAGTAATAAAATAATAGTAATAATGAAGAGTGTATAGAGCCAGAGTGTTAGGATAAAAGCAACAATAATAAGATGGAATAAAACTAGTAATAAAATAATAGTAATAATGAAGAGTGTATAGAGCCAGAGTGTTAGGATAAAAGCAACAATAATAAGATGGACTAAAACTAGTAATAAAATAATAGTAATAATGAAGAGTGTATAGAGCCAGAGTGTTGGGATAAACAGCAACAATAATAAGATGGAATAAAAGTAGTAATAAAATAATAGTAATAATGAAGAGTGTATAGAGCCAGAGTGTTGGGATAAAAAGCAACAATAATAAGATGGAATAAAACTAGTAATAAAATAATAGAAATAATGAAGAGTGTATAGAGCCAAAGTGTTGGGATAAAAAGTAATAGTAATTACTGTTCATTGTTACAGAATTATTATTAAAGAACAGTAAGATTAAGACTCCAGTGTTCTTTAAGATTTACTTTTTAAAAAGAAAAGTGCTCGATACAACGTAGATATAATAATATTTTTATTTTAAAAATATTTTACATCGCTACAGGGAAATTTCTATGTTTCGGGACTTTTAATTTGTTCCATTATCAAGCGATGTCAAGTAATTTACCTACCATCGCTTGATAATGGAACATATAAAATTCTGAAACAGAAATTTCCGTGTTGCGATGTAAAATATTATATATATATATATATATATATATATATATATATATATATATATATATATGGAGGATGTTTCAGTTTTGATTCTAATTTGGTTCCCTCCTCAGGACACCGTTCAGAGATTACTTGAATGCAACGCTGATTTTGACTGCCAAAACAAAACTTTCTACACACCACTGCATCTCGCTGTAGCGTGCAGGCACCGGACCATTATTCATGTGCGTATATTACCATATACTTATATATTATCATATACATATATATTCCCATTATATACTTATATATTACCATATACTTATATATTCCCATTATATACGTATATATTACCATTATATACTTATATATTACCATATAATTATATATTACCATTATATACTTATATATTACCATTATAAACTTGTATATTACCATATAATTATATATTACCATTATATGCTTATATATTACCATATAGTTACATATTACCATTATATACTTATATATTACCATATACTTATATATTACCATTATATACTTATATATTACCATTATATAATTATATATTACCATATAATTACATATTACAATTATATACGTATATATTACCATACCCTTATATATTACCATTATATATTTATATATTACCATATAATTATACATTACCATTATATACTTATATATTACCATTATATACTTATATATTACAATATAATTATACATTACCATTATATACTTATATATTACCATATACTTATATATTACCATTATATACTTATATATTACCATCATACTTATATATTACCAAATAATTATATATTACCATTATATACTTATATATTACCATGATCATATATTGTATATGTGTTTCCACAGTTTTCATCCGATTTTGATGATTTTTTTGTTTGATTGATAATTTTTCAGTGCCGGTTTTGAGTCCAAATTGTCGGTGACAATGGCTCTCTACTGCTTCCTGTCCATTATAACTCTCAGCAACGTTTTACTATTTGCTATCTGTTCTTGGATATATATCTTTTCCTAAAAACTTTGATAAAAATAAATAGTTAAAATTATTACAATGATATTATCTATATCTATAATTCTCAAAATGTGTGTGTATGTATGTGTGTGATCGGATGTTGTTTATGCGTTTCCGCTGTTTTCAACCGAACGCTTCTGCGCGCGAGGCTGAAAATGTTGATCAAAGGACTCAACGGCTGAGGGAAACGCCTCTTCAATTGCTGCTGCGCGTGAGGCTGAAACAAGATTGAGGACGCAAAAACGGCCCTTTTCATGCCCCCACCCAATTCTAACTGTTAACCGCCCCCTCCATTTGGGGATGTGCTTCAGTTGCACCCAATTGTTGTTAATAATATTGATTTTCGGGTGGGCTGACTTTAAACTTAAACTGCTCTAACTGAACGGCAAAAATTCCCAATAATGAAACACCCGGTCGAAGGCGGGTTATCCTGCTAGTTAGAATTATAAAATTTAACGTATGTTCATGTTAGAATTTTTTAAAGATCTGTCTGTATCTCTGAGATGATGTATTATGATTTTTTGCATTATTTACATTGTTCGAACTGTTATCCTCATCCTCATTGCCATATTCACAACGCTCCGGCCGTTGTACGCTCCGGCCTTTTTCGGGTGATTGGAATTTCGTATCGAACCCTTTAATTCGTTCACCAGGGTAGATTGTTCTAGTTCCACGTGCCATGCCTCTTCTGGGTGTCTCAGTTTACTCAACTCTCCAAGTTTTGGTTCACCACTGCTGTGGCCTGGTATTGAACTCACTCAATAGATACCAATAATTACAGTCAAAAAATTAAAAGTTCACAAGATATCTCTAGGATCTAAATAATATATATATATATATATATATATATATATATATATATATATATATATATATATATATATATATATATATATATATATATATATATATATTTTAAGCATGTTGTGTTGAATGTCAAAGACAACATAGTCCTGCATATTTTCTTTTGAATGTTCTCATATTTTCTAATGAGACCGAGTACTTTCGACATCATTGATCATCTTCAGGGTCAAAATTTTTAACAATATCTTATATATATGTGGAGTCAAAATTTTTTAAAACATTTGCAAATTCTTTAAAATAAATTTTTTAAACATTTGCAAATTCTTTAAAAAAATTTTTTTAAACATTTGCAAATGAAGATGAACAATGATGTTCGAAAGTACTCGGTTATCTTACAGACAATATTTATTTCGATATCATTTTCAAATAAAATGTCTCATTAGAAAATATGAGAAAATTCAAAAGAAAATATGCAGGACTATGTTGTCTTTGACATTCAACACAACATGTTTAAAAGAAAAGTTGCTGCCAAATTACACACACACACACACACACACACACACACACACACACACACACACACACATATATATATATATATATATATATATATATATATATATATATATATATAAAATAAAGATATTTTTTTCTATCCAAAATACTCTTTTAAGGACTGAAGTTGTATGTCACCGAGTGGTAGAAAACAACCGATCAAAAGGTGTTTTAGTGGGATTTTTTAAATACACAAGCCACTGGGTGCCTATTTTAAATAGGAGTATCCACTGTAATAACGTTTGAAATAATATATATATATATATATATATATATATATATATATATATATATATATATATATATATTATGAAATGGACAAAGTCCGACAATTATTTTTAAGACATTTTTATGCTTATACATTCTTTTTATAGATACAAATATTTAAGTAAATGCTCTGTTTTATAATAAACAGTATTAATAACATTTTTAGGCTAAATGACGGTTCCGTATAGGATACAGGTTCGATTCCTGTCGGAGGACGAATATTTTCTATCTATATATCTGTCTGTCTGTCTCTTTCTATCTCTATATCGCTTTCTTTCTTTCTATCTAAGTCACTTTCTATGTATCTATATATACCATTATCTTTTTATCTATCTATCTTAGTCTCTTCAACTCGTACAATAACAACAACGACACCAGTTGATATAAATAAAACTACATGATTTATCAAATATCAAAGTGAAGAGAATTTTGTCATTAAAATGCTCAATCGATATTTATGGCAATAATTATTGTAATCAAAAATATATATATATATATATATATATATATATATATATATATATATATATATATATATATATATATATATACAGGGTGACCTAAAAAAACGGGAACTTTTTGACAATCCAATAAAACCAAGAGTGATGGAAGAAAAATATTTGATTCATAGTAATTGAAACCTTAAAACATGCCATTTAAGAAACAATGATGGAATTTTCATTTTTTTTAAATTACGTCCTGTAGATGGCGTCCTCCTGTACGAATTCATTCTTGAAATCTGCTGTTGAGATTCCTCATTGACTGCTGCAACATCTCAGCTGGGATACTGTGAATTTCATTCTCGTTACTAAAATGGCGAAATGTTTACTTGCTCAAGATCACTGTCTCGCAGTGTTGCCACTTGGTCATGTCTGGCAATACGCACTTCAAAAATATCCGTTTTTTGGGATCACCCTATATATATATATATATATATATATATATATATATATATATATATATATATATATATATATATATATATATACACCAGGTGTAACCGCAAATCGTATTACAACATAACTGTCTATCCTACAAAATGTTTAATATGTAATAAAATCCTAAAGTAATTCAGTATTTTTTTCAAGTTTTCTGATAAGACGTTTAGTTATTTTGATACCATTTGTCGTAAGATTTGCAGAAAAGCCCTTTGAGTTACTTACCTAGAAAGAGAATTGGTTAAAATCGTTTTGTGTCTGCCCCACTGTCTTCTCAACTGAACAATTGTGAAAGGAAAAAATCATTCAGGCCTTCAGTAATGGCGTCAACATTCATACTCTGGCTTCCATCTTCAAAGTCCTTTCAAGATCCATCAAGAGAACGGTGAATGAGTTTAGAAGAGGAAACAGTAGAGAGGAAAACTGGATCAGCGTGGGGGGTCACAACAGGAAGAGTGATCATCATTTCAACTTAAAGTTAAATAGATTAATTAGAAAAGATCCAACTCGATCCATGAGACGTTTGGCACTTGAGAGAGGAGTTTCAGCTATGACAGTCCAAAGAGCAGTGAAAAAAGACTTGAAAATGAAATCGTACGTGAAAGCTGTGAGACACCTTGTTACTTCAGTTAGAAGGTTAGAGTGGACAAAGATCAACTTGAATAAGTTGGAAAATGATTCTGGAAAAATATATATATTTGAACTATATATATATATATATATATATATATATATATATATATTTGAACTATATATATATATATATATATATATATATATATATACTTGAACTATATATATATATATATATATATATATATATATATATATATATATATATATATATATATATATATATTTGAACTTTATTTCAATTTTTCATGAGCTTCCGATCCTTGACTATGATTAATTAATGATGAACATGTCATTTTCGTTTATGATCGATTTCATCACGATTTTTCTGTCAACTTGAAGAGTAACTATACATTCTTATTGCTCAAAGTGGAGTCCAACAGTGTTATAAAAACCTCGGAGAATTCCAGTAAGATATCTTTAATCATTTCTAAGTTACAACGGTTCAGAGCTTTATCTGACAATTGGACAATTTTGCTGTTACACGATTTGGATCACCGCATAAAATGTATCAGAAAATGTCAAGGACGAGATAACTCGTAGGCAGCACGGGATAACTCCTTCTTGGCGTCATAATAAATATTGCCAACTACGAGTTACCTCGTTCCATGAATGAGGGCAAGACTTTGAAGGCTTTCTCTGAACATGAATCTCCTTCTCGTGTTGCGAGGGCGACACTCGCTCTTTTTTTCTCTCTCTCGGGAGGAACGCTTATGTATATACCTACCACCCAATTTGTCCCACATGTACATATCCTAAGAGCTTCGGTGTCGGCCACCAAATTACATGGCAGGCGCAGCCATTGACATCCTTTGAGGCGCGAGCCTGCACCTAGTGACTAAGAGGTTACCTTGCAGATCAACCCACTGAGGAACCTGGCTTTTTTACATGTGTGTTGTCTTTTGGCTCGACTATTTATATATGCTGGTCAGTTGTCCATTATGAGTAGGTCTATTGTGTTATTCTAACGTTTATTGGGTGAACGTTATCGGTTATGCTTCAAATTATTCTAGGGGCTATTCCGTAGAAATAAAAGAAAAATAATTAAATGAAATAGAAATCAATAATTAAGTTAACGCAAATCAATAAATAAGCAATTAAATTAAGTGAATTGAGAGGGATGGGTTCCGCCAGGTTAAAATGCCTAAGACACGCCCCCAACGACTCATTTTGGGGTTAAGGGCGAAAGCTAAGTCAAGCCAAACCCAAAAAATTAACAACCTACGACGCACGCATAAAGAAAGGTAAACGTAATAATAATGATGAACAACAAATAATAAAGTAATGTATGATAAATAATAAGTATAATAAGTTAATAAATAACACTGTCAAATAGCTAAGAATAGCTGCATTCAGATCCACAATTATTTCCACTCAATATATATACATATTTTAAAATACCATCTCCTTTGGTGAAGGATTTTATTTAGTTTGGTTTTTCTCTTGTCTAATAATTATTTAATAATTATTTCGAGTATTTTTAGTATTTCTTCACTATTTCATATTTCGGTATTATCTACTAATATTTTTCTTTTGTTAATAATTACCAGTGCTCCTAGTACCAGGCAATCTAGTACTACCTACCGCTTAGTCAGGTCATCAGTGAATAAACCGGCTCCCTCATCAGGTTATTTTTCTGATGAGGAAGTTGATCAGACACCCAACAGGGTTGAAACCAAGACCTGTCAAAGGGGGGACGAAACTTCTTGTAGGTTCAAAGACCATCACTGGGATAAACTGGGCTCCATAGCTATGGATGTAGTGCGGTGATGACCCGGTGTCACGGAGGGCTTTTTTGTTTTTAATCATTTTGCCCGTAATTATCTCTCCTAGACATGGTCGGCAGAACGTGAACAATCTGCACCCGTTGATTAAATAAAGGGTTTTGTTCGAATTTCCTTGATGTTTATTTACCCGGTTCGAAAGACACCTGAAAAAGGCCGGAGGGCACAATGGTCGGACGTTACGATTATCACAACAAGGAAGAGGATATTAGTCTGCTTTTATTTATTTATTATTGTCTTGGTAGATGCTAATCGAATGGGGATGTGACGTCTTCCTGAAGAACAATAAACAAGAGACTGCCATCGAAATCGCAAAGACACCGAAACTGAAACGTTTCATTATAGGTAAGAAATCTGTTGCTTTCTCTCTATATTATACTAAATAAGTCTAGGACCCAGGACAACATTTAATTAAGTGCATTGACAGGGAAGAAGAAAAGATTGAAAAATGAATGTTTTTTGTGTTAAATAAATCATTGTATTCGTAAATATGCTACACACTTACTGATTTCTCTATTTGATAGCTACATTTCACCAAGCAAGACAATAAAGCCACTAAGACTCAAGTGTCACTGAGTGTGAAAAATATGAGAAAATATTTTTTAGAGGACCAATTTCCAGAAGTTTCCAAAGTCGATAAGTCAAAATACCGATGAGAGGGGACCCCATTGGTAGACCAAATTTTTCTCTATAAAAATTGTTATCGAAGGTGAAAAAATTTGGTAGCTACATTTTTTAAATCATCCCCTCCTCAAGGAAGGCAATAAAGTCACTAATACGCAAGGGATTTACTGAGTGTGAAAGAATATGAGAAAATATTTTTGAACGGACCACTTTCCAGAGGTTTCCAAAGTAGACACGCCAAAATGCTGCTGAGAGGGGACCCCATCGGTAAACCAAATTTTTCTCTATAAAAATTGTTATGGAAGGTGGAAAAAATTGGCATATTTTTATGAATTTATGTGTAGGGATAGCTAATTTTGTTTTCGTTTTAGTTAAGGAACATTTCTGTATAAAGATTTTATATCTAGTTTTATATTTGTTTTTGTTGTCTAAAATGTGGTCCTCTCAAAAATATTTGACCACAAAATTCTTATAGAAAATTACAAATATACAAAATATTCTCATACGAAATTCAAATAGGGATGATTCTCTACTAATATATCAACAAGATATAATATTACCCGATCTTGTCAAGGGAAATAACGTTGAACCCACAATAGACTTCACTTCTGAATCAGCGTTTTTTTTTTGTTTTTTTTTTACAAGTTTCGCACAGTGAGAAATCAAACAGAGATCGGATTTTTACTAATAATACCATCTACACAAGCAGTCACACAAGCCACAAGGACAACAGTTGGTGATTCTTCCCCATTTCTTTGTTTATTTCTCGTACCGATGACGAAGCACACAGTCGTACCCGAATATTACGCACTTAAAACGTGCTTCACTTTTGTTTTGTGGTTAATAAATGGTTTTCGTACTGATCACATTTGTACCCTTTCGTTTGACCTTGTTTTATTAACCAACCGATCTATTTTACATACTGTAAGAAGCATACGTGGACTCTTCCTTCTAATTATATATATATACTACAGACAAACGTTTGGAGCCACCCTACATTTCTGTAAAAGAAAAACACTTTAAAATGCGATATATATGTATTTTTTAGGGTAAACCATAAAGTTTCAGTAGCTACAGTGTATTTGCTTTTATTTTTCAGCCTATCACCGGACTCTTCTTACTACCAAAATGTTCAAATTTGGATTCGTCTGTCCACAATATATTTTGCTAAATTATGAATATTTTATATAAGAAACATTATATATTGTTTTCATCATTAACCCCTCAGTAGACATTCAAGATTACCAAAATATTCTGCTAAGTTAAAAATTAATACAGGTTGTAAATATTAAGCCAGCATTGACGAATGTTGGAAACAAAATATCTATAATTGTCACTGTTTGAAGAAAACTAAAGATTGTGCCATAATAAGTGTATTTTTATGGATTTATTTTTATTTATCTTTGATTTCGACGTAATTTGCACAAAATGGCAAAATCAAATCAGCTAAGAATTGAGGTGAGGGTACAAATTGAAATCTTATTCAAATAAGTCTAGTCTCAAAGTCAAATTACCAAGAAGATGGGATGCACTATTTGTTCCAAAGGCAAATGGGAACTGGATAAGAGAGCAGCACCAAAAGTGACAACTGCTGCTGAAGAGAAACACTTCATTATTGAGAGGAAAAGAAATAGAAGGCAAACTGCTCCAGAGTTGACAGCTGAATTTAATTTCCCTCGACAACAACCAGTGTGTCACTGTCAACTGTGAAAAACAGACTTAGATCAGCGGGATGCAGATAGGGGGTGTATAACCATCAAGTAGATATTTACTTGAACCCCTCCACTGGGTCAGGTTATGACAGAAGGTCAGATTTAACGTGGTGACACGAGTGTTTTCACTCGGGCCGCTGGTCCAAGCTGGTCTTAGCTGATCATAACTTCTCCAAGCTGGTCAGAGCTGGTCTTGGCTTATCATAGCTGGTCTAAACTGGTCAGAGCAGGTCCAAGCTAGTTAGTAGCCGTGATACCACCTTCACAGGGACGGATCTGTGTATAACCATCAAGTACCCCTTTTACGGAAGGTGAATTAGCAGAATAGACTGTTATTGGGGAAAAATAGATACGAAGTGGGCATTAAAAATGTGGCAAAATGTATTGTGGACAGACGAATCCAAATTTGAACTTCTTTGGCAGTAAAAGGGGAGTGTATGTCAGCGGAAAGCCAAGAGAAACACTGGATAATGAATGTGTGGTTCCAACATTGAAACGTGGTGGTGGGTCTGTTATGGAGTAGGAGCATTTTAGGGGGGAGAGGGCTGGAGATTTGATTCAGGTGAAAGGAATCAAAATAACTAATCAACAAGACAACGATCCAAAACACTCTTCCGAATTATATCAAAATTACCTTGAAGAGAAAAAAAATTTTTTTTTAGAAATATTGTCTTGGCCGCCACAATCTCCCTGACGTTTTACCCATTGATTTTGTATGCGATAAATTGAATAGGAGAGAATACCCAATGAGTGAGAGTGAGTTTTGTCAGTGCATGAAGAATACTTGGGAAGGTCTGTTATTTACTTTTTTTTTCAAAAACTATTGGGAAGAATGCCAAACATTTGTAAAGCAATAATTAAGGCCTGTGGTGGTTTTATTGACAAAAAGAAAATATAATGCTGTTGCGTGATAATTTCTTATAGTTAAGTGCTTATTCGTTGTTAAAATAAAAGTACATTGTAGATAATTTAATCGTGTAGTTTGAAAATACACAGAAATAGCTCATTTTAGTGTGTGTAATTTAAGCATATATATGAAATTGCTACACACCTTTATTTTAGGATATTACATAAAAGACATGTTTAAAAAAAACGATACATATATTGCACTACTTTTGTATTGAGTGTTCTATTAAATTGAATGTTACGAACGTCGGAATTGAACTCTATTTCTTCTTATTTTACATGGATATATATATATATATATATATATATATATATATATCTTTTAAGACATTTTTATGTTTATACATACTTTTTATAGATACAAATATTTAAGTAAATGCTCTGTTTATAATAAGGCTATATGACGGTTCCGTATAGGATACAGGTTCGAATCCTGTGGGAGGACGCATATTTTCTACGACAATTTCTCGGACATTCAGGCCGGTAAATGTTGTTAATACTATTTATTATAAAACAGAGCATTTACTTAAATATTTGTATCTATAAAAAGAAAGTATAGACATGAAAAAAGTCTTAAGATATTGTACTATATGAATAAGCTAAAATAATTAACTGATAAATAATTTTTTTAACCATTTCTTGTTCCAGGATGCCGCAGATATCAAATTTTCAACGCGAGGTGATTGTTCTCTTTAAGCGTATTGCAAAAAATATAATATCATGAAACTATGCACTGCTTGCTGTAGAGAAGGAAACACATACACACACACACACACACATACATCCTTATATATATATATATATATATATATATATATATATATATATATATATATATATATATACCGGCCTGAAAAGGAATGCATAAACATAAAAATGTGTTTAAGTAATTGTCGGACTTTGTCCATTTCATAATGTATGACGTCATTTGTTTACATTTGGATACGCCATGAGCAGATATGAACGTACATGAAATATTCATGGAAGATTGTAGTTTAAAAGCAGTAAAATCGACCTTGCTAACCGAACGATCCTCTGTGGCCGAATCGGTTATGGCACGTCAGGCTATATGACGGTTCCGTATAGGATACAGCTTTGATTCCTGTCGGAGGACGAATATTTTCTATGAAAATTTCTCGGACATTCAGGCTGGAAAATATTATTAATACTGTTTATTATAAACAGAGCATTTACTTAAATATTTGTATCTATCAAAAGAATGTATAAACATAAAAATGTCTTAAAATAATTGTCGGACTTTGTCCATTTTATAATATATATATATATATATATATATATATATATATATATATATATATATATAATATAAAAGGCTCAAACACTAATATTCCATGGTTATAATCGTAATAACGATCCAATTCATCTGACCTACATATTTGAAATATTCTTACTCTGTCCTGGACATTGAGTTCTACCAGGATTCTGTCCTCTTGGGAATTTATTTATATATATATATTTATATATTTTTTATTTATACATATATATATATATATATATATATATATTCAACACTAATATTATCAATATATATATATATATATATATATATATATATATATATATATATATATATATATATATATATATATGAAGCTGAAACTTTCTCGTCGTCCTTACCATTATCAGATGAAACATTAAAAATCTGAGGCGCAAGGCCTTCTAATTCGGGATGAGGACTTTTCATCATCTCTTCGAATAATGGTATGTCTTTTAGCAATCATGTAAGTTAATAGAATTTAGTCAAGAATCGCAATTCTCCATCCGTGGATTTTTTTCTCATTCTCATCGTGCTTTCAAATCATCTCCGACGCGGTAGGAAAGCTAGAATCTCGGCATTTCCCATTCGAAGTTATTTCACACCTTCATCCCTTCATCATCGGCCATTTTTCCATTCTCTTTCAGAGACGTACAACCATTATTTGTTGACGATGCCAGCAATTATGAACGGAGATCCCGATCTCCTACTGAGACTCATTAAGGACCATATGAACAGAAAGAAACTTTTTTGCTCTTTAAGAAGCAGGTGAGTGTAATTTCTCTCTCTCTCTCACTCTCTCTCTCTCTTTCTCTCTCTCGCTCACTATATATATATATATATATATATATATATATATATATATATATATATATGTAAAAGAAAGAAAATATATATGTGAACGACTTTATATATATATATGAACAAGATTAGATAGATATATATGAACATAATTATATATAGAGATAGATATGAATGAAATTACAAATATACGAACGAAATTATATATATATATATATATATATATATATATGAACAAATTAGATATATACGTATATGAACGAAATCATATATATATATGAACAAGATTAGATATATATTAACGTAATTATATATAATAGATAGATAGATAGATAGATAGATAGATAGATAGATAGATAGAGAGAGATAAGGAAATTATATATATATATTTAAACGAATATATTTATATATATGAACGAAAATATATATGTGAACGAAATTTGATATATATTCATATGATCGAAATCATATATAAATATGAACAAAATTAGATATATACGTATATGAACGAAATTATATATATAACCAAATACATATATATGTATGAACGAAAAAATATGTATACATATATGAAAGAAATTATATATATATATATATATGTGTGTGTGTGTGTGTGTGTGTGTGTGTGTGTGTGTGAACAAAATATATATACATGTGAACATAATTATATATATATATACACATATATATATATGAACAAAATTATGTATATATATAATGAGCATATATATATATGAACATATATGAACGAAAAATATAGATATGAACGAAATTATATATATATATATACATGAGCGAAATTATATATATATATATATATATATATATATATATAGATAGATAGATATAGATATATATATATAGATACATATATATATAGATATATATATATATATATAATCTCATTCATTACTTTATTTCGTTACGAGCGAACGCCTTCGCAAAATGAAAACGCGTTGTTCATTCAAGTTTCCATACGCTACTTAGTTAATGCGCCACTGCCTCTCCCGGCAAAGTAATAGGTGTCCCCCTGAGTTCGTGTACATGTAGATATTTTATAAAAACATATTCAAGAATGGTTACCGATTGTGTTCTGAAAGAATTTCAAAGGAGCACTGAAATAAATACAAAATATGGAAAACATGGAGAGATAAGTCAAAGAAAGATAACTGAGATATCCAGAAGAGGCGTGGTACGTGGAAGTAGAACAATCTACCCTGCTAGACGAAATAAATTTCTCAGTTCGAAATTTCAATCACCTGAAGAAGGCCGGGGTGTACAACGGCTGAAACGTGATGAATACAGCAATAAAGATGAGGACGACAGTCCGAACAATGTAAATAATATAAAAGAAAATAAACTTGCAAATATTATCTTAAAACTTTAAATATCTTTTGAGGCTTAGCTTTCCCAACTGAACACAATTTTATCGCTTTAAATAATATATATTATAAATAGGTATTGTTAGTTGGTTGATTTTCTCTTTAGCGGCATATCAGCACCTGTATGGGTTATTTAATTCCAAAATCTAAATATTTTAAACACAATTTTATGGTTTCAACTAAATATATACTATAAATAGGTATTATTGGATGATTTTGATTAGTGGCATATCAGCACCTCTATGGGTTATTTAATGCCGAAATGTAAATATTTTGAACATAATTGTATGGCTTTAACAAAATATATACTATAAATAGGTATTGTTAGTTGGTTGATTTTGTTTAGCGGCATATCAACATCTCTATTAGTTACGTAACGTCGAAATGCAAATATTTTGAACACAATTTTATGGTTTCAACTAAATATATGCTATAAATGGTTATTTAATGGCAAAATCTAAATATTTTGAACAAAATTTTATGGTTTCAACTAAATATATACTATAAATAGTTATTGTTAGTTGTTTGATTTTTTTAGCGGCATATCAACACCTCTATGGTTTATTTAATGCCGAAATGTAAATATTTTGAACAGAATTATATGGCTTTCAATATATACTATAAATAACTATTGTTAGTTAGTTGATTTTGTTTAGCGGCATATCAGCACACCTATGGGTTATTTAATGCCGAAATTTCAATATTTTGAACACAATTTTATGGCTTCAAGGAAATATATTTTATAAATAGGTATTGTTAGATGATTTTGTTTAGCGGCATATCAACATCTCTATTAGTTATGTAATGCCGAAATGTAAATATTTTGAACACAATTTTATGGCTTTAACTAAATATATACTATAAATATGCATTGTTTGTTGGTTGATTATGTTTAGCGGCATATCAACATCTCTATGGGTTATTTAATGCTAAAATCTATACATTTTTAACACAATTTTATGGTTTCAAGTAAATATATACTATAAATAGTTATTGATAGTTGGTTGATTATGTTTAGCGGCATATCACACCTCTATGGGTTATTTAATGCCGAAATCTAAATATTTTGAACACAATTTTATGGCTTCAACTAAATATATACTATAAATAGGTATTGTTGGTTGATTATGTTTTGCGGCATATCAACACCTCTATGGGTTATTTAATGCCGAAACCTAAATATTTTGAACACATTTTTATGGCTTTAACTAAATATATACTATGAATAGTTATTGTTAGTTGGTTGATTTTGTTTAGCGGTTTACCAACACGTCTATGACTTATTTTTGCCGAAATCTAAATATTTTTTAACACAATTTTATGTCTTTAACTAATTATATAGTGTAAATAGGCATTGTTCTTCGTTGATTTCGTTTAGCGGCATATGAACACCTTTATGGGTTATTTAATGCTGGAATATCAATATTTCGAACCCAATTTTATGGCTTTAAATAAATATATTTTCAATGTTAGTTATGACTTCAACTACAGATAAAATGTTTTATTGGGTGGTTGGTTTTCTTTAGCGGTATATCAACACCTCAGAGGGCTATTTAATCCCGTAATATAAATTTTTGCGACACAATTTTATGGCTTCAACTAAATATATTTTGCTTTAAAATTCTATTGTTCGTAATTTTTTGGTATAATTATGTATTGCAGGTATTTTTACTATAAAATTGTATTTTTATACGTTCATTAGGTTTTGTTTTTATTTGCGGATTCACTATTTGCCCATAGCTGTGACCCTAACAGATGCTACAATCCGGGTCAGGGCGGACCTGGGAACAACAACAATTAAGAAGTACGCCCAAACTCTCAGTCACGATGACTTGTGACTTCGTGCTAGCACGACCATCGACATCTCCCCAAAATATTTCCGTCCACCCAATTTCACTTTTTAAAGATGCCGTACGCTACCACCGACTCCCCCGCCTTCAGTCCGATAACGTTATGGTCACCTTCTTGATAAATAAACCATGGTGAGATTCGAACGCGGTTCTTATGTTCGGAAATAGACACCTTCTAACCAATCGGACATTCGCTCATATATTATCATTATTGAATCTAGGGAGATAAAGTCCCTTTGATCAGAAATGGCAGTAGATAGTTTTGCCGATCGCCCGGTTCAGATTCCTTCCCCGTCTTTTGAGCAGGAGGAGAAGTTTATCCCTTTTTTTTACTCTTTAGAATTAGGTTTCCGTTTTCTTCTCCTAAGTTCTTTCCATCCCTTTCCACTTCCTGTACCCCCCCTTGCGTCTTAGTGGCATTATCGCCTTCCTTGGAATGAATTTTTGTTTAAATTTAAAAGAGAAGCGAGCTAGTAATTTAGTTTTGAAAAAGGCACCCAACCTTTAATTTTTAGGCGTGTCTTCAAAGTCCAGGTGAGTCCCCAAACGTTTAGCGTATGAATGTGCACATATATATTTTGGTATATATACATATATTGTATATTATTATACATATATGTATAAAGTATTTATATCTGCATCATATACATATGTGCACTTATATGCGGAGATAATTAGACAAATTTAAAAGCCGAAAACGCATTTCGCCTCCATGGGTTAGATAGGCGTCTTCAGGTCGAAATGAAAGAGAAGCCTGTGTCTGTGGAAAATGCGCAGTTTTTTCGAGGAACGATTAATAAGTAACCTTACCAGATCCAACGACCAAAAAGAGTTGTTTTTTTCTTTTTTCTTTTTCTTTTCTTTTTTTCTTTTCTGTTTTTCTTTTTCTTTTCTTTTCTTTTTTCTTTTTCTTTTCTTTTTCTTTTTCTTTTCTTTTTTCTTTTCTTTTTCTTTTCTTTTCTTTTTTCTTTTCTTTTTTCTTTTTTCTTTTTCTTTTCTGTTTCTTTTTTCTTTTCTTTTTTCTTTTCTTTTTTCTTTTCTTTTCTTTTTTCTTTTCTTTTTTCTTTTTCTTTTTTTTCTTTTTTTCTTTTCTTTTTTCTTTTTTCTTTTTCTTTTCTGTTTCTTTTTTCTTTTCTTTTTCTTTTCTTTTTCTTTTCTTTTTTCTTTTCTTTTCTTTTTTCTTTTCTTTTTTCTTTTTCTTTTTTCTTTTTCTTTTCTGTTTCTTTTTTCTTTTTCTTTTCTTTTTCTTTTCTTTTTTCTTTTATTTTTTCTTTTCTTTTTTCTTTTCTTTTTTCTTTTTCTTTTCTTGTCTTTTTTATTTTATTTTTTATTTTATTTTATTTTTATTTTATTTTTTCTTTTTCTTTTTTTCTTTTTCTTTTACTTTTCTGTTTCTTTTTCCTTTTCTTTTTTCTTTTTCTTTTCTTTTTTTCTTTTATTGTTACTTTTCTTTTTTTCCTTTTTCTTTTCTTTCCTTTTTCTTTTCCTTTTATCTGTTTTTTTTTTTTTTGGTATTGAAGCCTTTAAAATACGCTGGATTTGAAATTAGCCCACCCCAAGTAGTTTTTCTTTTTTTTTTTTTTTCTCAATTGGTTCATATAGCACATTATCTATTATTGCTTTTACGATGATCGGTGAAGTTGTGCATGAGTCCGGTCCAATGTTCATCGTAAAGAACTCTGAGATCAGCGCACTTTCAATGCATTTTCTTCTTAATGAATTATTTTCACTTCTGCTCGGGCTGACATTGTACGCTTAAAGTATTGATATGCAGCATATCCCTGCGATGCACATATAGTCTTTTTTGATATTTCTCGACGTTTCACCGATATATATTGGTGCATTTTCTTTTATATTCCTTCCCTCTGTTCTATTTAGCTTGGTGCTACCGCTGTCTTTTATTATTTTAGAAGTTGTGCTTCGATTGTGGTTGTTATGCAATTATTCTGATTATTATATGTGATTTTGATTGTTATGTAATTGTTGCCATGTAAAACGTCAGGGTTGTTGGTATTAATATTGTCTGATGATTTTCAATATCTTTCATGGATTTTGTAGGCTTTGTGTTTAGCATTATACAAGAAATAACTCCGGTATTGGAGAAGTTTGAAAGTGTTTTCAATGTTTTTCTTCATCGGACTGGAATTGATGGCTTTTAAGTAGAAACCGCTTATAAGTCCGGAATTTATAACACACACACACAGATATATATATATATATATATATATATATATATATATATATATATATATATATATATATATATATATATATATATAATTAAGTAATTCATTGAGACTGAAAGAAACCTCAACAGAATGCAGAAAGCACTGGACGGCCGTTTCGTTTTTAAGTATTGCTGGTAATAATATTTCCCTTCGAAAATTTATTGCTGTTAATAAGTTTTTACAAAGTATTTCTGCTATTAAAATCTATGTTTACACTTTCATAGTATTTTGACCCCCAGTTGGGGGTTAACTATTTGCTCATAGTTGGGACCCTGACAGGTGCTACAACTCCGGGTCAGGGTGGTCCTGGGAACATCAGCAATTAAGAGGTAGTTCCACGCTCCTCAAAACATCCTGATGAGAGGCCTTGCTCTTGGATGTTGTTTATCGTCTTACCCAGGACGGTCAAGGCTCCAGTCTGTCATTCTAATATATATATATATATATATATATATATACGTTGGTAAATAACGCATAGATGGGAGGGGGAGAAGAAAGGATGAATTCAAACCTTTCCTAAAGCTATTTGCACGTAAATGTATATAATGAATTCGGTTGAGATTCGAACTCGGCTCTTCGATTTCATTATACTACTGCGAATCCACCGATGTTATTTAATGCATCTTCCTTTTCCCTACAGCATGTATTCGTTCATAGCCCTCCACAACTTCTTCTTTATTGTTTCTTTAAGTAACTGTTGACTCTTTACCATCTCTCATTTTCCCTGTTTTACTATTCATTCACAAAAAAAAAATTCGATAACTAGGGAACTCGTTTCCCTGTTCTTGTCTTGTTTTCTGTATGACCTGCGAGTGTTAAACTCTCCAAGCCTTCTTTCCCAGTGTCGTGTGTCTGAAATTTCAACTGCCTCTTGACTTGTTGACTTGCTGACTATTCTTCTTAAAACCTCATCATTCGTCATTTTTTTTGTCCATAGTATTCTGAGCAATCGTTGGTAAAGCTCTCAAAACTCTTCTTCATCTGTGAAGAGATTGTCCAGCATTCACTGCCAAACGAGAGAAAATGCGCCGTTCCGTAAGCGTTTGAATCTGCGACCCATTTCCACGTTATGATGGACGGTATAACTTCCTACTGTAAGGTTATTGTTATAACACATACTAAAACTCTGCCCGTACTGGTTAAGACGATAAACTACATCCGGCAGCAAGGCCTCTGATCGAGAGGTTTTGAGGAGCGTGCAACCACCTCTTAATTGCTGGTGTTCCCAGGTCCACGTTGGGCCGGGGTGGTATCGCCTGTTACGGTCCCAGCTATGGGCAAGTAGTTGAACCTAAAACAGGGGTCAAAACGTCCTGGGTAAAAGGATAACCTACATCCGATAGCAAGGGTCCCAGCTATGGGCAAAACTGGGGTCAAAATATTATAAGTGTAAAAATAGGTTTTAATACCAGCAATGATTTTTTTGATGAAAAATTATTCCCAGCAATACATTATTACCAGTAATATATCTTTGAAGAAGTATTACTAGCAATGAAAATCTTGTTAGCATTAAATAACCCATTGAGGTGTTTGTATGCCGTAAAACAAAACAAACCAAACCATCGAACTATGCATAACGTCATTCGTATAAGTATTCTCTATACTTAATACCAAAATTCCCTGTAGACCCCGCATACACGGGGACGGGTTTGTCGACCTCCCCAGACGAAACTCTGTCTTTTGTCATAGCCTCGTCTGGGTTCCTCTCTGCTTGATAGACAGAGAACTGCCTGACTAATACGACTACCGGTATTTACCCGACATCCCCATTAGGCAGGATGTAGCACAAGGCCGGTATTTATGTGGGGCGATTCCTGCCCGTAGGCTCAAGCAAAGATTTCCCGTCGGACCTGCATACACGGGATCTGGTTTGTCTACCTCCCCAGACAAGACACTGCCCTTTGGCATAGCCTCGTCTGGGTTCCTTTCTGCTCGAAGGCATAAAGTTCGACAAGTCGATGACGAGCCTGGCAGCGCACTGCCTAACAATTACCAAAGGCTACCTCATACAATGGAACTCTTTACAGCATTGGACGACGTCATAGATTCACCAGGGTGTTACACTTTACTCCACAACACACAGTATCTTTATTAAGACTCTCGAAAGTACAGTGCGATATGCGTAATTTTACACTGATTAAAAAACAGGTCGTCTACTAAAACACGTGTATCCGCTAAAATATAACGTTTAAAGTAATATGAAATAATGACCGATTATAAATAAAAATGTATTAATTCATTAGAAATTACTCTCTTTACGTTTTAGATAAGAAAATAAAATTTAAGAAATGTGCACCTCCAGGGATGCGAACAAGATATATATGTTTTTTTTTTTGGTGGGGGGGGGGGGTAAATAGAATAATTGAACATTGCCTGACTGTGAAAGTCTTCCGTGGCAGAACGATTTAAACGACACAGTGGTTTACCCGACATGGGGACATACATTCGAACCCCTGCCGGAAATCACACTTTCTTTATTAAGACTTTCAAATGCACAGGCCGATAGACATACATTTACGGTTTTTAAAAGAACGGTGATGTCAATTCGAAACACGTGTATCCACTAAATGTAACATTTGAAGCAATAAAAATATATATTATTTTCTTTTGTTTTGAAGGTGCGTCAGCGGGAGCACCTTGCTTCACACGGCCGTGCACTGGCGGGATACGGAATCAATTGATTATCTCCTCCAATTAGGGGTCGATCCAGACATTAGAGATTACAAGGGAGCCACGCCCATACACCGCGCCAGAGACATTGCCAGTTTAGCGGTAAGAATTGTGATCTCAATTCAAAGTTAAATTAGCTAGGTGTAGACATAACTTCTATTCTGATAGTCCATTCTCTCTAACTTGTCGCCCATGGAACTCTCTTCCTATTTGTTTCGCTACAGCCTACGATCATTCCAAAGATTAAATGCGATGTAGAGGTAAAGGGTCACGTTAAGGGTCAGTTTATACGAATAGGTGGAGAAGATAAACGGTTAAGCCCCAAAATCTGAACAGGTTAAGATTGTAGTGGTCGGGAAAACATCCTCTTGAGTCGGTTTCAAAGAACAATGCCTCACGGGAAGAATTTGTTCATGTGGAACCTGTTTCTCATCAATAGACCACGGCTGAAATGGGTGTTGTTTTCCTACAATATGAGCCCTGAAGTTTACAACTGGCGGAACCGAGGCATGTAGAAATCATTATATAATTTTAATTGAGTTTTGGATTACATTAAGAATGAACAAAGGTTGCCTGAAGTTAAAATTGAACAGCACACTGGTAAGGAAGCGGTTAAAAAGGGACGGAAAATCGATGTTATTTTTGCAGGAGGAATTCGAAGACTCGTTCTAAATTACCGCCATGTTTTTTACAGTCAAGTTCACACTGAAAAGGGCCTGTGAGTCACTTGAGGCAGAGGGTTACATTAAGAGACAGTTTATACAGATAGGAGAAGATAAAGCTTAACCCCAAAATTGAACAGGTTAAGATTGTAGCGATCAGGGAAACATGCTCTTGAGAGTCGGCTCCATAAGGCAATGCGTCACGAGAAGGTGTTCAAGTGGAACTTGTTTCTTATCAATAGACCACGGATGAAATGGGAGTAATGTGCCCCAATATGAGCTGGGAAGTTTACAACTGGCGGAACCGAGGTATGTAGCTCGTCCGAGCACTTTCCATGGAAATAGCGATATAGCAGTGAGACGCTTGCGACATCCAGTCTGTGAGAAAGAGTTCGGAGGGTGGAAAATAATTTGTCACCCTCAGGAACTCGGTGACTCTTTTGAACTCTATCGAGGCTGGGGAATGGGGACTTGGTAGCTCCCACCCAAATATGACGACAGTACTTAATTTTCGGTAAAGGTCTTATTAATTCATATTTAAATAGGCTAGATGTAAACGTAACTTCTGTTCTAATAGCCCCTTCTCACCCATGAAACACACTTCCTAATTGTTGCTTCCCTACAGCCTACAATGATTCAAAAAATTAAAATTCGACGTCAATCGCCATATTTTGTCTTTTTTTTTTTCTTAAAAGGTTCAACCTGTACAAGGCCCGTGAGCCACTCGAGGCAGAGGATCACGTAATGGGTCAGTTTATACAAATAGGAGAGGAAGATAACGGTTAACTCTAAACTTGAACAGGTTAGGATTGTAGTGATTGGGGAAACATCCTCTTGGGAGTCGGTTCCACAGGGAAGACGGTGTTTAAGTGGAACTTGTTTCTCATCAATAGACCAAGTAGGAAATGGGTATAGTTTGCTACTTAATTTTCAGCTTGATCTGGCTCTTGTAAAGTTAGAGGATAGCATGAGGACTCAGGTGCTTAGTGGAGCGATGCAGGGAGCATCTTTAGCCCATGAGCGTATGTACAATTTCCCCTTGAGGTCAGGTGTGAGTTTAAGGCTCAATAGTCTCTCGAGTCACGGTGCCTCCTCAAGAGGAGATCCGTTCGTCGTGACTGGTGGTAGTACGATGTCTCATCGTCGGTGATGGCATGTACTGAACACTGATCTGTTATTACACTTTATCCTCATTAAAGTATTCCCATTGTCTTTCATTCTCAGTAGATCCTAGCGTCTTAGTGATATTACAGGCTTGCGTGGGGGGATGATTAAAAATTATAAAAGATAGACATAGTTTCGGCTTATACTTGAGGCAAATGGTGGACATATGTCCGGTTCACATTTATAAATACTTTCAAGGTAATTGTTCTGATAAATTTTCCGCTTTGGTACCAAGTCTTTAGGACTTTAAACGCAGTACTAGATTGGCGGCAAGGTCTCATCATTTTTACAGTTGAAATGGCTAGATATAACTGTACATTCTAGGCTAACAATTTTTACTATCACACTTCCTGTTTGTGGGACTCACTTCCGGTTTTTGCTTCCCAGTCAACTTTGATCTTCAATCATTTTCTGTCTTCTTAATTCTTGTCCTTTTATTGTCCTCTCTCCTTCATAAGATATTTTTGTCTCATATTTTCCCACACTCAGTAACCATTGCATCTTAGTGGCTTTATTGCCTTGTTTGGAGTTAAATGCTTAAAAAAAACAATTTTGAAGATAGTCTGTATCATTTCAATAGTTGTTTGAACTATTAATTCCATTGTTTGTGTTAGTTTTATTGTTATCATGCTATTTCAGCCAATCTAACTTCACAGGAGTAATACATTTCCATTCCACTGTATGGACAACCCCTACCCTAGGCTGAGCAATAAAATCAAATTTGGAGACAAGCAAAAAAATATTGATTTTTTTAAATCTTTAAGATCTGATATTTATGAGATTTAATTTTACTTTATCGGAAATTAGTAATAAATCGAATTATTTTTTAATTGATTTTTTTTCTTTTATTTAATAATTTTAAGGAATCTAATTAAATTAACATATACATACGCACACACAGATGCACATGCTCATACAATCTAAACTTTCTGTCTGACAACGACATTGGATAATAGGAAAAGAATAGAAGCCAAAATGTGCGGCCTTTTGATGTCATTTTGATGACCCCTTCTGCATTAAATTGGGCATATTTCCTAATAAGTTTAGTATTTTAAATGGACAATTCCGATTTGATATTAGATTATCTTTCTATCCGTGAATCTATATAAATCTATTTCGTTGCGCAGTTGAAAATGCGTGCGTCGAAACATGCACTTGTTTTATACGACACCTATCTCGGTCTGTAAATATCTATTCTTATTCTTATCTATATCTATTCTATTTTCTGTTTCTCTTTGCAGATACTGCTTGAAGCCGGTGCCAGCATTGACGCCGAAGACAATGACGGCAACACCCCACTCCACATCAAATGCTACGAGCTAGAAGAAGAATCCTCGAACCTTGAAATAATCTCTTTTTTGATCGAGAGAGGTGCTGACATCTTGAAGCGTAACAAAACGGTAAGAATGAAAAGCGCTGCATGGCATACGGTGCGTTGCTTCGTAATCTGATTGGTTGACTGTCTACCGATCATTTTTTTTTAATGTATTGAAATCTTATTGGTTGAGTGTCACACACCTTCTTTTTTTACATTTTATTGCAATCTGATTGGTTGAGAGTCGCTAACCGATCTATCTGCATTTTTTTGCAATTTCATTGATTTCCTCTCGCTGATCATACCGTATTTACTTGTGTATAATACGATAAATTTTAAACGAAAAAAAAAGGGTTTCGTATTATACACAAGTACACGCTTTTAGTTTTTTAGGAGACACGGTAAAATGGATAGCGGTTCGGATTGAGTAATCGGAGAGCCGAGTTCAAATGCCATTCGAATTTATTACATTCACTTACGGAAAGGTATGAATCCTCTTCTTCTCCCCCACCCCAGCTATAGGTAAATAGGAGGACAGACCGGGTTCTGTAGCCTTGAATGGCATCTGGTCTACCGCAAAAAGAAATGGCAACCTACTGCGGGAAAAAAATTCTGCCTCGTCAGTCATATATATCGAAAGATACATGATCGCCTAAGCGTGTATCACGCATAGCACATAACGGACTGACCCTTTGGAAAGGTATGAATCCTCTTCTTCTCCCCCCAGTTATGGGTAAATAGCAGGACAGACCGGGTTGTGTAGCCTTGAATGACAACTGGTCTACCGCAGAAAGAAATGGCAACCTACTTCGGGAAAAATCTGCCTCGTCAGTCATGTATCGAAAGATACATGATCGACTATCACGCATGGCACATAACTAACTGACTGACACGTTTTTAGAAATGTTGACTTATTTGAAACAGCAATATTGCAATACACTCAGTAAGAATAATCATCACACCATATAATAATTATCAATGTGTACTTATTTATATATTTCCTGTCCCGTGTGTAGTGGGAAGGGAAATAAATCAACTTAAGTTCGTAAATTTATTAGTGGTTACTTCCCTTAGTCGTTTTAATAATATATACAAATAAAATGTTTATCTGCATTTAGACTGAATTAGTTCCGGGGCAAAATGAATAGGTTCATTACGTAGCTCCTTTATTTTTTCGTTTCATAGATTACAGTCTTATTTGTTCAAGCCTTTCGTGTGAGGCACTCAGATACCTTTGGCTATTAAGTGATCGTCTTGCTTCAGCTTGGTCTGTGTAAAGTAGAAATGGAAAGTCTCGTTAGATAATGGGAGACTTCCACAGGTAGACATGAGTTACCTCGTCCAGTGTTATAGAAACAGCTGAGTGACCAGGGTCCGAGGGTATTTTTGTAGTTGCATTTCGGTGGTACGAGAATAAAGTAATTGGGAATTACTATTATTATCGTTGCTGTTATGTTTATTTTACATGTCGCAGCGAACAGGATCGAATGAATGCGTAGAACTATCCCAACAAAATCAGACATGACATCTGCATCAGGCGGAACACTGAATTTGATTGGTCAACTCATACAACAAATGATTGCGCTGCAAAGGGGAACTATCGCGCTTCGTTAGGACGGAACCCCTAAACGTGCAAATACAAAAAAACTCACACCGTCCTGTCATTGAACCCAACGCAACGAACAACGACTGGGCATTATTCCTTGACGTTTGGACTCGGTATAAAGAGATGTGTAAACTTACCAACCCAGTCGAAATACGCATTAGGGGTCACGTAAATAGGGTATGCCAGAAATCTACTAAAACTTACCAACCCAGTCGAAATACGCAACGAATTGAGAACGACGTGCTCACCCGAATTCAAAAGGCTCCTTTCCGACCTTATAGAGTCTGAAACGTTACATTCGGCCACGGAGGAAAGGCTTTTGTTCCACATCTGATTCGTTGCGGTAAAGGGCTTGCACAAGGATGCCCATCGGTAGACCTTTCATTCACGTAGGCCAATTAGTAGAAAAGATTGCCATAATTGCGACATTAGGGGTCACGTAAATAGGGTATGCCAGAAATCTACTAAAACTTACCAAACCAGTCGAAATACGCAATGAATTAAGAGCGACATTTTCGCCTGAATTCAAAAGGTTCTTTTCGACCTTATAGGGACTTAAACCTTAAATTCGGCTTAGGAAATGCTTTTGTCACACAGACGATTCGTTGCAGTAAAGGGCTTGCACAAAGAAGTTCATCGGTAGACCTTTCATTCCCCACGTCAGACGAAAGATGAGTCAATCGCTCATTTTTTTAGCAAGGCTGCGAGCTCAAGCCAAATTTTGCTCGATCACAGTTAATTATCCCAACACGAAAGGCCGCGGTCAGCGAGTCAACTACTCGGGTGACATGATGGCCGGGAAGATGATTGCGGGACTCGCGAACAAGGAGCACCAGGATCGAGTTTTGGCCGAGACTGCCAACCTCACCATACTCTAGTAAAAGTCATGCTTATTCCTAGCTATCCTTAAATTCTGTACTACAAAAACTTATTTAAATATATATATGTATGTATTCATACCTTCATAGGGATTGCTGCCCGTCCACTGTTGCGCTATGCGAGGACGAATGGACGTCATAGACTACCATCTGAAAGTGGATTCGCAGGGTGTCATTGCCAATGCACTAGCAGAAGGACACACATTGCCGAGTTTAATGTACTTGGCGTTAACAGGAGGTTTCCTGTCCTGCGCACATTGGTAAGTTATTTCTTCATCTTTCTTTTTTCTATTTTTGGAAATAATCCTTTTTTTTTCAGTATTTTTCTTGCTGAAGAAACAGTTTTGTTTTTTTATTTTTATTTTCTTTCTTAGTGAAAAAAAAATCGGTCACAATGTTTTTAGTATTTGACTGATTTTATTCTTTTTCTACGTCTTATCAGCCCTTTGCAGGTTATTTAAAGCCCGAAAATAATTTTAGATGGTAATTTTTTTTTTAAATAATAATGACTGATAGAAAACTTACTAAATAAACCATAGCAGGCGCGAGAAAAGATGGATTCATAGCTAAGCAAAATTGGATAAACAAACAATAAATTGTGGATGTAAAGTGGGAAATCAATTCTATATTACATTCAATATATAAAATGATCCCTCACTTTGTGGCCACTGTAGTTTCTAAACATTTATATTTCAGAAAAGGAAGATTAATCTAAAAGACATGCCTTTGTAGCTAATCAGTATTTGATTGATTCATTCATTTTCTACGGATTATCAACCCGTTACAGGTTATTTAAAGCCAGAAAATAATTTTACTTTGTAAGAATATTGGTGGTGGGGAGATAATAATGATTAAGTGATACAAATCTTGCTAATTAACCCATAGCTGGGGAGAGAAGAGACGGAGTCATGCTTAACCAGAATTTGATAACAAAACAAGAAATAATGATGTGGATATAAAGTGGGAAATCAATTCTATATTACAATCAATTCTATATTACAATCAATTCATAAACTGATCCCTCACTTTGTGGCCACAGTAGTTTCTATACACTTGTATTCCAGAGAATGTAAATAAATCTAAAAGTCATGACTGTATACCTAATCTGTATTTGATAAACAAACAAGGAATTATAATTAGGATACAAAGTGAGGGATTAATTCTATACTACAATCAGTAAATAAACTGATCCCTCATTTTGTGACTACAGTAGTTTCTATACACTTATATTCCAGAGAATGTGAATAAATCTAAAAGTCATGACTGTGTACCTAATCTGTATTTGATAAACAAACAAGGAATTATAATGCGGATACAAAGTGGGGGATCTATTCTATATTACAATCAATATATAAACTGATCCCTCACTTTGTGGCCACAGTAGTCTCTACACATTTATGTAAATAAATCTAAGCGACAGGCCTCTATAGCTAATGAGTATTAGATTAATTGAAAGGTTCTTTTTCTACGGCTTATCACACGGCTTAATACGCACCCCTTATTTTGCTTATTACTTTTTAGAAAAAAATGCGTATTATACTTTGGGAATTACGGTAATCAAGGGAATAGACAGGATCCGCTAAGTTTTGATAACATTAATGCTACAACAAATTTAAAATTTAAAATTTCTCTTCAGTGTTTACTTTCGCCACATAATGATGAAAGACATTTTCGTTTGTATAACCCCCACCCCGTCCGACTCCACATAGAATTCAATCAATAAGAACGTTATTTTAGTCTGATGGATTTCTTTTACAAGACTAAATGCATTATAGAATTTTCTTGTGTATAATACGATAAATCTTGAACGAAGATTAAAGGCAAAAAATTGCTGCGTATTATACACAAGGACATTTTTTCAGAAAATTTACTCAATTTAAAAAACCTCTTATTTGAAACCGCAAGATTGCAAATAGACTTACCTGCACAATCTATATGAACAAATGCAATTGTCAGTGTGTCAGTGTGTCACACTTTTTCAACTTTACTCCTAGACACCGTAGCCCAACCTATCATACCATTTTGGAATCGGGCTGACTCCGTGAGCAAATTAAAAACATTCCGGACCGGATTTGAACCCGCAATCCTGAAATTTGGAATTATCAAGCCTCGAGCTTATCAAGCCTCAAGCCTATCAAGCCTTTGCAGGCTATTTAAATCCAAGAAATATTTTTAAACTGTAAGAATTCTTTTGGAGATAATAATGTGATAGCGATGTCAATCTTAATAATTAACCCATAGTTGGGGAGAGAAAAAGTGGTGTCGTATCCTTTCCATAACGAACATTACTGGAATTGGAGCTCTGGATCCCGATAAACAATTTCGAGTCGTTAACCATTACACCACCCACACATTGAAGATTACAGCACCTATTATTCCCAAGGTGTTACCCATTTAGGTACTGACCAAGTTCGACGTTTCTTAACATCAGAGACCTTACGGGAACCGGTGTTTCAACTTGATATGGCCGTACACCCGTTCCAATTGTAGATGATTATATGTTATGTAGAGTTTACCAATGTACAATTAAATATTGTGATTTTCTAGGCGTAGCTTAGATGTGGAACAAGACCGAAAGCTTTCTTATCTTAGCTAATTTTGTACAAGGATTTGGTACAAGGCCAAAAGTCCGGAGCACCAAGTGAGGATTTAACTCACTACTCAATCGTATTTGATCTAACGAGGCTAGCTTGCTAACAATTACGCCACGTCGAAGTGCCCACAGATATATATGTATATATAAAGCTAACCATGTGTGGAATTTTAAAAAAAAAAAAGGGTTCCGATTGTAAGGTGAAAAAACTTTTTTAAAAAAAGAAAAAAAAGGGAAAGCCGTACAACAACCCCAATAGTATTTGCAACCTCTGCCAACAGGAAAAATTAGCAATTATGACATTTCCGGATTCAAAAAAATCTCTTGAACCAGAATTCCGAAGTCTTGAGTCGTTGCTTACATATTAAAAAATTCCTCTTAAGCACATATGAGGCTGGATAAAAAAAAAGGCAATGTACATTTCAATTAACCCCTCCCCCACCGATACATTTACAATACCCTTGCCTTTTTCTTCTTCTTTTCCTTCTTCATCACATTCTTCTTCTTCTTCTTCTTCTTCTTCTTCTTCTTCTTCTTCTTCTTCTTCTTCTTCTTCTTCTTCTTCTTCTTCTTCTTCTTCTTCTTCTTCTTCTTCACATCCTTCTTATTATTATTTTAACACCCTGCTTCTTATTCTTCTTCACATCTTTCTTCTTCTTCTTCCTCCTCCTCTTCTTCTTCTTCTTCTTCTTCTTCTTCACATCCTTCTCCTTCTTCTTCAAATCTTCTTCTTCCTCTTCTTTCTCACATACTTCTTCTTCTTCTTCTTCATATCCTGCTTATTCTTCTTCACATCCTATTTCTTCTTCCTCTTCTTCACATCCTTCTTCTTCTTCTTCTTCTTCTTCTTCTTCTTCTTCTTTACATCCTTCTTCTTTTTCCTCTTCTTCTACATATCCATCTTCTTCTTCTTCTTCTTCACATCCTTCTTCTTCTTTACATCCTTCTTCTTCTTCACATCTTCTTCTTCCTCTTCTTCTTCACATCCTTCTTTCTTTTCTTCACATTCTACTTCTTCTTTACATCCTTATTCTTTTTTCTCCTCTTCTTCACATCCTTCTTCTTTCTCTTCGAAGTCCAAACCAATAACTCCTACAAAGAATCTTTAAAAATTGCCGTTTCATAGTTCCATTTCAGTTGCGAAATGACTACTCACCCCAAACATACGACAATTTGACACTAACATTCAGCGATTGTGACCCCATAAGGATGTCAAATACAATCCTATGTACCTAACAATACTTACAAATCTAAAATAAAATAAGAATTATCATAAAACTAAATTAGAATAATATTATTCTGTTTAAAACCATTTTTAAATAAGAGTAGGAAACGCTTGCCGTAATGAAATTGGAGAGGTACAATTTATAGGGCTTGATCACCAAACAAGGGGTGCGTATTATGCGCGAGTACAAGTATTTTCCCCACAATTTCCGCACAATTTTGGGGGTACGTATTATGGATGAAGGCGTATTATACATGGGTAATTACGGTATTACTATATAAAATATATTGTAGAACAAACTATATAAAAATACGTATGCTGTTGGCACACTGAATGATTTTAAAATTCTAATTGCACATAGTTAGCAAAAGGCTGCCGACCCATGGTTTATAGCATAACAATCAGTTCCCGAGTGAGGTCCTGTTTTTTCCCTTTTATTTTTTCTTTGATTGTCAGATTTTACGTCTGTTTCATGTATCCTTCCGCTCCCATCACGTCTACGATTTGCAAACAATTCTTTTCAGTATCTGTCTTTATTTCCGAGATGAGGTATTATGTATACTATTTACATTATTCGGACTATTGTCATCATCTTTGTCGCCATATTTATTACAACGTTTCGGCCTTTCAGTATCTGTTTATATTTCTGAGATGAGGTATTATGTACACTATTTACATTATTGGGACTATTGTTCTCATCTTTGTCACCATATTTATTACAACGTTTCGGCCTTTCAGTATCTGTCTATATTTCTGAAATGAGGTATTATGTACCCTATTTACATTATTCGGACTATTGTCCTCATCTTTGTCACCATATTTATTACAACGTTTCGGCCTTTCAGTATCTGTCTATATTTCTGTGATGAGGTATTATGTACACTATTTACATTATTCGGACTATTGTCCTCATCTTTGTCACCATATTTATTACAACGTTTCGGCCTTTCAGTATCTGCCTATATTTCTGAGATGCGGTATTATGTACACTATTTACATTATTCGGACTATTGTCCTCATCTTTGTCGCCATATTTATTACAACGTTTCGGCCTTTCAGTATCTGTCTATATTTCTGAGATTAGGTATTATGTACACTATTTATTTGAGAGGAGAATTAACCGGAGATAACTGACATCCATTAGACATGGCACGTGGAACTAGAGCAGTCTAACCCAGTGAGCGAAATAAAGGGTTCAATTCGACATTTCAACCACCTGAAGAAGGCCGGAGCGTACAACGACCGAAATGTTTGGGAAAAACATGGCGACAAAGATGAGGACAATAATCCGAATAATGTAGATAGCGAACATTCTTCACTTTGTCCTAAAATCCATATCCCGAGTGAGTGTTTTTTTTTTCCGTTCATTTTTCAGTTTTATTCTATTAATCTATATTTTATTTCTGTTCCCGCCACTCTCTATACTTTTTAAAAAATTTATTTTATTCTATCTTACGGCTGTTTCCACAGTCAAGTCTACGACCTGACAGAAATTATTGCATCGTATCATCAATCATATGTGTTATCCTAAACTCTGTATTTTTATGGCCGTTTATCTCTTTTTACCCACAAACGACATCCCAATTGGGTTCAAGAAAACTAATGTTTATATTTTAAATGTCTCCTCCGCCTTCTTTTGCTGCACATACGCAAATAGCTTTGCTGTTTACGACGAACGTGGGGAAGCCATTACGGATGTTTTCTATTCGATACAAGCCGAGATGTCTTTTCTGCTGTCAGCATAGACTGCTCGTAATATTATATATATATATATATATATATATATATATATATATATATATATATATATATATATATATATATATATATATATATAACTTCTTTTAACAGGTTATTAGAAAAAGGATTCCGTTTACTGGAAGGAGAATCGGAGAAATTACTCTTTGAGATTGTCACCAAATCGTTGAAAGCGTAAGTGTCCATTTTTAAATATATTTCTGGAGATTCCGATCCATTAAACAGAAATCGAGCTGTTTAATATAAACATTGGTTGCATTATGTGATAGCCAACATAGAAAAAAGAAAAGAATGAAAGAGACAAAAGATGGAAAGATATTTTTTCTGGTTCGTATTAGGCGTGAGCGGAAGTTGATATCGAAAAAAAAATTTTCAACCTGGAATTTTAGTCTCAAAAATAACCGCTGAGAAATATCGTACATGGCTCCCACAAATACTAGATATTGAGCCAAAAAATATATTCGAGTTATCTACTCTTGATTAGATCACATATTCCAGAGAGTGTTGGGATAAAAAGCAACAATAATAAGATGGTATAAAACTAGTAATAAAATAATAGTAATAATGAAGAGTGTATAGCGCCAGAGTGTTGGGATAAAAAGCAACAATAATAAGATGGAATAAAACTAGTAATGAAATAATAGTCATAATGAAGAGTGTATAGAGCCAGAGTGTTGGGATAAAAAGCAACAATAATAAGATGGAATAAAACTAGTAATAAAATAATAGTCATAATGAAGAGTGTATAGAGCCAGAGTGTTGGGATAAAAAGCAACAGTAATAACTAGTACAGCATGCCCTTCTCAAATTTCTGGCGAGGTGAATTGCATCATGGTACTCTTTTTTTCACAGACGGTGCCCAACTGACCCTACTATACCGTGCAGTCGACAACATTAAAAAAACAACGCTCAGGCGCGATATTAAAAATATGAAATAGCGACAATTTACCCGTTGTACCCTGTACATGTGTTGATCCAACAGCCAAAATACGTAAAGTTATCTACTTGCTTAAGGGTGTTGCCTGCAACGGTGATTAGGCCGACTTTGCCATTGTCACTGCCACTGAATATACGAAAACATACGTACCTACGTACGTACGTACCTACCTACCTTATCTACCGAATAGACTGCACTCAATCATCCATTGCCGTCCTAGGTATGACGATAAACTACGTCCAGCAGTAAGGCTTCTGATCAGGAGGCTTTGAGGAGCGTGGAACCACCTCTTAATTGCTGGTGTTCCCAGGTCCACCCTAACTCGGGGTGGTAGCACCTGTTAAGGTCCCAGCTATGGGCAAAGAGTTAACCCTGAAACTGGGGTAAATAGCATTATGAAAGTGTAAAACTAGGTTTTAATACCAGAAATACTTTGTAAAAAAGTATTAACAGAAATATATTTTTGAAGAAGAAAAACTATTACCAGCAATATGTTTTTGAAAAAAAATATTACCAAAAATACATTTTTTTTAGATTATATTACCAGATATATGTTTTCGAGGAAAAAATATTACCAGAAATAGATTTTTGACAAAACGAAAATATAACCAGGAAAAAAAGTTGTCGGCATTAAATAACCCATTAAGGTTGATCTGCCGTAAAACAAAGCAAACAAACCAAATCAGCCATTGCGTAGGTTCCCAGAGCAAAATATTGTGAATGTTTTAATTCTTGATTCTCCAGCAAAATGTCCACCGATACTTGCGCTCATATCAGCAATTGTCGTCGTCAGTTTTTGGCAAGTCACCATAGAACATTTAGCTAGTCATATATTCTGCCAACTGATATTTTCCCTATTTCCGGCATCTTGTTATAAACTCCCATCAAATTCTCTCTTCTTTTTTTTCTCAAGGCGCGTGACTAAACAGTCACGTTTATTGTCAAATATCAAGTTTTGCTTGCCAAACACGGCAGACGATAAAAATTCCAAATTCGACATCAAGATACATACCGATTTGTTCCCCTATAAATTAATAGAAACCTTTTCTTTGTTTAAGCCATATTTGATAGCGGGGAAACGTGTACTAATGTAGGTCTTTCGCAAAAGAGAAATCAAGTTAACTTTTGTATAGAACGAGATGTCAAGGCACTTAATACTTTATTCGTTCCTTTCAGGTCCAATACAGACGATATTCTTGCATTTCTTTTCAATTATGGAGTCGACGTAAATTGCCAATTCCAGGATGATAACACGTTCGTATCCTGAAGTATTTTCTCTTATTTTAATCTTTTTTCTAAATGTCAACATCTCAAACATTATTCACATTTGACTAGTATGTCTTCAATTTAATTCCAATTGGTTTGTTTCCACTAGTAGTAGTAGTAGTAGTAATATTATCCGAAATTTTTATAAGATGAAGCCTTGTCAACCATTATTCATTTTGACTAGTATTTCTTTCATCTTAATTCCAATTGGTTTATTTACATTAGTATTATCAGTAGAAGTAATATTATTGGATTTTTATTAGATGAAGCCTTGTCAACCATTATTCATTTTTTACTCGTATTTCTTTCATCTTAATCCCGATTGGATTATTTCCACTGGTAGTATTATTATTAGTAGTAATATTACTTTGAATTTTTATTAGATAAAACATTGTCAGCCATTATTCATTTTTCATTTTAATTCCAATTGTTTTTTCCACTAGTATTATCAGTAGAAGAAATATTATCTCAATTAGGACTCATTCTTTTTTGTTCCAAAGTTTGGTGTTTGTTAGATTCGTTTTATAGTTTAGGTCTGGAGCCCCTGCTGTTTGCCTCAGGTTTCTTGATAAGATCCAGAGACGGATATGCAACGTAATTGGCCCTAATCTGTCATCTCGTCTGCAGTCGCTCTCTCACAGACGCGACGTTGCCTCGCTCTGTCTTTTTACAAGTACTTTCACGGTAATTGCTCCGAGGAGCTGCTTTCGCTTGTTCCTAGTCCTCATGAATTTAAACGTCCTACGAGGCTGGCATCCCGTTCCCATCCCTTCACCGTTGAAACTGTTAGATGTAGGCGTCTCTTCTATTCCAATAGCTTCATGTCTCGCACCTCTCGCCTGTGGAACTCCCTTCCTTATTCCTGTTTCCCTGACAAATACAATCTCCAACTATTTAAGTGTAACGTCAATCGACATCTCCAGTTGCCTTGAGCTATCCACTTCCCTTCTCCACATCCTTTCACCTTTCATTCCTATCTGCTCTCGCTCCAAATCTTCTGTAACCCCCTTGCCTTGATCGATCCACTATCTTTCTCCACATCCTCTCCTTTACCACTCCTATCTGCTCTTACTCCAAACCTTCTGTAACCCCTTGCGTGCTAGTGGCCTCCAGCCTTGCTTGGGGTGAAACGCTTAAAAAAGTATATGTGTATGTTATGTGCATATATATGCATATGTATCTGTATTTTTGTTAATATAAGTGTATATATATATATATATATATATATATATATATGTTTGTATATATGTATGTGTGTGTATATATATATGTGTGCATATATATGTGAATAAATGCATGCGTTTATATATAAGTCTATATATCTATATGTCTGTATGTTTGCATATATGTATATATATATATATGTGCGTATATATATATGTGAATAAATGGATATGTTTATATATAAGTATATATATGTATATGTCTGTGTATCTATATATGTGTTTATATATATATATATATATATATATATATATATATATATATATATATATATATATATATATCTACTATCATGTTGTCTGTCTGTGTGTCTGTCGTGGGCGTTGTTACATCGCCCAGGCCGCATTTCTCACCCGATTTCGATGCGGTTTTCAACACAAGTTTGTAAATGGCTGCTTAAAAAAAATAAAAAATAAAATAAAAAAAGGTAGCGTAGTAGGAGTAACCTTTCCTACTGGACTATCTTAATATCAGAAACCTTCTCGTCGCTACTATTACAACTCCACTTACTATTTGATTACGCTTGCTATTACTCACGCCATTGACTTGAAACGGATCTGTTCTTTTTCATTCTTCTCTGTCTTTTTTCTAGAGCTCTACATTACGTTTGTTCCTTGGGGTCTTCTGATTTTGCATTGAAAGGCCTCTTGGAACAAGGCGCAAGTCTGGACATTCTAAACGAAGCATCACTGTCTCCTTTGATGATAGCTGTTAAAGCCAACAACCTAAAGACTGTTGCAATCCTGGTTCAAGCCGGCGGCGATATGATGGCTGAAAACGAGAACGGTATATTGACATTTTAGTGTTTGACTGCTAGTATTACAAGAGCCGGGAATGAATTACTGTCTTGCTACAGGGCCTCGTGTCTACTTACTTGATGAGAGGGCGGGGGGGGTGAGCAGGGCTGCTGAAGGAAGGCTTAGTTAACTTCATGATACATCAACCCCCTGCTGAGTTTAATATCGAATATACGTCTTACATGACAAAAATTACAATGAATTAATTGATAGACGGATAGAAATAGTTTCGGTTTACGCTTCAGTCAAAAGATAGATGAATGTCTATTATACGCTCATGTCAAAAGGATTACTTTAGAGTTTTTGAAAAAGGAGACATAGGTACGATTTTGAAAGATAGATAATAAGGTTGACATAAATTCGTTGACACGAGAGTCGAAAAAGTTGACACAGGTCCGGTTTACACCAGAATAAAAAAAGCAGACATAGATCCGGTTTACACCAGAATAAAAAAAACAGAAAAAGGCCCGGTTTACACCAGAAAATAAAAAGCCGATATAGGTTCGGTTTACACCAAAATAAAAAAGCAACATAGGTCCGGTTTACACCAGAATGAAAAAGCAGAGATGGGTTCGGTTTACACCAGAATAAAAAAAAAGCAGACAAAGGTCCGGTTTACACCAGAATATAAAAAGCAGACACAGGTTAGGTTTACACCAAAATAAAAAAGCAACATAGGTCCGGTTTACACCAGAATGAAAAAGCAGAGATGGGTTCGGTTTACACCAGAATAAAAAAAAGCAGACATAGGTCCGGTTTACACCAGAATAAAAAAGGAGACACAGGTCCAGTTTACACCAGAATAATAATAAAAAAGCAGACATAGATACGGTTTATACTAGAGTCAAAAATCTAGACATTGGCTCGGTTTACACTATAGACCCAAAACTAGATATATGTCCGGTTTATACTAGATTAAAAAAAAAACGACAAATGTAGGTCTGATTTGCATTAAAGTTACAACAGAGACACAAAACTAGATATAAGTCCGGTTTATCAGTCAGTTGTGTGCCATGCGTGATACACACTTAGGCGATCATGTATCTTTTGATACATGATTGACGAGGCAGATTTTCCTTGCAGTGGGTTGCCATTTCTTTCTGCGGTAGAGCAGCTGCCATCCAAGGCTATAGAACCCAGTCTGTTCAGCTATTTAGGAGGAGAAGAAGAGGATTCATATCAGGGTAAGTGAATATAATGGAGTCGACTGGAATTCGAACTCGGCTCTCCGATTCCTCAGTCCAAGCCGCTATCCATTAATCGACCGTGCCTCGTGCGTCCGGTCTATACTAGAGTAAAATACGACATATATATCTATTATTAGTTATTGTTGTTAATCTCTTACTGTGCCTAATAAGATCTACGGTAGGAACGAATCTTCTATCCATCACATAACTTTTATTACAGTCTATATTGTTATAATTGTTCTATCTTATTATTAGTTATTGTTGTTAATCTCTTATTGTCCATAATAAGATCTACGGTAAGAATGAATACTTTGTTCATCATGTGTCTATGAATTTTGTAATGAATTTACGATAGCTAAAAAAATGAATCCTGCCGATGTAAATTTCAGTCTAATTTCTTTCAGGCGAGTGTTCTTTAGATGTTGTCCAAGATCCTGCTGAGTGGATCAAATCAGACCATTTCCCTGAAACAATCAAGGAAATTGTTAGAGGTGAGTTTTTAATTTCATTCCATACTGCGTGCCCTACATTACTGACCTTGCGCCAAATATAGTAGAATATTTGAAATATCAAGAAGAATTAATCATAAGTTTTTCTGATAAATCTGAACTCTTTTTGATATTCATGAAACTCGTTTTTTTCTGTCACAGAAAGAGTAACCCAAAATACAAAAGAGTACCCGAAAAGACAAAAAAGTACCCTAAAATACCCAAAAT
The DNA here is from genome assembly GCA_964036315.1 of Acanthosepion esculentum. Lineage (NCBI taxonomy): Eukaryota > Metazoa > Mollusca > Cephalopoda > Sepiida > Sepiidae > Acanthosepion > Acanthosepion esculentum. Next base: position 46,591,623 of record OZ038514.1, on the reverse strand, counting down.
ATACAAGAATACCCCAAAGTACACAGATACAATCACCGCTTTTAGCTTCAAGTGTGAAATGCCCAGTTTACTTTTCTTGAGCATTTAATATTCTTGGTAAGTTCATATATATATATATATATATATATATATATATATATATGCACATTTCATTGAAAACGACAGACAAGGTGCTTTTTATACAATTTCTCATGCTATCTAATAATTTTTTTTCTTTTCGGATGATAAATTATATAAAAGACTGTACAAATGTTCTTTTTAGCCGAGCGCTTTCGGCTATACATTTAGCCATTTCAAGGATTATATTTTAACTGTTAAAATAAGAAATAGTTTGTTGTATGTATGTTTTATAAAATTTTTTTTTTTTCAAAACACGGTCAAGATATTATCTCCATGTTCAAAGTTAATATTATTAAGTGCTGTTGTATTTTTGTTTTTGTTTTTTGTTTTTCTTAATAAGGCTTCCATTATTTTAGCCTTTTTTGCATGTAGATGATGCTATTATATTAGTGTTGTCAACGTTTATGTTACGAATAGTGTTCGGTAGGTCTCCATGAAAATTTAAATGAGATCTAATTGAGCTATTGTCAGAAAAGTGTATAGTGAGTCTGCGTGTCTAACATGTTGTAGTGTGGCCTATATAATTATTTACGAATTTTGATTGATCAGGAATACAATTACTTAATGGGCATTTAAATTCGTAAATAATATTCGCCCTATTTAATTTTGTTCTAGGAGGTGAATTATTATTTTTAACTATAACGTTAGAGGTTTTAAAATTTTTATAATAAATAATTAATCTAATTTGTTTGCTATTGTCAACTGGTGTTATGCATTTTTTTATAACTTTCTTAATTCTGCATTCATCCTGTTTATAATTTTCGTTCATCCTGATTTTTATAAAAAATATTAATATTATTGTTTATGTTTCTATTCTCGCCGTTGCTGTTAGCTACCTTAACTTTACTAATATTTAATTTTTTAATATTTTTTAATATATATATTAATTATATATATCATCTGAAAAGAAAAGAATTATTAGATCGCATGAGAAATTGTATAAAAAAAACTAAATAAAAGCACCTTGTCAGTCGTTTTTAATGAAGTGTACATGAAAGAAGGATTCCTGTCACAATATACAACTCCCCCTTCCCTTTCAATATATCACTTCCGTTAAGTTAACCGATTAAATAGGTCAATGTCTGGTCCCTCCTCCCCTAGTACTAAGTATAATAGATAGAAATATTAAAATAAGCCCTCTCTAAACTCGATCATGTCTCTCACACCACTCCTCACTACCCTCTCTGTTAAATTACATAAACCTAATACTGCCCGTCAAAAGTGTAAATGTTCATTTCATTTCTCGTTTCACCTTTTGGAAGTGTCGTCTGATGATCCAGCGTCCTTTAAAAGGGCTATGGTGAAATAAATTATTACATGGAGCCTTAAAGTGGTCTGTTTTTCTTTAAATGAATTTACATTGAGCTCTCAGGATTTCATCCTCCTTGGGACTACCTATACGGATTACCAATTTTTTCTTAACTTAACTATATATATATATATATATATATATATATATATATATATATATATATATATATATATATATATACAAATGTAAAAGAACGAAAAAAATAAAAATCAAACGTTCATAACATTAATTTAAAGAAGGGCTCAATACAAGAGTAGAGCAATAAATATTTATAAATATTTATTATAACTCTTACATCAGGTAGTTAGTTAACAATGATGGTGATGAACGATTTTATTTCAAATTACAATTCATGAAACATCATTTCCTTTTAACTTTTTGAAAAATTTTCCATAAAAGGCAAAAACTTTTTTAAAGTAAAAAAAGGAAAGAAAATAAGAAGTCAGTACAAATATATGTCCACTGAGAAAATCTGGACCTTACTCCTTACTAATGGAAGACAAACGGAATGAAGATGATTCATCCTTATCTACGTGGGACAGCTGGTCCCAGTTGTAAAGGTCAGGGTTGGTTTCTATCCATTTACAGAGTTCGATAGATAAATTGTCGTCCAAAATACGCAAAAATGAAAATAACACTGCCATTTCATTTCAACAGCTATACTTTCTCGTTTCAGCTCTTTTCTTGAGATACTTTTTTGTACTTTTTGAAAAAGTAATCTTTGTTATTACAAAAAGTACAAAACGTCAAAGATTGGAGTTAGCAATTAGTGTTACCGCCTTTGGCTGGGAATAATTGCCTCTATTCGATGAGGCATTGAATGGGACGAGGTCCATATTTTCTCACTGGTAAATCTTTCTTATTCTTCTTGGCACTAATTTCAAAGCTCTTGGAGATCGTATGGTTTTTCGTTGAAACGCTTGTTTCTTCGGTCCTCACTAGAATGGTTCAATTATATTGAAATCAGGACATTGAGCTAGACCGTCTTCACAAAACTGCACATCTTCATCCACAATAAACCTGTTGTTTTACGTGATGTGTGGCAAGGAAAACCGTCATACTGAAAAATCTCCCTATCTTCAAAGTTGGGCAGAAGATTAGACCGTAGTACACTAATATAGTTTTCGCTGTTTAGGTCATCATCAACTTTTACTAATTTTCTGCTACCATCGATTTTGATGCAACCCTATATAATTACGTGTCCAGCACCACTTGTTTGGTAAATCTTGCATTTCTTTGGAAGAAAGAAAGAAAGAACGAAAAATTGAAAAAAGAATGAATGATTGGAAAAAATGAAAGAAACATTGACAAAAAGAAAAGTTGGAAGAGAAAGAAATAAAGATTAGAAAATGAAAGAAAGAAAGAAAGAAAAAAAGAACGAAAGAAAGAAAGAAAGAACGAAAGAAAGAAAGAAAGAAAGAGTGGAAAAAAGAAAGAATGATTGGGAAAAGAAAGAAAGATTAGAAAAAGAAAGGCTGGAAAAGAAAGAAATAAAGATTGGAAAAAAGAAAGAAAGATTAGAAAATGAAAGAAAGAAAGATTTGAAAAAGAGAGAGGGATAGGTAGAAAGAAAGAAAGAAAGAAAGAAAGAAAGAAGAAAGAAAGGAAGAAAGAAAGATTTGAAAAAGAGAGAGGGATAGGTTGAAAGAAACAAAGAAAGAAACAAAGAAAGAAAGAAAGAAAGATTGGGAAAAGAAAGAAAGATTGGAAAAAAAAGAAAGAAAGAAAAAAGAAAGAAAGGGAGATGGAAAAAAGAAAAAACAAAGATTGGATAAAAGAAAGAAAAGAAAAAGAAAGATGGCATCAGAAATAGACATTAGTTAGAGGTTGTTTTCTTTCTTAATTTTTTTAATTGAGTTTACCCCGGCCAAGGCAGTAAAGCCACTGAGACACAACTGGTTATTGGGTGTAAAAGAGTTTGAAACAGGTACAATTGCTATGGAGCGAGAACAGAGGAACAGTAATGAGGAGAAAAACAGATAGCGAATGACATTGCATCTAAATTTTTGCAGATTGGCATGAAAAGCATGGAGTCAGAATGGAGTTTCACAAGCGAGAAGTGCGAGAAAATAAACTGTTAGTATAGAATTTACGGTTACATCGAGCCAGATCAACTGCGCTTAAATTTACAGAATCTCGGCAATATAGCGAAGAGCGATATTTATTTGTACGAATACAAAATGTGGCACAAGGCTAAAAAGGGAAATGGGGGGTGAGGACGGTCTTCTTCTGTCTTAACGTTCAACATAGGTAGCCACAATGACTGACCGAAACATACCACAATGTTTCCTTACACCAAAACAACGCATTCTTACTGACCATTCTTACTTCATCCACCATAATACCTCAGAATCTCCATGAAACCCTAACTAGACGCCATTTGTACAATGTCTGGTGGGAGGGGGGAACAAAACAACAATTTTAAATCTAGCCTCAATATGTATTTACAATATGAAAAAAAACTATTTAAATGAGACTAAACAAAATAATATTAGTAATACCCCCCCCAATTCCTAAATGCGGCAGAAACATAAATATTTGAAGGTCAAAATTGGCTGTAAAACATGGAGACGGAAGAGAGTTCCACAAGCGAGAAGAGCGAGAAAATAAACTGTTTATATAAAATTTACGCTTATATCTAGTCAACTGTAAACTGATAAGACCTAACCGTCAATTAAATTCCTAAAGTCTCGGTGCTATAGCGGAGAGCATTATTTATTTGTCTAAGGGCAGAATAAGGCAGCCTCTCTTAATTCTTTTGAGGGTTGGACGGGTCCAACTAACATCAGTTGTCTTTATTTTATTTATTTTGGTGAGTGGCGTCATCCCCTAGCCTCTCCGCTCATTGTATATCATCTGCAGATTTTTATGATGATTTTCCAAGCGTAGGTCAGATGTGGCACAAGGCCGAAAGTATGGGGCACCCAGTGACGATCGAACTCACTACTCAGTCGTAATTGATCTAGCAAGACAAGCTTTGTAACCATTACACCACGTCGAGGTGCCTAGTGATTTTCTAAGGACAACTTAGATGTGGCACAAGGTCGAAAGTATGGGGCACATGTGATAACGACGAGGTTTTAGAGAAAATGGAAACAAAAAGGAAACTGATACTTAACATCAGGAAGAGGCAGTTGAAATATCTACAGAAGGATGCTGAGGATACCATGGGCCGAACATGTGAGCAACGACGAGGTTTTAGAGAAAATGGAAACAAAAAGGAAACTTATACTTAACATCAGGGAGAGTGGAGTTGAATTTTCTAGAGCACAAACGAGGGCTTGGAAAATTTGATACTCACACGACAGATTGAAGGCAAAAGGCACCGAGGAAAAAAAAAACACACGACGAGCTTGAGTTAAAAATGAATGGCGGAACAAGGATTAGGAGAGGTAGCAAAAAGTTAAATCTTACCTAGGGCTCAGAGGAGTTTGTAAAGATTCGTGATCGCCCACGTCCTGAAGAGATGCCATATAAAGAAGAAGAGGAGGAGGAGGGGGAGGAGGAGGAGGAGTTGATAGTTTGGTTTATTTTGTTTTACGGCATATCAACATCTCAATGGGTTATTTCATGCCGACAAGATTTTTATTACTGGTAAGTTTTTTTTTTCTTTTTTTAAATATATTGTTTGTAATTTTTTTTCCTCAAAAATGTATTGCTGGTAATATTTTTCCTTCAAAAATGTATTTCTGGTAATATTTATTTTCTTCAAAAATATATTGCTGGTAATAAGTTTTCCTTCAAAGATTGATTGCTGGTATTAAAACCTATTTTTACACTTTCATAGTGTCTTATGGATTGAGTTGGATCTTTTCTAATTGATATCTTTAGCTTTAAGTTGAAATGATGATCCCTCTTCCTGTTGTAACCTCCTGATCCAGTTTTCCTCTCTAGTGTTCCCTCTATTTAAATTTATTCATCATTTTCTTGATGGTTTTTGAATGGACTTTGCAGATGGAAGCCAGAGTATGGATGTTGGTACCATTACTAAAGGCCTGAATGATCTTTTTCCTTAGATGGCAGAACAGGGAATTAGAAGCGATAAAAAAGACCACATTTATTAAGAGCTACGACAGACCGGAAATTGTGGAGGGGCATGATCGCCTACGTTCCGAAGGGACACGGCACATAAAGAAGAAGTATAAACCCACTTACAATACTTTTTTCCCTCTCAACATTGCTCATTTGGGAAGAGAGTGGATCTGGCAGAAAACGATTTTAATCTGTTCTCTTTGTAGCTGAATGACTCAAAGAGTTTTTTTTAGTGATTCTGACGAAACATGGTGTCAAAATGGCTAAATGTCTTATCTGAAAACCTGGAAAAAAAGAAACTTAATTAGTTTATTTTAGTTTATTTTATTTTTTGTAAATATTAAGCAGTTTGTGGGATGGACAATTATGCTGTTACACGATTTGGACAATTTTGCTGTTACACGATTTGGACAATTTTGCTGTTACACGATTTGGACAATTTTGCTGTTACACGATTTGGACAATTTTGCTGTTACACGATTTGGACAATTTTGCTGTTACACGATTTGGACAATTTTGCTGTTACACGCGGTACACCAAAAACACGCAGACTTTAACTTCCATTAACTAAAAAGAAATGTTCGTTTCTTTTATCACCGCACAAAATGCGAACGTTTCATGTCGTCTTCTCCGTCAAGTAAAACAGAATCGATTGCAACCATTTACACTTCGTTAAAACTAAAACCTAATAATTACGCGTTGCTGTTTCCGCAAATCCGGGCGCATATCATAAGATCAGATTCAGCTAGCTTTATGATCTGTCACGATAATAAAGAATCAAAGACCTCCAAAGCCTGTGCGTCTATCTGTCTCCGAAAAGGAAAATTAAACCAAAGCCCTCTCCATTTATGAGGATATGGAAACCGCACCCAAATTTTCGCCCGCGAAGCCGAGTCACGATAATGATTTACACTTATTTCTCATCAACACTCCACGTTCTGGGTAAGATGATAAACTACATCCGCGTCCTGGGTAAGACGATAAACTACATCCAACAGCAAGGCCTCTGTTCATGTTTTGAGGAGCGTGGAACCACCTCTTAATTGCTGATGTTCCCAGTTCCACCCAAACTCGGGATGGCAGCACCTGTTAGGGTCCCAACTATGGGCAAATAGTTAACTCCCAAACTGGGGTCAAAACACTATGAAAGTGTAAAAATAGGTTTTAATACCAGCAATCAATCTTTGAAGGAAAACTTATTACCAGCAATATATTTTTGAAGAAAATAAATATTACCAGAAATACATTTTTGAAGGAAAAATATTACCAGCAATACATTTTTGAGGAAAAAAAATTACAAACAATATATTTAAAAAAAGAAAAAAAAACTTACCAGTAATAAAAATCTTGTCGGCATGAAATAACCCATTGAGATGTTGATATGCCGTAAAACAAAATAAACCCAAACCCTAATCTACAAATTGATTTCTTACAAAGAATACGTATTCTATTCCTACGAAGCTATCCTAAAAATCTTGTTGGACTGTCATAGCTGAAACTTCTCTTTCACGTGCACGTGAAAGAGGAGTTTCAGCTATGACAGTCCAAAGAGCAGTGAAAATGACTTGAAAATGAAATCATACATGAAACATGTGAAGCCACTTGTTACTTCAGGACAGAAATTCAGAAGGTTAGAGAGGGTGAAGATCTCTTCAACAAGATAGAAAATGATCCTGGAATAATATATATATATATATATATATATATATATATATATATATATTTGAACTTTATTTCAATCCTTCATGAGCTTCAGATCCTTATCTATGATTAATTAATGATGAACATGTCATTTTCGTTTATGATCGATTTCATCACGATTCTTCTATTACGCTTGGAGAGTAGTTATACATTTTTATTGCTTAAAGTAGAGTCCAATAGTGTTATAAAAAACCTTGGAGAATTCCAGTAAGCTAACTTTAATCATTTCTAAGATACAACGGTTCAAAGCTTAATCTAACCATTGAACAATTTTGCTGTTACACGATTTGGACAAATTTGTTTTGTTACACCCGGTATTGTAGGTGTGTTTATACTTCTTCTTTTCGTGCCGTGTCCCTTCGGGACGTAGGCAATGCCTAATTTACTGTCTTTCGTAGCTCTTAGTAAATTCTGTCTTTTTTATCTCTCCTAATCCATTTACTCGTTATGCGTTGTTTACATCCGTAACGATTCTTCTTCTTCTGTGCAGTGTCTCTTCAGGACGTTGGCGATCATGGCTCTCCACAACTTCCTGTCCTTTGCAGCTTTTAATAATTTAGTCTTTTTGCTATTTCTCCTAAACCCTGTTCCGCCATCCATTTATCCAAGCTAAGTATGTTATTCGTTGCTTTTTCTCTGTGCCACTTGCTTCCAATTTACCCTGTGAGTATCAGATTTTCCAAGCCCTCTTTCCACACCGTGTCCTAGAAATTGTTTTTTCCTGATGTTAAGTATAAGTTTTCCTTTTTGTATCTATTTTTTCTGAAACTTCGTCGTTGCTCACATATTCTGACCTTGGTATCCTCAGCATCCTTCTGTAGAACCACATTTCTATTGCTTTAAGTCTGTTCTTCATATTTGAGGAGTTTGTCAAGACTGACCGTTTGTTCTTTTCTTAACTGTAACTGTAGAGAAACACAGTTCTCTATGTCACTTGGATATGTCTGTTTTCTTTTTTCTGGTCCAGAAGTAATTTCGCTTATGCAGGATGAGCACCGCCATAATGGTCGAGCTCAAGTCAGCCTTGCGCTGAGTTGAAACAACCAAAGAAAAGGTTGATTTACTTCATATGTGGAGGTTTTCGAAGACACGTGCGAACGCTGTATGTTGGAAAGCGGGGGAAAAAGTGTTCAGTCATCAGCGGACCAGAGTAAACGGACGTTCCCCAGCGAGGGCGTCCGTTTTTTCCACGTCATGCTACATCTTGGAGCAAGAGGGAGAAAGAGTGAGGAAGGAAATGTTTGTCTTGTTATAGACTTAAACAGCGCTACCTATGGGTGTTTGACGAAACCAAGTAAGGTAATAAAAATTCCGGCTCCTTTATTACTAGCATTATAGGAAAATATGTTTTTCCTTTTTATTTATGATTATTGTTTTATTTGTTGAGTTTTATTTCATTTACCCGCAAATTTCTGCCAGACTAAGAACTATTTTAATGAAGCCACATGGCTTGAAATGTAATTATGCAACGCCCTCTTCGGTTGTCCAAGACTTCTAACAGCTCGGCTGGTCGCTAAACTGACTGCTTCAATCCAGAGGTAAACTTATCCCACATTGTGATTTAAGTTTGATCATAAGGCAGCCAAGATTAAATCGTCGCAAGTATCTTCGTGTTGGGCTGGTCCAAGCAGGGCGATGATGTACAGAGAAAAAAATAACACACGAATTAAGTGAATACTGTTTTTATATCAGTCCTTCGTACAATAATTAGTTATATAAGTTTTCGCATACGATTAATTATCAGCCCAACCAGCAAATCAGAAGTGATATTATCGTTGTTGACTTGGCAAAGTTTAGTTTGTTGCCTTGGTAAAGTTTTAGACGTTAGTATTTTGGGGATTTTTTTTGTTGTCTTATGCTTTCAAATATAAAGAATTAAATAGAAATAAATAAATATGTATAGATATATATAAATAAATAAATAAATATATATGTAAATATATATATAAATGAATATATAAATGAATATATATAAATATATATAAATATATATAAATATATATATAAATATATATATATACATATATATATATATATATATATATATATATATATATATATATATATATATATATATACATATAAATATATATATAAATGAATATAAATATATCTAAATAGGAAACGTTTATAAATTTAACACGTTTCGCTTTTATTTAAGCTTCATCAGAAAATGAAATATAAAGGAGAAAAAATATTCTGGTATTTATTATTTTTGTTTTGTTTTTCTTTCGCTGTTTAAACAGACCTCATGTGTATTTGTCTTGTTAAGCAGCGTCTGTGTTTTTAATTCATGTGTGTGCATGTGTATCACAATTCCAGTTTGTCTATGCGGGATTCGGTTGATACTGTGTATGCATGTGTGTTGCGTTTGAGCAACTAGCGGGCATTTTCATCTATGTTTGATGGCTGTCCGTATGTTTTGCATGTAAGTAAAAGAATTTAAGTTAAGTAGACATATCTTAGATTGCATATATATATATATATATATATATATATATATATATATATATATATATATATATATATATGGCCGACGCTAGACTCCAGGAAAGCAACACTCTACGTCTTCTCGGCCTCACGTTTTCAACTGGAGCGTGGACATCGAATCAATAGCTGAATCGACTGCAAGAAACGTTGGACCACTGTGTCGTCCCAGAAAACTTTTCTCGTCAGAATCCATCTTGAACATTTACAAATCTACCATTCGTCCGTGCATTGAATACTGTTACCATATCTGGTCTGGTGCTCCTGCTGTATATCTCAAGATTCTTGACAAAATTCGAAAGGTCTTTAATGTAATCGATCCTGACCCGGCATCGCGTCTTCAGTCACATTCTCACCAACATGACTTCCTTCTGTCTTTTCTACAATTATTGTCCATGCATTGAATACTGTTACCATATCTAGTCTGGTGTTCCTGCTGTATATCTCGAGATTCTTGACAAAATTCAAAGAATGATCTGTAATGTAATCGATCCTCACCTGGCATCTCGACTTCAGTCACATTCTCACCAACATGACTTCCTGCGGTCTTTTCTACAATTATTGTCCATGCATTGAATACTGTTACCATATCTGGTCTGGTGCTCCTGCTTTATATCTCGAGATTCGTGACAAAATCCAAAGAATGATCTGTAATGTAATCGATCCTCACCTGGCATCTCGACTTCAGTCACATTCTCACCAACATGACTTCCTTCTGTCTTTTCTACAATTATTGTCCATGCATTGAATACTGTTACCATATCTGGTCTGGTGCTCCTGCTGTATATCTCGAGATTCTTGACAAAATTCAAAGAACGATCTGTAATGTAACCGATCTTGACCTGGCATCTCGACTTCAGTCATATTCTCACCAACATGACTTCCTTCTGTCTTTTCTACAATTATTGTCCATGCATTGAATACTGTTACCATATCTGGTCTGGTGCTCCTGCTGTATATCTCGAGATTCTTGACAAAATCCAAAGAACGATCTGTAATGTAACCGATCTTGACCTGGCATCTCGACTTCAGTCATATTCTCACCAACATGACTTCCTGCTGTATTTTCTACAATTATTGTCCATGCATTGAATACTGTTACCATATCTGGTCTGGTGCTCCTGCTTTATATCTCGAGATTCGTGACAAAATCCAAAGAATGATCTGTAATGTAATCGATCCTCACCTGGCATCTCGACTTCAGTCACATTCTCACCAACATGACTTCCTTCTGTCTTTTCTACAATTATTGTCCATGAATTGAATACTGTTACGATATCTAGTCTGGTGCTCCTGCTGTATATCTCGAGATTCTTGACAAAATTCAAAGAACGATCTGTAATGTAACCGATCCTGACCTGGCATCTCGACTTCAGTCACATTCTCACCAACATGACTTCCTTCTGTCTTTTCTACAATTATTGTCCATGCATTGAATACTGTTACCATATCTAGTCTGGTGCTCCTGCTGTATATCTCGAGATTCTTGACAAAATCCAAAGAATGATCTGTAATGTAATCGATCCTCACCTGGCATCTCGACTTCAGTCACATTCTCACCAACATGACTTCCTTCTGTCTTTTCTACAATTATTGTCCATGCATTGAATACTGTTACCATATCTAGTCTGGTGCTCCTGCTGTATATCTCGAGATTCTTGACAAAATTCAAAGAACGATCTGTAATGTAACCGATCCTGACCTGGCATCTCGACTTCAGTCACATTCTCACCAACATGACTTCCTTTCTGTCTTTTCTACAATTATTGTCCATGCATTGAATACTGTTACCATATCTAGTCTGGTGCTCCTGCTGTATATCTCGAGATTCTTGACAAAATCCAAAGAATGATCTGTAATGTAATCGATCCTGACCTGGCATCTCGACTTCAGTCACATTCTCACCAACATGACTTCCTGCGGTCTTTTCTACAATTATTGTCCATGCATTGAATACTGTTACCATATCTGGTCTGGTGCTCCTGCTTTATATCTCGAGATTCGTGACAAAATCCAAAGAATGATCTGTAATGTAATCGATCCTCACCTGGCATCTCGACTTCAGTCACATTCTCACCAACATGACTTCCTGCTGTCTTTTCTACAATTATTGTCCATGCATTGAATACTGTTACCATATCTAGTCTGGTGCTCCTGCTGTATATCTCGAGATTCTTGACAAAATTCAAAGAACGATCTGTAATGTAACCGATCCTGACCTGGCATCTCGACTTCAGTCACATTCTCACCAACATGACTTCCTGCTGTCTTTTCTACAATTATTGTCCATGCATTGAATACTGTTACCATATCTGGTCTGGTGCTCCTGCTTTATATCTCGAGATTCTTGACAAAATCCAAAGAATGATCTGTAATGTAATCGATCCTCACCTGGCATCTCGACTTCAGTCACATTCTCACCAACATGACTTCCTTCTGTCTTTTCTACAATTATTGTCCATGCATTGAATACTGTTACCATATCTAGTCTGGTGCTCCTGCTGTATATCTCGAGATTCTTGACAAAATTCAAAGAACGATCTGTAATGTAACCGATCCTGACCTGGCATCTCGACTTCAGTCACATTCTCACCAACATGACTTCCTTCTGTCTTTTCTACAATTATTGTCCATGCATTGAATACTGTTACCATATCTAGTCTGGTGCTCCTGCTGTATATCTCGAGATTCTTGACAAAATCCAAAGAATGATCTGTAATGTAATCGATCCTGACCTGGCATCTCGACTTCAGTCACATTCTCACCAACATGACTTCCTGCGGTCTTTTCTACAATTATTGTCCATGCATTGAATACTGTTACCATATCTGGTCTGGTGCTCCTGCTTTATATCTCGAGATTCGTGACAAAATCCAAAGAATGATCTGTAATGTAATCGATCCTCACCTGGCATCTCGACTTCAGTCACATTCTCACCAACATGACTTCCTTCTGTCTTTTCTACAATTATTGTCCATGCATTGAATACTGTTACCATATCTAGTCTGGTGCTCCTGCTGTATATCTCGAGATTCTTGACAAAATTCAAAGAACGATCTGTAATGTAACCGATCCTGACCTGGCATCTCGACTTCAGTCACATTCTCACCAACATGACTTCCTTCTGTCTTTTCTACAATTATTGTCCATGCATTGAATACTGTTACCATATCTAGTCTGGTGCTCCTGCTGTATATCTCGAGATTCTTGACAAAATCCAAAGAATGATCTGTAATGTAATCGATCCTGACCTGGCATCTCGACTTCAGTCACATTCTCACCAACATGACTTCCTGCGGTCTTTTCTACAATTATTGTCCATGCATTGAATACTGTTACCATATCTGGTCTGGTGCTCCTGCTTTATATCTCGAGATTCGTGACAAAATCCAAAGAATGATCTGTAATGTAATCGATCCTCACCTGGCATCTCGACTTCAGTCACATTCTCACCAACATGACTTCCTGCTGTCTTTTCTACAATTATTGTCCATGCATTGAATACTGTTACCATATCTGGTCTGGTGCTCCTGCTGTATATCTCAAGATTCTTGACAAAATCCAAAGAACGATCTGTAATGTAACCGATCCTGACCTGGCATCTCGACTTCAGTCACATTCTCACCAACATGACTTCCTTCTGTCTTTTCTACAATTATTGTCCATGCATTGAATACTGTTACCATATCTGGTCTGGTGCTCCTGCTGTATATCTCGAGATTCTTGACAAAATTCAAAAGGTCTTTAATGTAATCGATCCTGACCTGGCATCTCGACTTTCTCACTGACCCCGAGTGGCTTCCCTTTGTCTTTTCTACAAATATCTTCATGGCAAATGCTCTGACAACCTTGGCATCTAGGTCCCACCCGTTTGCTATTGAAATAGCTAAATGCAAACGCTACTTCTACTCCAACAGTTTATTTTCTCGCACTTCCCACCTGTGGAACTCCATCCCGTTTTCTTGCTTTCCAGATAACTACAATCTTCAAAATTTTAAATGTAACATCAGTCGCCATCTTCTGTCTTCTTGAATCCCGTTCATTTTTTTCCTTTCCTCAATCCTCCCTGTTCTCAGTATTCGCTTTCACTTTCATTCCCTTTAACCCCCCCCCCCCTGCATACTAGTGGCATTCTCGCATTGCTTGGGGTAAAAAGTTTTTTTAATTATTATTTGAATCCTAAGTTTCCTTTTGCAAATTATAATTCTAGCTTTTAAGTATTCCATACAATCCGAAAATATATACGAGCGAAATATATAAACAAAGCGAAATGTAGCCGCAGTACAAATATCACCGTTGATACACGCATACATAAAATAACGTAAATACGTTAATCTCTTGGAAGATACCTACATATTGTGTTAATCATTTCACTCCAAGAAAGGGGATAAAACTACTAAGACGCAAGATTTTTTTTCCTTTATTATTCTTGTATTATACTTTATTTGATTTATTTTTTACAGCTTATCAACCATTTTGTCGGTTATTTTTAAAGCCGAAACATATTTAGAGTTGGATCGCTGGAAATCTGTTATTTAGTTACACCAGTGTGCAGAGGACTAAAAGTTGACAAAGCGCAAATTCCAAAACGGGGACGTGACGTAATTAATATTGTTTCGCGCTTAACACGTATGCTGTTAATGTTTTCCTCTTTATTTTCATTTTGGCGTGGCTAATCTTCTACTTGACCATGTCGTTATCCCACTGAATCCAATTGCTCTTCTAATCTCTCTGCAGCACATTACTGGCAAGAAGCACGGAGCTTTATCCACAGAATCACATCGAAAGTGCGACCGGAAACCCCAGCTTCACCGATCAAGGTCCTACCATTTGGTCAGCCCACCAAACATTCCAACCGGCGTGGAACTCTGTCGCCTGTTCAACGGCCTCCCAGCATATTCATTACTTCGGAATATGCTTTGCCAATTCCGGATCCAGCTCGAAAAGCGAAAAAGATTCCAAATCTAGGATAATAAAAAGAAATATTTGAACTGGGTTTGTTTTGATTCATTATGTTTACGGTTTGTAAGTTATTTAAAGCCAGAGCATATTTCACATTGTAGGAGATTGCTTGCAGTACCCTCTGTTCCCAAGCGGTTCCCCATCTAAGTACTGACTCGACGTTGCTTACCTGCGATGATCGAACGAGAACAGATGTATTCTACGTGATTTGACCGTATAATTTTAAATCTACACGCGCGCGTGAATACATTATTGCTGTGGCCTTGTTGGGACCAGAGATAAAGACACAAAGAAAGGAATTGAGTTAAACAAATATATTAACAGAAACAGTAATACAAACATATACAAACGAGAATTTTACAGCAAGAATATTCGGTCCTTCTGTCAGAGCAGACTGCTGGAAACTTCCCTCTCCAAAAGGCAGTACCTGCTCCTATTTATAGCTAGGAGAGTCCATGCGTGCGTGGGTAAATTACCATAACAATTATATATATATATATATATATATATATATATATATATATACACACAAAAGTGAACATAGTAGTCAATACTTAGAGGAGACAGTCTGTTTCATGCTAGATGCAATCGTCAGGCCACGACGATTGCATCTAGCATGAAACAGACTGTCTCCTCTAATTGTTGACTTCTATGTTCACTTTTATATTTACACACGCCCTATCTCTGATATTGAGCACTTTATTCCATAAATATAGCACACCTTAAGAGTATATTTCTTCATATATATATATATATATATATATATATATATATATAAAGAAATATAGTTTTTTTTAATATGTAAATATATAAAAGTGAACAGTCACCACTCAGAGGCGACAGGCTGTTTCATGCTAGGCGCAATCGTTATGAAACAGCCTGTCACCTCTGAGTGTCGACTTCAATGTTCAATTTATAGATAGATAGATAGATAGATAGATAGATAGATAGATAGATAGATAGATAGATGTTTCTATTGATTACTAGTTGCAGGAAATAAGCCAGTCACTTTTTTTTAGAGTTAGAGTTCTCCACTTCCTTAACCGGGTATTAAACTCACACTCTTTGGGTCCTGTCACTGGGTCTAACCAACGCATTTATCCACTATGCCATGTGTCCTTGAGGAGCGTACAACGGCCGAAACGTTGACATAAATATGTCGACGAAGATGAGATAATGTAAATAGTCTACATAATACCTCATCTCAGATATATATATATATATATATATATATATATATATATATATATATATATATATATACAGTTTATTTTAGGATATTACATCCAAATATGTCAAAAAACACTACACAAATGCAATCATGTTTCGATGCGTATTAACACATTGCATCAGGCGTTAGTAAATAACTGGTGAGTAGACAATTTATTGAGATTTAAGATACACAGTCTTTTCACGAGAAAAGGAAGAAAAAGAAAAAGACTAAGAAAGTAAAAAGAGGAAGTAGTTGCAGGCTTTGTTTTGTTTTTTATTCAGATGAACCAATCGAAATGATCGACGCTATGTTCAAAGTAAGGGGAAAAACGAAAGTTAAGATGCAATAATACGTAAGAGGTCATGACCTTCAAATTTAGAATCCTAGACGACTCCATTCCTTCTCATTTTTCACACACACACACACACACACATATATATATATATATATGTGTGTGTGTGTGTGTGTGTGTGTGTGTGTGTGTGTGTGTGTGTGTGTATATATATATATATATATATATATATATAAGAGTGAACATTGAAGTCAACACTTAGAGGTGACAGATGATAACTGACATCCATTAAATATGGCACGTGGAACTAGAACAGTCAACCTCAGTGAACGAATAAAGGGTTCAGTTCGACATTCTAACAACCTCAAGAAGGCCGGAGCGTACAACGGCAGAAACGTTGTAAAAAAATATGGCGACTAAGATGAGGACAATAGTCCGAATAATGTAAATATTACATATATATATTGTCTACTTATTTTTAATAGGATCCTCAGTTCACACGTAAAAAATTTATTTATAAGATGAACAATCATCTTAGAAAAATGATGGACACAACAATTTTTTGTCCTAGAAAAAACAAGAGCATGATGATGACATTGTGCCAATGTCGAAAGTTCTTAGAATAAAATAAATTTCCATCAACATGGTAATTTTCTTCTTTTCATAAGGATACGAAGAAACAGACAGTCCCGCACAGTCTCAACAACACTACCTAAAGGGAGTCTACTGGGGGGAAAAGAGGCTCACTGGCGATGAAAATTCGATTTTCTACGACAATCCCAAACGAAGAAAATTGTCTTGAAGCCAGGCAGCCTTCAACATCTCACCTTAAGGAGAATCTACTGGGGGAAAAGATAGTCACTGGGGATGAACAATGGGTTTATTATGAGAACCCAAACGCAGACAAATGTGTCTTGATATAGATACATAAAAAAAAAAAAAAAAATGTCATAAATAATTGTCGGACTTTGTCCTTTTTCATAATATATATATATATATATATATTATAATATTTTTTTTTAAAATATGATTCCTTCGCTACATAAGAGTTCTCATGTTTCAAAAACGAGAGCCGAGACCCTCAATATAATTTTTGAAATTAAGTTGAATTAAGGTGTCTGGTCACGCTTCCCAAATTCTCGCTTGACGAGGAAGCAAGACCAGACACCTTAATTCAACTTAATTTCAAAAATTATATTGAGGGTCTCGGCTCTCGTTTTTGAAACATGAGAACTCTTATGTAGCGAAGGAATAATTTTTTTTTTCAAAATATTATAATATAAGCTCTACTTCTGTATGGAGCAGTGTCTTTTTAAAAATAAAAGCAAAAATACTAAGGAACTCCAGATTATTTACCTAACGTGTTCTTTCCTATTTTTCTGCATACCTGCACACACATATATATATATATATATATATATATATATATATATATATATATATATATATATATATATATATATGATAAAAATATAATCTTAAGGTGTAATATATTTATGAGTTAAGGTGCTCAGCATCGGGGATAGAGCGTATGTAAATATAAAAAGTAACTAAAATGTAACATACTTTAGACAAACCCAATACTTTCATATAAACAGATAAGATAATCAAGCCCCGAAAAAAAATTAAATAAACAAATTTAAATAAACAACTTCAGTAAATAATAAACAAATTAACAAACTACAAATGAACATAAACACAAGTAAATGTAATAATAATAATTATTATATAATAGTAATAAGTATAAAACCCGCCATGACAGAGTGGGCCAATATCTGCACTGGAAAATTTGCAACTTCTACGGGAAGGAAACTGAAAGAAACTGGTACGAACACCACCCTGACCCGGTTACGGAGATAGGACCTGTTACAATTCTATGAGACTACACAATACACACTGACAGAACAATCAAAGCCAACCGCCCAGACTTTGTTATTAAAGACCACATACAAAAAAGTGCCTCCTTATTGATATGGCAGGCCCTGCAGACTGCAATGTATCTTTGAAGATATTCGAAAAGCTGTCAGAATACAAGGACCTTGAAATAGAAATCTCAAAAATGTGGCACATGGGAACATCAACAATCCCTGTTGTAGTTGGAGCCCTAGGATTGGTTGGAAAAGATTCCAGTATACTAATTGAAGGGATTCCTGGAAGTCCATGTCTCAAAGAGATACAAAAAATTGTTCTCACAAGTACAGCTCACACTTTACGAAGGGTTTTATCTATGTAATTATCTTTTTTTTTTTTTGCAGTGGAAAGTGTCATGATGCCATTTCTAACCTTAGATCCCTGGGCGGGACACGAAAAGAAATGTGTAAACGCCAGAAATCAAAGGAAATAATAATAATAATAATAATAATAACAACAACAATCAACAACATAAAATTAAGTAATCAATAATAAATAATTGTTAACTGACATTATAAAACATCTACAAATAATCCCATTCGGAACTACAATTATTCCGTCGCAATAGCCTCGAGAATAATTTGAAATCGTCAAAATACTTATGTTACTATTAAAAGACCAATAGATTTTTATTATTAAATTATATTTTTTATCTTTTTTAGAACCTAATATATATAACTTATAATATATATATATATATATATTATATATATAATATATATTTATATATAAATATAATATTATATATATTATATATAATATATCATATATTATATTATATATTTATATATAGTATTATATTATATATATTATATTTATAATATTATATTATTATATATATATATATATATATATATACAACGACATCGATAAAACATACATATGATACTACTTAAACACAAAGCATCAGGCCCACTGATTTTGTTCCCTATATCCCTATATGTAAATATCCATTATAAAGTGGTCTGCATAAAAAACAAGGAAGAGATTTTTGACACGCAAAATTGGGCCTATTAAGCGGTTATTCCTCGGCTATTCTCTTAAGATGAAAAACAAGGAAGAGATTTTTGACTTACAAAATTGGGCCTATTAAGCGGTTATTCCTCGGCTATTCTCTTAACATGAAAAACAAGGAAGAGATTTTTGACTTACAAAATTGGGCCTATTAAGCGGTTATTCCTCGGCTATTCTCTTAACATGAAAAACAAGGAAGAGATTTTTGACTTACAAAATTGGGCCTATTAAGCGGTTATTCCTCGGCTATTCTCTTAACATGAAAAACAAGGAAGAGATTTTTGACTTACAAAATTGGGCCTATTAAGCGGTTATTCCTCGGCTATTCTCTTAACATGAAAAACAAGGAAGAGATTTTTGACTTACAAAATTGGGCCTATTAAGCGGTTATTCCTCGGCTATTCTCTTAACATGAAAAACAAGGAAGAGATTTTTGACATGCAAAATTGGGCCTATTAAGCGGTTATTCCTCGGCTATTCTCTTAACATGAAAAACAAGGAAGAGATTTTTGACATGCAAAATTGGGCCTATTAAGCGGTTATTCCTCGGCTATTCTCTTAACATGAAAAACAAGGAAGAGATTTTTGACTTACAAAATTGGGCCTATTAAGCGGTTATTCCTCGGCTATTCTCTTAACATGAAAAACAAGGGAGAGATTTTTGACTTACAAAATTGGGCCTATTAAGCGGTTATTCCTCGGCTATTCTCTTAACATGAAAAACAAGGAAGAGATTTTTGACTTACAAAATTGGGCCTATTAAGCGGTTATTCCTCGGCTATTCTCTTAACATGAAAAACAAGGAAGAGATTTTTGACTTACAAAATTGGGCCTATTAAGCGGTTATTCCTCGGCTATTCTCTTAACATGAAAAACAAGGAAGAGATTTTTGACATGCAAAATTGGGCCTATTAAGCGGTTATTCCTCGGCTATTCTCTTAACATGAAAAACAAGGAAGAGATTTTTGACATGCAAAATTGGGCCTATTAAGCGGTTATTCCTCGGCTATTCTCTTAACATGAAAAACAAGGAAGAGATTTTTGACTTGCAAAATTGTGCCTATTAAGCGGTTATTCCTCGGCTATTCTCTTAACATGAAAAACAAGGAAGAGATTTTTGACATGCAAAATTGGGCCTATTAAGCGGTTATTCCTCGGCTATTTTCTTAAGATGAAAAACAAGGAAGAGATTTTTGACATGCAAAATTGGGCCTATTAAGCGGTTATTCCTCGGCTATTCTCTTAACATGAAAAACAAGGAAGAGATTTTTGACTTACAAAATTGGGCCTATTAAGCGGTTATTCCTCGGCTATTCTCTTAACATGAAAAACAAGGAAGAGATTTTTGACTTGCAAAATTGGGCCTATTAAGCGGTTATTCCTCGGCTATTCTCTTAACATGAAAAACAAGGAAGAGATTTTTGACATGCAAAATTGGGCCTATTAAGCGGTTATTCCTTGGCTATTCTCTTAACATGAAAAACAAGGAAGAGATTTTTGACATGCAAAATTGGGCCTATTAAGCGGTTATTCCTCGGCTATTCTCTTAAGATGAAAAACAAGGAAGAGATTTTTGACATGCAAAATTGGGCCTATTAAGCGGTTATTCCTCGGCTATTCTCTTAACATGAAAAACAAGGAAGAGATTTTTGACTTACAAAATTGGGCCTATTAAGCGGTTATTCCTCGGCTATTCTCTTAACATGAAAAACAAGGAAGAGATTTTTGACTTACAAAATTGGGCCTATTAAGCGGTTATTCCTCGGCTATTCTCTTAACATGAAAAACAAGGAAGAGATTTTTGACATGCAAAATTGGGCCTATTAAGCGGTTATTCCTCGGCTATTCTCTTAACATGAAAAACAAGGAAGAGATTTTTGACTTACAAAATTGGGCCTATTAAGCGGTTATTCCTCGGCTATTCTCTTAACATGAAAAACAAGGAAGAGATTTTTGACATGCAAAATTGGGCCTATTAAGCGGTTATTCCTCGGCTATTCTCTTAACATGAAAAACAAGGAAGAGATTTTTGACATGCAAAATTGGGCCTATTAAGCGGTTATTCCTCGGCTATTCTCTTAACATGAAAAACAAGGAAGAGATTTTTGACATGCAAAATTGGGCCTATTAAGCGGTTATTCCTCGGCTATTCTCTTAACATGAAAAACAAGGAAGAGATTTTTGACTTGCAAAATTGGGCCTATTAAGCGGTTATTCCTCGGCTATTCTCTTAACATGAAAAACAAGGAAGAGATTTTTGACATGCAAAATTGGGCCTATTAAGCGGTTATTCCTCGGCTATTTTCTTAAGATGAAAAACAAGGAAGAGATTTTTGACATGCAAAATTGGGCCTATTAAGCGGTTATTCCTCGGCTATTCTCTTAACATGAAAAACAAGGAAGAGATTTTTGACTTACAAAATTGGGCCTATTAAGCGGTTATTCCTCGGCTATTCTCTTAACATGAAAAACAAGGAAGAGATTTTTGACATGCAAAATTGGGCCTATTAAGCGGTTATTCCTCGGCTATTCTCTTAACATGAAAAACAAGGAAGAGATTTTTGACTTACAAAATTGGGCCTATTAAGCGGTTATTCCTCGGCTATTCTCTTAACATGAAAAACAAGGAAGAGATTTTTGACATGCAAAATTGGGCCTATTAAGCGGTTATTCCTCGGCTATTCTCTTAACATGAAAAACAAGGAAGAGATTTTTGACTTACAAAATTGGGCCTATTAAGCGGTTATTCCTCGGCTATTCTCTTAACATGAAAAACAAGGAAGAGATTTTTGACATGCAAAATTGGGCCTATTAAGCGGTTATTCCTCGGCTATTCTCTTAACATGAAAAACAAGGAAGAGATTTTTGACATGCAAAATTGGGCCTATTAAGCGGTTATTCCTCGGCTATTCTCTTAACATGAAAAACAAGGAAGAGATTTTTGACATGCAAAATTGGGCCTATTAAGCGGTTATTCCTCGGCTATTCTCTTAACATGAAAAACAAGGAAGAGATTTTTGACTTGCAAAATTGGGCCTATTAAGCGGTTATTCCTCGGCTATTCTCTTAACATGAAAAACAAGGAAGAGATTTTTGACATGCAAAATTGGGCCTATTAAGCGGTTATTCCTCGGCTATTTTCTTAAGATGAAAAACAAGGAAGAGATTTTTGACATGCAAAATTGGGCCTATTAAGCGGTTATTCCTCGGCTATTCTCTTAACATGAAAAACAAGGAAGAGATTTTTGACATGCAAAATTGGGCCTATTAAGCGGTTATTCCTCAGCTATTCTCTTAAGATGAAAAACAAGGAAGAGATTTTTGACTTACAAAATTGGGCCTATTAAGCGGTTATTCCTCGGCTATTCTCTTAAGATGAAAAACAAGGAAGAGATTTTTGACATGCAAAATTGGGCCTATTAAGCGGTTATTCCTCGGCTATTCTCTTAACATGAAAAACAAGGAAGAGATTTTTGACTTACAAAATTGGGCCTATTAAGCGGTTATTCCTCGGCTATTCTCTTAATATGAAAAACAAGGAAGAGATTTTTGACATGCAAAATTGGGCCTATTAAGCGGTTATTCCTCGGCTATTCTCTTAACATGAAAAACAAGGAAGAGATTTTTGACATGCAAAATTGGGCCTATTAAGCGGTTATTCCTCGGCTATTCTCTTAACATGAAAAACAAGGAAGAGATTTTTGACATGCAAAATTGGGCCTATTAAGCGGTTATTCCTCGGCTATTCTCTTAAGATGAAAAACAAGGAAGAGATTTTTGACTTACAAAATTGGGCCTATTAAGCGGTTATTCCTCGGCTATTCTCTTAACATGAAAAACAAGGAAGAGATTTTTGACTTACAAAATTGGGCCTATTAAGCGGTTATTCCTCGGCTATTCTCTTAACATGAAAAACAAGGAAGAGATTTTTGACATGCAAAATTGGGCCTATTAAGCGGTTATTCCTCGGCTATGCTCTTAACATGAAAAACAAGGAAGAGATTTTTGACATGCAAAATTGGGCCTATTAAGCGGTTATTCCACGGCTATTCTCTTAACATGAAAAACAAGGAAGAGATTTTTGACTTACAAAATTGGGCCTATTAAGCGGTTATTCCTCGGCTATTCTCTTAACATGAAAAACAAGGAAGAGATTTTTGACATGCAAAATTGGGCCTATTAAGCGGTTATTCCTCAGCTATTCTCTTAAGATTAAAAACAAGGAAGAGATTTTTGACATGCAAAATTGGGCCTATTAAGCGGTTATTCCTCGGCTATTCTCTTAACATGAAAAACAAGGAAGAGATTTTTGACTTACAAAATTGGGCCTATTAAGCGGTTATTCCTCGGCTATTCTCTTAACATGAAAAACAAGGAAGAGATTTTTGACATGCAAAATTGGGCCTATTAAGCGGTTATTCCTCGGCTATTCTCTTAACATGAAAAACAAGGAAGAGATTTTTGACATGCAAAATTGGGCCTATTAAGCGGTTATTCCTCGGCTATTCTCTTAACATGAAAAACAAGGAAGAGATTTTTGACTTACAAAATTGGGCCTATTAAGCGGTTATTCCTCGGCTATTCTCTTAACATGAAAAACAAGGAAGAGATTTTTGACATGCAAAATTGGGCCTATTAAGCGGTTATTCCTTGGCTATTCTCTTAACATGAAAAACAAGGAAGAGATTTTTGACATGCAAAATTGGGCCTATTAAGCGGTTATTCCTCGGCTATTCTCTTAAGATGAAAAACAAGGAAGAGATTTTTGACATGCAAAATTG
The DNA here is from genome assembly GCA_964036315.1 of Acanthosepion esculentum. NCBI lineage: Eukaryota > Metazoa > Mollusca > Cephalopoda > Sepiida > Sepiidae > Acanthosepion > Acanthosepion esculentum. The sequence goes on along the minus strand of OZ038514.1, from coordinate 46,567,798 downwards.
GGCCTATTAAGCGGTTATTCCTCGGCTATTCTCTTAACATGAAAAACAAGGAAGAGATTTTTGACTTACAAAATTGGGCCTATTAAGCGGTTATTCCTCGGCTATTCTCTTAACATGAAAAACAAGGAAGAGATTTTTGACTTACAAAATTGGGCCTATTAAGCGGTTATTCCTCGGCTATTCTCTTAACATGAAAAACAAGGAAGAGATTTTTGACATGCAAAATTGGGCCTATTAAGCGGTTATTCCTCGGCTATGCTCTTAACATGAAAAACAAGGAAGAGATTTTTGACTTACAAAATTGGGCCTATTAAGCGGTTATTCCTCGGCTATTCTCTTAACATGAAAAACAAGGAAGAGATTTTTGACTTACAAAATTGGGCCTATTAAGCGGTTATTCCTCGGCTATTCTCTTAACATGAAAAACAAGGAAGAGATTTTTGACATGCAAAATTGGGCCTATTAAGCGGTTATTCCTCGGCTATTCTCTTAATATGAAAAACAAGGAAGAGATTTTTGACATGCAAAATTGGGCCTATTAAGCGGTTATTCCTCGGCTATTCTCTTAACATGAAAAACAAGGAAGAGATTTTTGACTTACAAAATTGGGCCTATTAAGCGGTTATTCCTCGGCTATTCTCTTAACATGAAAAACAAGGAAGAGATTTTTGACATGCAAAATTGGGCCTATTAAGCGGTTATTCCTCGGCTATTCTCTTAACATGAAAAACAAGGAAGAGATTTTTGACATGCAAAATTGGGCCTATTAAGCGGTTATTCCTTGGCTATTCTCTTAACATGAAAAACAAGGAAGAGATTTTTGACATGCAAAATTGAGCCTATTAAGCGGTTATTCCTCGGCTATTCTCTTAAGATGAAAAACAAGGAAGAGATTTTTGACATGCAAAATTGGGCCTATTAAGCGGTTATTCCTCGGCTATTCTCTTAAGATGAAAAACAAGGAAGAGATTTTTGACTTACAAAATTGGGCCTATTAAGCAGTTATTCCTCGGCTATTCTCTTAACATGAAAAACAAGGAAGAGATTTTTGACTTACAAAATTGGGCCTATTAAGCGGTTATTCCTCGGCTATTCTCTTAACATGAAAAACAAGGAAGAGATTTTTGACATGCAAAATTGGGCCTATTAAGCGGTTATTCCTCGGCTATGCTCTTAACATGAAAAACAAGGAAGAGATTTTTGACTTACAAAATTGGGCCTATTAAGCGGTTATTCCTCGGCTATTCTCTTAACATGAAAAACAAGGAAGAGATTTTTGACATGCAAAATTGGGCCTATTAAGCGGTTATTCCTCAGCTATTCTCTTAAGATTAAAAACAAGGAAGAGATTTTTGACATGCAAAATTGGGCCTATTAAGCGGTTATTCCTCGGCTATTCTCTTAACATGAAAAACAAGGAAGAGATTTTTGACTTACAAAATTGGGCCTATTAAGCGGTTATTCCTCGGCTATTCTCTTAACATGAAAAACAAGGAAGAGATTTTTGACATGCAAAATTGGGCCTATTAAGCGGTTATTCCTCAGCTATTCTCTTAACATGAAAAACAAGGAAGAGATTTTTGACATGCAAAATTGGGCCTATTAAGCGGTTATTCCTCGGCTATTCTCTTAACATGAAAAACAAGGAAGAGATTTTTGACTTACAAAATTGGGCCTATTAAGCGGTTATTCCTCGGCTATTCTCTTAACATGAAAAACAAGGAAGAGATTTTTGACATGCAAAATTGGGCCTATTAAGCGGTTATTCCTCGGCTATTCTCTTAACATGAAAAACAAGGAAGAGATTTTTGACATGCAAAATTGGGCCTATTAAGCGGTTATTCCTCGGCTATTCTCTTAACATGAAAAACAAGGAAGAGATTTTTGACTTACAAAATTGGGCCTATTAAGCGGTTATTCCTCGGCTATTCTCTTAACATGAAAAACAAGGAAGAGATTTTTGACTTACAAAATTGGGCCTATTAAGCGGTTATTCCTCGGCTATTCTCTTAACATGAAAAACAAGGAAGAGATTTTTGACATACAAAATTGGGCCTATTAAGCGGTTATTCCTCGGCTATTCTCTTAAGATTAAAAACAAGGAAGAGATTTTTGACATGCAAAATTGGGCCTATTAAGCGGTTATTCCTCGGCTATTCTCTTAACATGAAAAACAAGGAAGAGATTTTTGACTTACAAAATTGGGCCTATTAAGCGGTTATTCCTCGGCTATTCTCTTAACATGAAAAACAAGGAAGAGATTTTTGACTTACAAAATTGGGCCTATTAAGCGGTTATTCCTCGGCTATTCTCTTAACATGAAAAACAAGGAAGAGATTTTTGACATGCAAAATTGGGCCTATTAAGCGGTTATTCCTCGGCTATTCTCTTAACATGAAAAACAAGGAAGAGATTTTTGACATGCAAAATTGGGCCTATTAAGCGGTTATTCCTCGGCTATTCTCTTAACATGAAAAACAAGGAAGAGATTTTTGACTTACAAAATTGGGCCTATTAAGCGGTTATTCCTCGGATCATATGAATCCTGTGTACGAATTGTCCGTCATTACGATTCAATTATGAAATGGGAATCTGGATTTATTTTATTCTTATCATGCGACGAACATGAAACACTAAAATATTCACAGTGATAACAAGAAAACCATTTTCTTTCACAAACATTGTGACATGAATATCAATCTATTAACAAAAACCACCTGTCATTTTTAATTAAATATTCATGACTTCCAGCTTCCAATCTTTGTTTCCCAACTGAAATCAGAAATGATTTCTTTTTCCCATCTTTGTTTAACAAAAGCATTTATTGCCCCTACAAACAACGGAGTAATAAAAACAAACAAAGAGATGTGCTTATGTTAAAACAAATATAAATATATTTTTTGTTTTTAAATGGCCGACCATTTCCGACGATCTTTAATACTTACTAGAGATACTTAAATTTATATACATATATATATATTTATATATTGGTGTTCTTCCAAAACGTAATCACTATTTTGATTTCGTGGTCAGCTTAAAAACATGCTGGGTAATGCATCATACACTGCCTGCACACTGTAGCGATTTCAATGATTAAACTTAAATTTATATATATATATATATATATTTAAGCTTATCACCCCAAGCAAGGCTGGAGGCCACTAGCACGCAAGGGGTTACAGAAGGTTTGGAGGAAGAGCAGATAGGAGTGGTAAAGGAGAGGATGTGGAGAAAGATAGTGGATCGATCAAGGCAAGGGGGTTACAGAAGATTTGGAGCGAGAGCAGATAGGAATGAAAGGTGAAAGGATGTGGAGAAGGGAAGTGGATAGATCAAGGCAACTGGAGATGTCGATTGACGTTACACTTAAATAGTTGGAGATTGTATTTGTCAGGGAAACAGGAATAAGGAAGGGTGTTCCACAGGCGAGATGTGCGAGACATGAAGCTATTGGAGTAGAAGAGACATCTACATCTAACAGTTTCAACGGTGAACGGGATGCCAGCCTCGTAGGACGTTTAAATTCATGAGGCCTAGGAACCAGCGAAAGCAGCTCCTCGGAGCAATTACCGTGAAAGTATTTGTAAAAAAGACAGAGCGAGGCAACGTCGCGTCTGTGAGAGAGCGACTGCAGACGAGATGACAGATCAGGGTCAGTTACATTGCATACTCGTCTCTGGATCTTATCAAGAACCCCGAGGCAAACAGCAGGGGCTCCGGACCATATATGGCAGCGATACTCCATGCAAGGGCGAATGGTCGATTTATAGATTTGGAGGATGGATTCCGGGGAGAAAAATTTCCTGGCTCGGCACAGGGAGCCAACTTTCCTTGCGGTGGATGATGCAATTGACTCGATGTATTTATATATATATATTTATATATTGGTGTTCTTCCAAAACGTAATCACTATTTTGACTTCGTGGTCAGCTTAAAAATATGCTGGGTAATGCATCATACACTGCCTGCACAAAGAAGCTTCTATGACTGGGATTAGTATACTAGAGATCCTTTCCTGAAAATCTTCCTTTTTTTTCTAGGTTTCCCTATTTTGTCCAGGCACCCTGTTGACCTAAAGCCAACCTTTTACTGGATCTAATTTCCCCCACACCAAATCTCACTTCATTATGAAGACAGTGTTTCCGATCTTTCCTCTTTTCTCTCCTTCGTGAATAGAAAATAGGTTAACAGTGATATAAGGAAAAGAAATAGGATAAAGAAAATCATTTGGTACACCCCACCCATTTAATCAATTAGTCAGATCTAAGTTAAGCAAGAAGTTCCTCCATTTAACTGATAAACATTTCCCTAGTAGTAAAATATTTAACAAAAACACACTAAAATTAAGTTATAGATGCGTCAGTAATCTTGAGAGGATTATAAAGAAACACATGATTTCAATGATTAAACCCAAATTTGTATATACAGGGTGTCCTCCCAAAATATACTCAATATTGACTTCGTGATGAGTTTGAATATTTATAAACATTCATTTCATTATAATTCATATTTAACGTAATGCGTTAACCTTCTTTGTAAATCGATAAATATTAATATTTCTTAGTTTTAACGAGGATTCTTGTTTTCAAGTCAATAAACACTCCTCTTATTGTCATTCAAAGAGTCAATATATATATATATATATATATATATATATATATATATATATATTAAAGAAAAACAGACCACTTTATGGTTCCATTGTAATAGTTTATTTCACCAGAGACTTTTAACTTTCCCTGGATCTTCAGACATCCCTTTCAAAAGGTGAAACGAAAAATGAAATTAAAATTTACACTTTTGACGGGCAGTATTAAGCTTATATAAGTTAACATAGAAGGTAGCGAGGAATGGTGTGAGAGACATGGTCGAGTTTAAAGAGGGAAGGGAGAATTTTAAAATTTATTTTTATATTTCTATATAATACTTAATATTGAGAAAGGAGGGTGTAATGATCAGACATTGGCCTATTTAATCGGTCAACTCAACGGTAATGATATGGGGATAGGGAGGAGAAGAAAGGGAAAAAGAAAAATGGGGGAAGTAACGAGAAAAGAGATGTATTTAGGGTTTTCGGAGGAAGAAGAGGGATGGTATAGATTTAGCAATTTAGATAAAATCAGATTTTAACGTTTAATAGTAATTTAAATGTTTTAAATGATCCACGAAGAAATTTATTTAATTCTTGTTAGCAATTTAAATATTCAACTTCTCTACAAATAAATTATGGATTTAATATAAGTTGAATACTATATTAATAAACAACAATAATAAAAAAGTAAAATTTTACTAAAAGTAATATTTTAATATTGTGAAAGACTGTTACGGTAACATCTTTATCAGTTTGGGTTTAATTAATGAATGAAATTTGTAGCTATTTTTAGATGGGTAATATTTCTTACTTAAAGTTTAGGTTTCAAATCAAGATGGAGTCAAATTTGAAGGTAATAGTAAAAAAATTTCGTTTTTTCATATATATACCACATACATATTTATGCAAAAATCGCATACACATACTCTCATGCACATGTGCAATTACACACATAAACACATACACATATATACACCGGCACATATGCGTATTCATATACAAATACCTACACATATATTTACAAATTTCCACACACATTCATATTTATACCTATTTAAATTTTTTCCTTAAATTTCACATTTAGCGTTCGTTGGCGAATTAAGTGTTTAAATTTCAAAAAATATAATTATTTTTAATATTTTTAACATCAATACTAATAGTTAAAGCGTAACATATTTTAATTTAAATCTAAATGATCAATTTAAAATGAGATTATCTCCAGATAAGTAAAATTTTCAATCTTACGATTCTAATTAGAAATTATATAAGGAGAAAGTTAGAATAAACGTTAATAAAAGAATTTTATGGCCTTCCATTAGAATTCTCTATATATATATATAAAGAAAAACCTACACCCAATTATACCTATATATGCATATATATGCATGCCACTATATCCCACACATATATTCACACATATCACATATATGAATTCATAAATACTTACATATATACATATACAAACACATATGCAACCCCATATACATGAATCGATACATATACCTACCTAAAATTACGAATACACATATACATATATATTTTTTTACATACGCGCCTACAATATATATACATATATATATGTACATATACACTTATACATGTGTATATACATATACACATAAATCCACATGTCCATATCCAATTCCATATACACATTTATATACATACAATTATGTATCCGCACACTTGTGTGCATACAATCATCTTCAAATCTAAAAATAAGTCAATATTTACCATCGTATATCTGTCTTTTTTACAAATACTTTCACGGTAATTGCTCCGAGGAGCTGCTTTCGCTGGTTCCTAGGCCTCATGAATTTAAACCTCCTACGAGGCTGGCATCCCGTTCCCACCCCTTCACCGTTGAAACTGTTAGATGTAGACGTCTCTTCTACTCCAATAGCTTCATGTCTCGCACATCTAGCCTGTGGAACACCCTTCCTTATTCCTGTTTCCCTGACAAATACAAGCTCCAACTATTTAAGTGTAACGTCAATCGACATCTCCAGTTGCCTTGATCTATCCACTTCCCTTCTCCACATCCTTTCACCTTTCATTCCTATCTGCTCTCACTCCAAATCTTCTGTAACCCTCCTGCCTTGATCGATCCACTATCTTTCTCCACATCCTCTCCTTTACCACTCCTGCTTGCTCTTCCTCCAAACCTTCTGTAACCCCTTGCGTGCTAGTGGCTTGGGGTGATAAGCTTAAACCTTTTTTTTTTTTAATATAGTTTTTTTTTAATGTATTGAGTTAAGTTGTGATGATTTCTATGTCTACATTTAAAAATCATCTCGTTATGTTGGTTCAGTAATTTATCAGGATCTTTATGCTTTATCATTAGAATCTTCTCTTTTATACATAGGTCACATCGGTCTCTGAAATTTATTGGAGTTCGAACCCGAGAGACGATTCTCCATTTCACTTGTGGGGTTAAGCCGTTCTCCAACAAATCCCAATAGTGTTTCGATAGTGCTGTTTGGTGTCTTTTAGATTCATTTGGCGATGGTTGTAAAAACGCTGTTTCCAATTTCCCGCAGATATTCCTATATATATTTTTTTTTTCTTGGGGGAAATTGTAGCTTCGTGTATCACGCTTTCTGCCATGCATATTCCTCCTACTGGAAATCAAATCTTGCTCTGCAATTACAGGTAGATGTTTCCTTTTTCAATTGATTTGCATTAAGATCCCTTTGTAATTCATTATTGTGAAATTATCTAATAATATTGCTATTGTGAGAGCTTATAATTTTTTCTACATTGCTCATGCATGAATAACTAATTCTTAGATTCATTTTATTAAATATCTTTTTCAATAGCTCATCTTTACTAAAATGCTTATCTATTAGCTTTAAGAAGTATTTCCCTATATTGATATTAGATAGTCTACAGAAAGGCGGGAAATCCGGTTGAGCTTTCTTGAATAAAATGTAATTTCAAAACAGTGGTTCCTACTGTTATTAAAGCATTGCTCTTCAACGGAATTGAACTATCCAGGCCACTTTGAAGAGATATGATACCGCTAAACAGTCTGTGGATGACAATATATATATATATATATATATATATATATATATATATATATATATATATATATATATACATACACACACATATATATGCATACACACATATATATATACATGCACACATATATATATATATATACACACACACAGACACACACACATATATATTATAATGAAGAAAAAGAACAGTAAGATATATAATCCGGTGTTCTTATTAATATTTTTCTTTTTACAAGACAGTGCTCAATGCAAATCTACAGAGCATAAATATAAATTTACTAATTTAAAAATATGGTTCCACCTCTACACAGGAATTAGCATGTTTCAAAAACAGAAACTAAAAACTTCAAATTCAATTACAAAATTAAAGTTCCTAGTCCTGGTTCATTTTCAACCGAATTTTGGAATAACTTATTTTGAAACTTACTGACTTTTATAAGCACATACATTCATAATATTAGTTTCTAGGGATACAGGGAAATCCAATCATTTTAACAATGGGGGGTAGGGTAAAATTACTCTCAATCGATATCAAAAGAACTGTTCATGAATGCGTTCGACTTTGCTACCTAGTACACGGATGTAACAGAAGAAGAAAAGAGCATTATTATAAATGCGAAAACATCGGTACTAATACATAAGCGTGAGCAATCGATAAAAAATTCTTATGACCAATTTGACATCACAATGGGATCACTAGACTCAACTGAGTCTTCTGAGCTTATAGGTCTTTTTGTATTATACAATCTCACAGCATATCGTGAAATTAATACAACTGACATTGGTTTATACAGAGACGATGGACTTATGGTTATAAAGAACTCTACAAACTTTAAAATCGATAAAATTAGGACGATATTATATAAAGAATTTAAATGCCGGAACTTAAAAATTAATGAAAGCAATAAATTGAAAATGGTGAACTTCCTTGATATAACATTAGATTTAATGAAAAATGTATACATACCTTAGAAAAAAAAACAATACCAATCCTTTATATATACACCCTAAATCAAATCATCCTCCATCTATAATTAAGCATATACCTTTATCTATTGAAAAAAGAATAGGTACAAATTCAGCAAATGAAAATATTTTCTATGAACAGATTAATTTCTATAATAAAGCTGTTAAAGATAGTGGCTACAAAATCCAAATGCTAACTTACATAAAAAATGAAAATGGAAAGCATAGAAAAAAAGAGAAGTAGAAAAATAATTTGGTATGCACCCCGATACAACCAAATGATAAAGAACAAATTAGGACAAAAATTCCTTGCATTAATCGTTAAACATTTTCCTAAAGATAGTATACTCAGTATTATTTACTATAAAAATAGCCTAAAATTAAGTTACAGATGTACTGAAAACTTGGAAAAATTATTAAGAAACATAATGCTAATATCTTGAATAAACACTTTGACCAAGACCTAAGAAATTTAGACAATATAATAATAAAAAGAGATGAAGATAAACAAAAATTATGTAACTGCAGAAATCCTCATAACTGTCCCCTTAATAATAAATGTCGGACTGAATCATTAGTGTACCAATGCAATATCTCATCTATTAAGAATCCAGACAACGTAAAAGTCTACATTGAATGCACAGGAGATGAGTTCAAGAAGCGGTTCAACCAACATCAAAGTTCTTTTAGGATAAATAAATACCGAAATCAGACGTCCCTATCGAAATATTACTGGCACTTAAAAGAAACTAATAAAACACCTACAGTAAAATGGAAATTAATAAGAAAAGCTAGAATATGTAGGTCATTAAATGACCCATGTCCTTTGTGCATACATGAGAAACTATATATTACTAGGTTTATAAAAAATGTACTTAATCAAAGAAATGAAATAGCTATTTTTTGTCGACATTTTCAAAACTTTTCCTTAAAAAATGTTTTAAAAAAACTGATAAATGAAATATTTATATTTGATATTTAATAATTTTTGAATAATTTAAGTAATTATATTACATTTATTTATTTTAAAAGAAGTATAGTCTATTAGTAATTAAAATTAAGAATAATATTTTAAAATCGTAGTTCACTACGACGTATTCCTATACAAACAACCCTTTTAGAAAAAATCCATGTATACAAGTACAAATTTAACGGTAAAACAAAAGTGCCGAAAAACATTTTGTCGTTGAAAAAGACCAGATGACATGCGTTGAACGGATGTCATCATTCGTTGCAAAAGGCACCCCTACCCTACCTTGACTTAACCTTTTTTCGAAAGTAACTCATATTTTGATACAATAGTTGTCAGTGAAAATGGATACCCTACCACACCTTGTTAAAATGATTGGATTTCCCCGTATCCTTAGAAACTAATATTATGAATGTATGTGCTTATAAAACTTTTTACTTAGTTGTTTCTGGGATTGAATTATTAAATAACTAGGTGAATTCCAGAGTAATTAATGGACGGATTCGTTAAGTAAAGCTTGTGATAAATGGTGAATTGGATTTTGGGTGGTCTGCCGGGCGAAATCCAGCCAGAGCCCTCAGACGAGATAAGTGCTTTTCGCCGGGCTTAAGTGGACGTTGTCTGCGGAAAACCCAGCAAGGAGTCCGAATCCGATTTTTAGTACCTCTTGAAAACTGGTTCCCGCGGAGTTTCGAAGAGCAAGCGGAAGCATATGGTGGTCCAGGCGATTTGCATATTAAAATTTGTGGGCGGTGCCTAGAAACTGTTTAGCTCCGCCTCTCTCTATATAAGCGGCCTGCACGCTTGAGTTGGGCAGATGAGATCGGAGATCAGAACCTATCGTATCGGAGAACGCGTCGGAACGCGAGAGAAGCGGCAGATAGAGAGAGAGAACGGGAGAGATCGCAGATCGGAGAACGAGAAGGAAAACGCGGCGGAAACGGCTTGGTGGGTCTTGCTGGTCTGGCCAGTTCGTTGCCTGCGTCAAAGAGTCCTAATCGTAACCAGAGATAGAAATCGAACCCGTGCGAATCCTGATAACTTCGTCAACAAAGCTGAGAAAAGCCGACTACTATATCGGAGGGGGCGGACGAAGAACCACGACTTATCTCCCTTAGTACCGCCGAATTTCGACCGGCATAATTATGTCTTTCTCTCTCTGTGACTTTCCTACCCAAACGAGTGAACCTCGTTAAGACAGTTTGTATTTGTGCAATGTCTTTCATAGTGACATAAAAACAGTAGCCTTAAAGGGCTCTTTGTAAAGGAACCGAAAGTGTTGCTTATTTCTTTCTTCTTTGTGCCCTTGCGGTTACGACAAGAACTTTTCTGCACGAATAGCGATTTCTTTCATCGTGGAGCCCAGCCATTTAATTCGTCCTACCTCCGGATCGTCGTGAAGGATCGAAATACTGCTGTTCGGATCAAAAATACACAACGTGCCGGATTGTGGGTGGTTCCTTCAGTTCACCAGAGGAGGACCGGGTGGTTTACTTTTCTGCCAGAATAACCGGAGAGACAGGACAGAGCTGTAGTCGGCAGGGCTTCTACGTCATATATAGCCTTGTATGGCCACTGGACTTAGAGAAGGGCAACTCTGATTTCAAAACCTGTGGAGGGTTGTTTGGGGACCTTGTGGCACGTAGTGCACCAGGTCTCTGTATTCGACCCTTCAAAAATTGCGGATGGTTCTGCACAAAAACTTCATCATTATAATCAAATCTCATGTGTTGGTGTCAGGCTGTTGGTTCCCAGGAACTGATCTGCTTGACCCTCACACGTAAAATTCTATGATATATATATATATATATATATATATATATATATATATATGTATATATATATATATATATATATATATATAAGAGAGAAAGCGGTAATTTTGTAAACAGTGACTGCTGATAATGGAAAGCTCTTCCATGAATCTAGCACTCTAAATCACTAGCGTGTTTATTCAAAATATATACGTAAAGATTCACATTCCTCTCTACCGAGAGCCGATAGCATAGGGGAAAAAAATCTCCCACTGATGCCAAATCAGTCGTGTTTCGATCCTGGCTTAACGCAATCGAATGTCTAGCCACACTGATGAGCTATGATACAGTCTGTCTGTGGATGACAAATTATATATATATATATATATATATAATTTAAAAAATTACCTAGCTAATTTATAGGTAGTGTCTTAGCATATGAGAAATACGGTACCTCAGAGAATTTAAAATTATTACTGTTTTATTACTTTTACAATTAATACCAGACGTGATGGTGGGTATTAAAGGGTAATGCTGGGAGACGATGACAAAGTTAAATATTTCCATAAAGAATTATAAAAAATTTTTCCCGAAAGCAATCTGTTGAGAGTTGATAGCTTAGAGGAAAAAATCTCCAACTGATGCCAAATCAGTTGTGTTTCGATCCTGCCTTGAAGCCTTCGGATGTATACCACACTGATGAGCTGTGATACAGTGAAACAGTCTGTCTGCACATGACATATATATATATATATATATATATATATATATATATATGTATGCATTTTAAATTTTACCTAGCTAATTTATAGGTAGTGTCTTAGCATATGAGAAATACGGTACCTCAGAGAATTTAAAATTATTACTGAGTTTATATTTTTACAATTAATACCAGACGTGATGGTGGATATTAAAGGGTTCATGCTGGGAGACGATGTCAAAGTTAAATATTTCCATTAAGAATTATAAAATTATCTTACATTGGGTGAAGTTTCACTATTTGTGAAGAAATTTGGGACACAGGTCATTTTTTTTCTTCTTCAAAAGAAATTGCTCAACTTTGACATGAATCCGGAGGGGTGCAAAGGTCAAATCATTGTGATAACAGCAAAGATGAAGACATTAGTCTGAATGTATATAAAGGTAACTTCTTACCCCAGGAATTCTGACAGAAATAATGGAGGTATAAAATCAATGTTCGTTGATTGATATGTTTTTTATGGCTTATCAACCTCTTGCAGGTTATTTAAAGCCAGGAAAGTTTTTGTGTTGGCCATTTTTGTTTTCTTGAAGATAATGATTTACAGATACAAGTCTTACTATTTAACCCATGGTTGAGGGTGAAAGTGTTGGATTCATCTCTTTCACAAGTGAATCTAATGAACCGGACTGGATTTGGATCTCAGTTTGCCAATTTCCAATTCCGAGCCGTTATCCACTACACTACCCTCACATTCAAAGCTTACAGCACCTGGCATTGACAAGTGGTCTCCCATCTAGGTACTAACCAGGCTGCACGTTGCTTAACTTCAGTGATCATACTGGAACTAGTGTTTCAACATAAGGTCATAAACATAAATTGATGTTGAATAATTGCATTTATGTTTGGTTGGTTGATTTTGTTTAGCTGCATATCAAACGCTAACGGTCATTTAATGGTAAAATCTAAATATATTGAACCCTTTTTTTTATTTTTGGAGATAAATGTTTAGTGATACAAGTCTTACTAATTAACCTATAGCTGGGTGAAGAGGATTGGTTTGGTTTATGGCATATCAACCTCAATGGGTTATTTAATGCCAACAAAATGCTGGTAATTTTTTTTTTTTTTTCAAAAATCTATTTCTGGCAATTTTTTTTTTTTTTTCAAAAATCTATTTCTGGCAAATTTTTTTTTTTTTTCAAAAATCTATTTCTGGCAATTTTTTTTTTTTTTTTTTTTCAAAAATCTATTTCTGCAAATTTTTTTTTTTCAAAAATCTATTTCTGGTAATTTTTTTTTTTTTTTCAAAAATCTATTTCTGGTATTTTTTTTATTTTTTTCAAAAATCTATTTCTGGTAATTTTTTTTTTTTTTTCAAAAATCTATTTCTGGTATTTTTTTATTTTTTTCAAAAATCTATTTCCGGTTATTTTTTTTTATTTTTTTTCCCGGTTATTTTTTTTTCCAGAATCTATTTCTGGTAATTTTTTTTTTTTGCAAAAATCTATTTCTGTTAATTTTTTTTTTTTTTCAAAAATCTATTTTCGGTAATTTTTTTTTCTAGAATCTATTTCTGGTAAATTTTTTTTTTTTCAAAAATCTATTTCTGGTAATTTTTTTTTTGTTTTTATTTCAAAAATCTATTTCTGAATTTTTTTTTTTTTTTTTTTCCAGAATCTATTTCTGGTAATTTTTTTTTTTTTTCAAAAATGTATTGCTGGTAATATTTTTACAAAACCTATTTATACACTTTCGTAGTATTTTGACTGCAGTTTGTGGGTTATCTATTTACCCATAGCTGGGACGTCTTTGTAATTCACCCCTGAGGATGATCTCGGAGGAGATGGAATGTACTTGGGTAGAAAAAAACTACGGCGCCTTCCTTGATGTATTTCATCTTAATATCAAGAAACTGATTAGACAACTGGAACGGATCAGTATGAAAATAAATAGACATATTATGCATTTATTATTCAATTAAATATTTTTTAATATATATACAGTAAGCCCCACTTATTCGCGTTTTAACATTCGCGGCTTCACACATCCGCGGGTTTTTCTTCAGAACATATGCACTTGTTATTCACGGAAACCCCGAATATTCGTGTGTGATTTTCTGAAGAACATTTGTACAAATTATCTGTTGAGAACTCCCTCGATTCGCTTAATTTTTTTCAATAGAACATATTTCAAATATTCGCGTATTATTTTCCTGTTATTTTAAATGACTTAAAACTAGGTATGTCCAATATTTCGCTAAAAAGTGGTATACCTTGACGACAAAAGGTCCCCAAATTGATAAAACAATTTTTAACGTTTAAATGTTTATGTTGTTATTAAAGAGGAAAGACCAAAGTATTTTCTGAATATTTTTTCAGATTTTTTAATCCTTCCTATAAATGTTAAAAATTTTATTAAAAAATCTTGTTTTTTTTTCGAGTCAAAAAATTTCGTAAAATCGATCATAGTTTGTTAGTTAAAAAATCATGAAAAATCAATTACACCTTTTTCTTTTGTTATCTTAGGAAATTTAGAATGATTAAAGTATACTTAATGTAATTTGAAAGAAACATTACTTACATTTTTAGCAGAAAATTTTTTAAGAGAGATATTTCCAACCAGGGTGCTCTATTTTGACAGGCGTTGATTGATGTACGTCAATATATTCACAACTTACGGTACGGAAATTTATTGGATGGTAGCACAGAAGTGATATAATTCGTTCTAATTTTAAGTGAATCTGGTTAGTAGATTTTTTTAAAAAAAATTCACTTTCAAATTTTTTTTTTTTTTTACCTTACGTTTGAGGAAGAATTCTGCACTGAAAATAACATTTAAATTATGAAAGAAAATCAAATTTTACAAGTAAAAATAAAACAGTAAAAAAAATTCATTTTTTTAAATTGAGGTTTATTATTTCAGTCATGAAATATTTTTCTGAGAATATAAAAATTACATGAAACACCATTAATTGAAACGGGTTAACTTAATGAAATGAGATTTTATTTCTTTTTTATTAAGGCAGATTTTTTTCTATTTATTAATAATTATATTGCAGTTATTTTAATATGAGTTTTATTTTGTTTATTAATAAAATTAACATGCTATGTTGGTTTTGTTTTGATTCAACAAGTATTTTTTAGTTTGAGTAGTAGCGAGCTAACTCCAGAAAATTTAAACTCCAAAAATCGTTTTAATTGATAATTTGTCGTGTGGATAATAATTCCAAAGTAATGTACAATGAATTTATGCATTCGATTTCAAACTTGAAAATTTGGGTGGACTTCCAAGGGCGTTTTTTTTTTTTTTGTAATTGTAAATAGTCGGTATTTTCTTTTATCCCACTATTCGATTATATTTGAATAGAAAAAGAAAAAAATTGAAAATAATACGACGATATTCAGAAAACTTGACAAGCGTTGTTTTCTTGTTACTGAACGAATCAAAGCCATTTCTGAAGTAAAAAAAAAACTTGCTTCTATCAAAGGAAACTACTCATGTGACATTATTTCAACAATGTGCATCCGTACTTTCGTTGTAGACGATTTTAAATACAATTTTGGAATATTAAAAATTATTTTTAAAATAATTATGGTTGTCAGATTTTAATAAGCTTTCAAATTTATGATCTTTAAAAAGTAGAGAACATAATATATCATTTCTATAAGGTTGCAGAAAGAACTTAATGTATAAATATATAACAACCTTTTGTCATATTGTGTACTTAAAATTGAAAAAAAAAAGAAAATTAATGTAAAAATTCATTGTTCATCAAAAAAAATTTTTTCTTTCAGATAATAATTACCTTCGTATATATTATTCAGAAAAGCCATTAAAAACTTTCTTAATTAAATATTGTCTTAGTTTTATTGGGTTTTGTATTTTTACAATTGAGGTAAAAGTTTGGACAATTTCGGACATTTTTTTAACAAAAAAATCGATGATTTAGATTTTTCAGAGTTTTGTGCATTTAATTAAAAAAAAAAATTCAGGTTGCAAATAATTTTTTTTTGTGTTTTCATAAAATTAAGTTCGAGTGGGGTAACAGATATAAAAAAAAAAATATTTATACCATGACTTTCAAAGAGACAAACATTTCTAAAATAAGTTCATTCATTTCTGAATAAGTTCTGAAGTTTTCATTAAAATCCAACAAGTAGTTAATTTTTACAAGAATTTCGAAATTAATGTGTCTTTCAACTGACAAAAAAACAACTAAAAAAAAACGCTAAAAAGGTCAAAATTGGACATACCTACTTAAAACATTATGGTAAAAATTGGCAGAATTGTACATCTTCATTGTACAAAAAAACTAACGCAAAAACATTCGTAGTGCTTGGTAAAATGGTGGTCAGGGCTCAAAGGGTTAATATGATGTCACCGGTAGGCGAAAATAAATCAGGATAATGTGTAATTAAATAAACGGGGCGTCTACTGAAATAATCCACTGAAAATAACGTTTAAAATGATAAAGATCTGACGGATAAATTAAGAAAAAAAAACATCGATTCTAAAATTCTTATCCCTGAGGGGACTGACGCTAAACAATCACTCTATCTTCATTTCAGTCGCATTTGTAACAGCAAAATTGTCCAATTTGAAATAAACAGAAATAAAACTATCTTTTTTAAATGTCCGATTTTACTGAAACAGATACAATAAGCCCCCGCTTATACGCGTGTCATCATCCGCGGCTTCACACACTCGCGGATTTTTCTTTGGAATTGTACATCTTCATTGTAAAAAAAAACAAACGCAAAAAAAAACACTTTCGTAGTCCTTGGACTTTGTTCTGGGCTGCGGCTGGGGTCTTAAAAGTGGCTGATGCTAAGTCTGGGGGCATCATCACAGTTCTGTTTTTAGAAAATGTTTTAAACTTTATATTTTCTTGTTACAGTTACACATATTTTATACAGTATTTTCAATGGTTGTATTGATCTATGCGTAATTAAAAACGGTGATTGTACGCATGAAAGAAAATTTACGCTAAGTGTATGATCACCAATACTATTTTTCAAAAATGTTTTAAAAAGCGTCTGAAATGTTTCTAAAATGTTTAAGATGAAAGTTTAACGCATATCGTGTTTTAACAATCAAAATAGGTACTTATAAGCAATTTTAATATTTTTTTTATTCTGCCTTGTCTTTAATAATTACCAAATATCTTTTCGATCGGCTTCTTTTCCTGGCTGATTCCTAGGAGGTGTTTTCTTAACTTCCAATTTAAGGCAACGCCATCAATCGTCAGCCCAGCTTTACCAGATGTGTTTGTGTGTATATATATATATATATATATATATATATGTATGTATGTATGTATGTATGTATGTATGTATGTATGTATGTATGTATGTTGTAACCTAGAAAGGGTTACTGAATGAGGAACAACCAAAGCGGAGGTTGTAAATTAAATGGTAATCTTTATAACATCAAAAAAATACTTGCCAGCGGCATCAAGTAGGTAAACCACTGCTAGTGATGGACTACTTAAACAGCATACAATAGTGTCCAACGTATTCATGAGGATTGGGACATACGCATTAGTGTTCATAGGTATGGCATATGACAAAATTATATATATCATGCTATATCGTGGCTATATATGTACAAGTACTCGTCAGAAAAGAGTTAATCTGCTGTCATTTCTCGATTCTCTTGTACTTTTATTGGTATGAGTGTGCTATTCCCTTTCACATTGACGGGTGTTGATTCATTGTTTTCCTCCTTTTTTTTTAACTTTTTCTCTTTCATTCTTTCCTCACCTTCGAGTGTAATTATGATGATTTGTATGTTGACTTTTGTATAGTTGGGTGTTATTTTGTTGATTATTATTCGTTGATATTGTGGTTACTCTTTTCTGGGTGGATTGTGTTTGGGATTGGTATGGATTGAGTGTTAGGTATGGTGGTTTGTGCTTGTGATGGGGGGTTATATTAGCATTTACGTAGCAGAGTAGATGTTTATTTAAATGTATTTCGTCATTATTTCATTCCTCTTGTTCAATAAGTTGTTCTGATACTTGAAGGCTATGATTGTTAATTTTTCCTCCAGACACAATTTAAGTGTTTCTGCTTCCGCTACTGTGTGGGGATACTTTCTTTTCTTTTTTCTTTTTTTTCTAATTTCCCATTTAATCTTGGTAATGACGTTGTTTCGGGCTCCATATGTATTTTGATAGTGTTGTTTTTTTCTGTTTTCATTGAGGTTTGATGATTATTAAATCTTTCTTTAACTGTTTCTGTAACTCCTACGTAGCTTTTTTTTCTTTCACGTTTGTTATGGCGGTTTTATATATTATGTTGTTGGTTAGGCATTTGTTGTTAAGTGGGCAATTTCGACAACTGCATTTGTTGTTGTGGTTATTATTGTCTTTATTGAGATTTTTTGTGTGTGTTTGGTTATTTTTTCCATGTTATCAATGCAGCGGTAACTGATTTTTACTGTATTTTTGTTGATGATTTTTGATAGTTTGTTGTGTTTAGGGGAATGTTTTTTTTAATTATTTTAAAGAATATTTTTCTTATTTTTGTATTTATTGTATTATTGTTGGGTGGGTGAAACCAGATATTTCTTTTTCTATTGTGTTTGCAGGGTTTGTTTACATTTGTATATTCTAGTTTGCTCGGATATCCTCTATTTCTTAATGCTCTTGCATATGATATTCTTTTTTATGTTGCTGGAATTTGTTGACATTCATTTGTTTATTGATATGTGTATGTGCTTGAACTCATTAGGAGAATGGTTGGAGTTTTTGTTGATGTCTATAGGGCTGTTTGCTTTTCTGTATGGTTTATATGTGTTGTTTAGATTGAATGTTATATCTAAAAAGTTTACTATTTTTAGGTTAGATTGTATATCTATTTTAAATCCTAATGTGCTGAAGGTTGTTATTTGCTGCTTTATTTTTCTGTAGTTCTGCGGTTGCAATTTCTTACAAATATTAGGGTGTCATCTATGTATAAGCCTATATCTTTTTGGCTAATGATGTGTGTTAATTTATTGATGATGTATATGGCTATGAGTTCACATTCTGTGTGCCATCATAGCTACCCATATAGTTATTCGCGCTGCGATTTTTTGTCCATATTTTGTTGGAGTATAGTATTGACTGTCTGCAGTGTTTCATAATATTTAGCTCTTCGTTTGTGATGTTTATGTAGTTTCGCCAGGCATAGTAAATTGTTTAGTGTGTTTTCATTGATGGATGGTCAAAAATCTTTAATTTCTAGTTGTATGACGGAACAGTTATTTATTATTTTTTTTTGGTGATGTTAAACCAATTGTTTTATGCTTAGTAGGCTCCTTAACTTTGTGCATATTTTTTCTACAATTTACTTATTTTTCTAATGTGGGATTTTGTTGTGTTTTTTATTAGTCTGCGTATTGATTTACTTAGGAAATTGTATTTGTCGTCTGTAAATATATATATATATATATATATTATACACTGTTACATTAGAACATGTAAGTAATCACTTTTCGTATGTATATGATAGTGTTTATAGACAGTATAAGCACAGAACTCAACACTGCATGATGATTGCTTAAGAAGTGAAACTGACACTCGCTATGCTGTGTTGCTTTCTATGCCCATGAACTTTTTTTTTTCATATTGAGGAATACAAACTTTATTTCATAATCAATGCCAGAAATCAAGATAAGGTCAATAGTTAATCAAAATATATGACAATGTCATTAAAGAAAAGTATTTACAAACAGAGCTTGGAAGGCACTCAATTTATTCATGAAAACATTAAAACAAAAAAATTTCAAGAAAACATCTTAATATAATGGAGCCAGCGCTTGCTTTTTCGGATTCAACTTTGAAAGAAGCCAGGCCCACAGCAAAATATGCATATGTTCATGTACTGAAAATGGAATTACAATCATTTCTGGATTTTTTTAGAAAAATGAACAAAAAAAAAATCAATAGTTAAATGATTCAAAATATTTTTCATTAAAAATACTTTGCAAAAAAAAAAAAAAAAAGTGATTCTTGTACAGTCCATAGAAACACACTGGCTAAAATACGCCTTTAAAGAGCCTCTACTCTCAAATCAGTCCTCATTTGACAACCAGGCTCCATTCCGACAACCTTATGGCTAATTTTTTTTTTATCTAAAGAAAGACAATAAAGCCACTAAGACGCTCCCTCTCTCTCTCTCTCTCTATATATATATATATGATAGAGATACAGAGAGAGAATGAACATTGAAGTCAACACTTAGAGGCGACAGTCTGTTTCATATGGCCTGACGATTGCGTCTAGCATGAAACAGACTGTCGCCTCTAAGTGTTGGCTTCAATGTTCACTTTTATATTTGCACACGCTCTATCACCGATTTGGACCACTTTATCCCATAAATATAACATACCTTAATACTATATTTCTTCATTATATATATATATATATATATATATATATATATAATATCATGCATATATAAGACTATCCATGACTACAAGCTGCCATATTCCCACAACTTAAGAATAGGTGGAGGTTTCTTTTCTTTTATGGGATTGTATAGATGCTCATTAATCCCAGAGCGGGAGGGGGGTCATTAAACAAGTAAGTCATTAACTGAGGTGGGTTTGTATATAAATCAATTTACGCCTTATGAAAGTTTTGCAGGCTATTTAAAGCCGGAATTTTTTGTTTTTATATTCTAAGAATTTTTTTTTTTTTTTTGAGATACTAATGTTTGACTGATACAAGTCCTACTAATTAACTCATGGTTAGAAATCAGGAGAGGTGGCAGATCCATATCTTACTCGAGGGTATTTTTGTGTTTGTTTGAGGTTTTATGGCATATCAACCACTAGGGGTTATTTAATGCCAGATCCAGTATTTACTAGATATATCAAAAACGTATATCTGGCAATATCATTGTTTCAAAAGCGTATAGCTGGCAACATCATTGTTTAAATTTTTTTCTACTGATTGACCCTAAGCCACCGCTTTCCATCACATTTTAGGAGTAAGGTGTTAGTATATTTAGTGTAGGGTTTGGGTGGGAAAGTTCATTCTAAGTTGTAGTTGTTTTGGTTAGATGTGATGGGGCCTGACATGACCAGCCGATTGATCGGATCGACGGCCTTTTGGTTGGACGTAGTTTATCGTCATACCCAGGACGCGGACGTAGTTTATCGTCATACCCAGGACGCGGACGTAGTTTATCGTCATACCCAGGACGTAGGTATTTTTGTGTAAGTGAATGTAAGAAACCTGACAAGATTCAGAACTCAGACAGACGAGCCATTATCCATTACATCGAAGCTTACAGCAAGAGTTCAATTCCTGAACTGGGTAGATTCAGTGAAAACAGGGCGAACAATCTGTTTTTAATAGTTATTCCAGCCCAAGCAATAAAGCTACTAAAACACAAGGGGTTACTGAGTGTTAGAGAATATGAGAAAAAACTATTTAGGGGGGAGAGAATAAAATAATAACAATTAAGAAAACAGAAGATAACGATTGACATTGCATTGAAGTTTATACAAACAAAGTTGACTGGAAAGAGAGAAAGAAGCGAGAAGAGAGATCCACAGGCACGAGAGGAGATACTGTTAGCATAGAATTCTCGGTTACATCTATCCTTTTCAACTGTAAAATGAGGAGAGCTAGCTGCCAATCTAATACTTGTGCTTAAATTCATAAAGTCATGGTTGTGTATATATATATATATATATATATGGAAGTCAGCACTTAGAGGCGACAGTCTGTTTCATGCTAGTGCAATCGTCAGGCGACTAGTGCTGTTATTTTTCTCGGCTGTTTATATAAGGGTCAGTGGTGCATTATGGGTAGTATATTTTGGCGGGTACTTTTACCGGAAGTCGCTTTATTTGTTTATTTATTTATGTCAAATTATTTTGCTTGTTTTTTTGTTTGTTTTTTTATTTTTATCTTATATATTTATTTATTTATTCTTTTATTTTGATCGGTGTTTTTGGTTAACGTAGTAAAAAAATTTGTTTATATAGCTTATTGTTGGTAGTCTATAATGGCCGCCATTTACCGGAAATCGCTTGTTCGCTTATTTATTTGGGTCAAATTTTTTTGCTTATTATTTTTATTTGTATAACAGTTATAACTTTCGTCCGTTCTTTTGTTTTGATTTTATTTCGCATATTTACACACGCTCTATCTCTGATATTGAGCACTTTACCCCATAAATATAGCACACTTTAAGACTATATTTCTGCATATATATATATATGGGTTGGACAAAATAATTGAAACACTTGTTAAATTCAAAGAAAATTTATTTAATATGGAGTTGGTCCTCCTTTAGCCTCACATACAGCTTTAATACGTCTAGGAATGGAATCAAACAGCTTCCTGACTTCATCCAGAGGAATTTTCAGCCATTAACACCTGCTCCATATACATCCAATGCACATCCAAGCTTACAGCAAGAGTTCAATTCCTGAACTGGGTAGATTCAGTGAAAACAGGGCGAACAATCTCTTTTTAATAATTATTTCAGCCCGAGCAATAAAGCCAGTAAAACACAAGGGGTTACTGAGAATGGATTTTCAGCCATTAACACCGGCTCCAGACACGACGGTGGAGGATAGCGGCCCCTAACTTGTCGCTCCAAAATGCCCCACAAATGTTCAATAATATTGATATCTCGAGATTGGGGAGGCCACTCCATGTGTTCTAGTTTACTTTCATGCTCATGTTACAAAAAAAAGAACTAAACAAAATGAACACAAAACGATCAGCTTTAAAAAAGAACTCGTAACTGGAAAAACCGAATGAAAAAAAGAATGTTAACAACAAATACTTTTTCACACCCAACGCAGTTCTGCGGAATCAGAATCAACGTTGAGTTTAAGCAAGCGAATGAGCCAATTGGAGTAAAGTACCATGCAGATGTAAATTTTTCCCACTTGTGACGAATGCAGTTATTGATTTTTTTGCATAGAATCTTACTGAATTCGTGGCAGCCAGCTATAGGCTCTCACTCTGGCCAGTAGAAAATGGCCGCAAACTACATGAAAATTTCCACTTGGGAAATCGGTCTTGGCCTTTCCGCTAACTTGGAGCATGTGTATGTAAGTTTTTATGCAAATCCGTCGAAAATTGCGGCCATGCATTCGTTACACACACACACACATCCTGCCTTTTATAGATAGAGATATTTTGATATAAAGTTTGATTTCCTTTAAGAAATTAACAATACTCTTTCATAGAAAGAACAATACGCTTTCAAAAGAGTTTTTTTATATTGTTTGCTTGAGATTTTGTTGGGTTTGACCGAGATAATGACAACATATGAGTATATGTTGGACTGTGATGGGCACCTCGAAGCGGTGTAATGGTTGGCAAGCTCGTCTCGCTAGATCAATTACAACATAGTAAGTTCAATCTTCAGTGGGTGCCCCTTACTTTTGGCCTTGTGCCACATTTAAGCTCCACTTGGGAAATCACTGTTCGACTGTGAGAGGTACTTGACATCTATTGCGTAATAGTGGTTTTGTTTTTTAGCAGATGCGAGTGTTGCACAGGTGTATGTCCTATTTGGAATCTGGATAAAACTATTTCTTCACATCTCATCTTTCCGAAACCTGGAAGCCATTCTCCTATAGTTGGTTGAATATCATATAGTTTGTTAGGATTTGAGCCCCCGGATTGCTTGCCCTTTTCTTTTGCTATGTTTGTTTTTATTTTCTTTCTGAAGTCTGTATGGGACATCATTAAGTTTGGTGTTGTCATGTTGAGGGCATCTTTAGTTTGTTTGCCTGCTATTTTATTACCCAGTATAACTTCTTTTTTTTAAGCTTTTCACCCTAAGCAAGGCTGGAAGCCACTAGCACGCAAGGGGTTACAGAAGGTTTGGAGGAAGAGCAGATAGGAGTGGTAAAGGAGAGGATGTGGAGAAAGATAGCGGATCGATCAAGGCAAGGGGGTTACAGAAGATTTGGAGCGAGAGCAGATAGGAATGAAAGAGGAAAGGATGTGGAGAAGGGAAGTGGATAGATCAAGGCAACTGGAGATGTCGATTGACGTTAAACTTAAATAGTTGGAGATTGTATTTGTCAGGGAAACAGGAATAAGGAAGGGAGTTCCACAGGCGAGATGTGCGAGACATGAAGCTATTGGAGTAGAAGAGACGTCTACATCTAACAGTTTCAACGGTGAAGGGGTGGGAACGGGATGCCAGCCTCGTAGGACGCTTAAATTCATGAGGCCTGGGAACCAGCGAAAGCAGCTCATTGGAGCAATTACCATGAAAGTATTTGTAAAAAAGACAAAGCGAGGCAATGGCACGTCTGTGAGAGAGCGACTGCAGACGAGATGACAGATCAGGGCAGAAAAAGGACCGGTGATAGTTTCGGGTACAGGTTAGTTGGAAAAAATGTTTTCTTCTTTTTAATCAGTTCTGGCTTTGTTTTTAGTTTCTGATAGAAGTTAGTTATTAAGAGTTTGCCTTGTTACTTTTAGTCGAGATATTTATGAAGTCTGAAGGGTTCTTTTCCTTTTTTTGTCAGTTTTCAAAACATTGAGGTTTTTATATAGTTTTCTTGGGAGATTTGCTTATTTTATATTTTGGTAAAAAGTTTGATTTCCTTTAATAAGTTAACAATATTGTTTGGTTTAGCATTTCAATGATATTTTGTTGGGTTTGTCAGATGATGGTAGAAAGAACGGAAAACAGAAAGCAAACTATATTTCCATTTACTGAAGTCAAATAAGCTTCAAAATTAAGTTTTCAAAGGTCACATGATATGTAAGTATATATATATGTTATTTTAAAGACATTTTAATATTCATTTTTTAAAATACCCTTTAAAATTTTGCTACCTGTGCTGTGATATTTTCATTTGCTCTTAGGTGTACCATTGAATAAAAGGGTTGAGAAATACTGCCCTATAGGGTAGTTTAAGGCAAAAGAAAGGTTTTGAATTGTTGTGGTTTTGGCTATTGTTTGAGGTTATATGTGGATCAGTGATAGTTTCGGGTAGAGGTTATTGGTATAAAGTTTGATTTCTTTAAGTCCAGTATATTGTTTGGTTTAGTAAAACACTAAACCGAACAACATCCTGGACTTAAAACAGTTCTTTTATATTGTTTGCTTAATCATATTTCATTCATGTTCGACAGCAATAATGGCAACGTGTAAGCCTATGTTCGACAGCGATAATGGCAACATGTAAGTCTATGTTCGACAAAGACACGTATTTGATATCTGTTGCATGATGGCAGAAGTTTCATTTTTTTTAACAGATGCGAGCATATCACATGGGTATGAATACAAAAATTGATTTGCTCAGTGAGGTAATTCAAATAATCTTACCAGCATCTTTACTATCTCTATTTTTCCATAATGTTTTTGCCAGACTATGAGCCGCTGGTGATCAGTCAATCTCCTTATTTTTTTTTTTTTGCCAGACAAAAAGCCACTAGTTTTTTCAGTTGGTTAATTTTGTTTAGCGGCATATCAACCTATACAGGTTATTTAATGCCACAATCTAAATATTTTAATCACGATTTCATACCTACAAATAAATATATTTTGAACACAACTGCATACTTTTAACTACAGATAGAATGTATTGTTGGTCATTTTGCTATAAAATGTATTACTGGTAATACTGCTGTATTGTCAGTAACTTTTTTTTTTTATAAAAATGTATTGCTGGTAATTTTACTATAAAAATGTATTTTTATGTTTTCATAGCATTGTTTTTGTTTGGGTTCACTATTTTGCCCATAGCTGGGACCCTAACAGGTGCTACCATCCCAGGTCATGAGCTACTAGTAATCACTATCATTTTCCCTATTGTTTTTGACAGATTATGAGCCACTAGTGATCCCTATTTTTTTTCAACTGCATGTTTTTATACAAGGGGTTGGCAAGCCCCATGCCACATCAAGACCGCAAAGGATTTTTGTCTGGCCAACCAATTATAATACCTGGACACAAATTATTTAATTAATCTGTGGAGGAGGTGGCAGAAACATATCAGTTGGAATTAATCAACTTACAATGTGACAATTTTTTAAAATCAAAATGTAATTGCGAATCCAATGCTGACTTCTACAAGAAATATATTTTGCCAAGAAAATATAAAAGCCTATTGAATGGTATCATTATTTGGAAGTACATATGCTTGTGAACAACTTTTTTGAAAATGAAATATACTAAAATCGTTTTTCGAACAAGGTTGGGTGATGACCACCTGGATAATGTTTTGCTCCTCTTGCTGACTAATATTTCATTTGATGTGGTGAAGTTATCTAACTATAAACAGAAACAAATGCCTCATTAAATAATTTGCCATTTTTAACTGTATTTCATTTGTCGTAAGGAATTTGCATTTTTTGTTGATTGTGTTAGTTATCCTGTTAAACCCGCAGTAAAATAATGAAACTTGTTTAAATAATATAACATTAACATCGTCGTTTTTTTTTCTTTAAACCTCCAGACCAAGGCTGTCTTCTGGATGTAGCAGTCAGAGGTTGAAACAATTTATTATCATAAATTTGATAAAATGGCCCTCCTCTGAGACACTGCACAGCTTTCTGGCCCTCTCACTCCAAAAGATTGCCGACCCCTGTATTAGAGCAATGAAAGAAATACAAGATAAAATGATAATAAAAATAATACTTATTGTATATTCGTCAGCTTTTAGACAAAATAAAAGTATGATAAGAAAAGTTAGAAATTCAAAGTTTCAGATACACACGTGTCCTTTCTCAACAAGAAATAAAATGAAGTTGGACTTTTGGGGGTGGATTTTTTTTACCACATTTGTTAGATTACTGATGAAATCTAGTAGTTCTGGGGGAGTTGTTTGCCACGATTATCATCGTATCATTATTTGGAAGTACATATGCTTGGGAACAACTTTTTTTTTTTCCGAAAATTAAATATATTGTTTAAGAACAAGGTTGGGTGATGACCACCTGGATGATATTTTGCTCCTGTCCTCGACAAATATTTCACCTGATTTGGAGAAATTATCGAACTATAAACAGAAACAAATGCCTCATTAAATAATTTGCCATTTTTAAGTATTTCATTTGTCGTAAGGAATTTGCATTTTTTGTTGTGTTAATTGTTATCCTGTTATACCTGCAGTAAAATAAGGAAACTTGTTTAAATAATATAACATTAATGTCATTGTTTTTTTTTTCTTTAAACCTCCAGACCAAGGCTTTCTTCTGGACGTAGCAGTCAGAGGTCAATAGATAGATAGATAGTTTGTTTGTTTAACCAGCATATCGACCTTCGTTGGGCCATTTAATGCTGAAAAAGTTTTTTTTGTTTTTTGTTTTTTTTAAAGTATAGCTGGTAATATTATTTTTCCAAAAACGTGTAGCTGGTAATAATATTTTTTTAAAAACGTACAGCTGGTAATAATATTCTTTCAAAAAAGTATAGCTGGTAATAACATTTTTTCAAAAAGAAATGTGCTGGAAAAGACCTGGAAGTTCACTATTTGCCCATAGCTGGGACCCCAACAGGTGCTACCACCCCGCTTCAGGGTGGACCTGGGAACTCCAGCAATTAAGAGGTGGTTCCAGTCAGAGGTCGAGACAATTTATTATAGTAAATTTGGTGTCATGGCCCTCCTCCAAGACATTGCATAGCTTTCCGGCCCTCTCACTCCAAAAGGTTGCCAACCCTTGGTTTATTCTGTCACTTGTCTTTGAGGGCTTAATATTTTGCTTTCAATTCTTCTAGTTTTACTAATTAGTGCCAACTGACCAATTTTGGGGGACGGTTGACATTAATGTGCTATTAATAGAATCCTTTAATTAACACTGGATATTTATTTATTTTTTTTTATTTTTTTTTTAGAAACATAGTTTTGGGGGATTTTTTAAAAAATCTAATTACTTACAGCAAAACCGAAAATGGACATAATTAAAAGGAGACAAAAAGTGGGGAAAACAACTAGGCTAGTTTAATACGGAAAAGAAAAAAAAAATACTAAAAGAAAATAACAGAACTAGCCAACCGGTTATTGCTCCTCACTTATTAAAACTCAATCAAAGAAAGTCATTTTCTTTATGCCCACCGACTAAAAAAAAGAGAAATACGAAAAGTAAAATGCACACATATCATTAATATATCGAGACGGGTATACAGCATGTTAAGATGCATAACGTTTCCTGGAAAATGCCCTCAAAAGTCACCCTGCATCTTAGCACTGACAAGAAGAATTGTAGAAAGGAGTAACGCCAGTCACAAGTCACAGACATACAAGACTACAATTATCATTCATATGTAATAAATACCTATATCCTACTATTAGTATCCTACTATTAGTATCCTACTATTTGGGGGGGGTAGTATTGTTATCTGTTGTTTTTATCACAATTTTCTGGCCAGTGTGTTCTCCGAGTTTTCTCGGGTTGGTTTGGTTTGTTTGACAGTATATTAACCCTAAGGGTTTATTTAATGCCGACAAACTTTTCATTGCTGGTAATATTTTGTTTTGTCAAAAATCTATTTCTAGTAATAATTTTTCCAAAAAAAAAAAAAAAAAAAAACTATTGCTGGTAATAGTTTTTTTTTTTTTTCTTCAAAATTTTATTGCTGGAATTTTTTTTTTTTTTTTTTTTTACAAAGTATTTCTGGTGTTAACACCTGTTTTTTTCACTATCATAGTGTTTTTACCCCAGTTTCAGGGTTAACTATTTGCCAATAGCTGGGACCCTAACAGGTGCTACCACGCCAGGTCAGGGCGGACCTGGGAACACCAGCAATTAAGAGGTGGTACCATGCTCCTCAAAACCTCCTGATCAGAGGCCTTGCTGTTGGACGTAGTTTATCGACTTACCCAGGACACGGATGGTGTCTATAGTCACACCCAGGACGGTTTTTTCAGGTGTATATCGATTGGGGTAACCGAAAGATTAAACTAAAAGGTTCAATTCTGAATTCCCTGTAAGTTGTAATTAAATACTGTTTTATTTTAACATCGAAGTCTAGAGTTATACTTAATTATTAATGGCCACTGTATGTTAAAAAAAATTACCCAGAATGCAGGAGGGCACATGACAAAAACGTGATAAAAAAATCAATGAAGACAAGGACAATAGTTTGATTATAAATAGTGTAATTAGTGACACCATAGAGTTAGTGACTTGGACTTGCTATACAGTAAGCTATATTCAATCCTTATATATATATATATATATATATATATATATATATATATATATATATATATATAAAATTACCTAGCTAATTTATACGGAGTGTCTTAGCATATGAGAAATACGGTTCCTAAGAGAACTTAAAATTATTACTAAGTTTTTATTTTTACAATTAATACCAGACGTCATGGTGGGTATTAAAGGGTTAATGCAGGGAGACGATGACAAAGTTAAATATTTACATAAAGAATTATAAAATGATAACATTTTTTTCCCTAAGCAATCTGTCCAGAGTCGATAGCTTAGAGGAAAAAATCTCCAACTGATGCTAAATCAGTTGTGTTTCAATCCTGCCTTGAAGCATTCGGATGTGTACCACACTGATGAGCTGTAATACAGTGAAACAGTCTGTGCATTATATATATATATATATATATATCAAATAGTAAAAAATACCTAGATAATTTATAGGTACTGTCTTAGCATATGAGAAATACAGTACCGCAGAGAACTTAAAATTATTACTGTTTTTTTATTTTTACAATTCATACCAGACGTGAT
Organism: Acanthosepion esculentum; assembly: GCA_964036315.1. NCBI lineage: Eukaryota > Metazoa > Mollusca > Cephalopoda > Sepiida > Sepiidae > Acanthosepion > Acanthosepion esculentum. The sequence continues at coordinate 46,538,102 of OZ038514.1, read as the reverse complement.
GGTGGGTATTAAAGGGTAATGCAGGGAGACGATGACATAGTTAAATATTTCCATAAAGAATAATGAAATGAATAAAATAATGTTACATTCGAGGTGAGGGATTCACAGTTTGTGAAGAAATTTGGGACATAGGTCCATTTACACTTACGGTAAAATTGCTCAAATCTGACATGAATCCGGAGAGTGCAAAAGTCAAATCATTGTGATAACAGCAAAGATGAAGACATTAGTCTGAATGTATATAAAGATAACTTCTTACCCCAGGAATTCTGACAGAAATAATGGAGGTATAAAATCAATGTTCGTTGATTGATTGATGTTTTTTATGACTTATCAACCTCTTGCAGGTTATTTAAAGTCAGAAAAGTTTTTTTGTTGGCTATTTTTGTTTTCTTGAAGATAATGATTTACAGATACCAGACTTACTATTTAACCCATGCTTGAGGGTGAAAGTGTTGGATTCATCTCTTTCACAAGTGAATCTAATGAACCGGACTGGATTTGGATCTCAGTTTGCCAATTTCCAATTCCGAGCCGTTATCCACTACACTACCCTCACATTCAAAGCTTACAGCACCTGGCATTGACAAGTGGTCTCCCATCTAGGTACTAACCAGGCAGCACGTTGCTTAACTTCAGTGATCATACTGGAACTAGTGTTTCAACATAAGGTCATAAACATAAATTGATGTTGAATAATTGCATTTATGTTTGGTTGGTTGATTTTGTTTAGCTGCATATCAAACGCTAACGGTTATTTAATGGTGAAATCTAAATATATTGAACCCTTTTTTTATTTTTGGAGATAAAGGTTTAGTGATACAAGTCTTACTAATTAACCTATAGCTGGGTGAAGAGGATTGGTTTGGTTTATGGCATATCAACATCAATGGATTATTTAATGCCAACAAAATGCTGGTAATTTTTTTTTTTTTTTTTAAATCTATTTCTGGCAAATTTTTTTTTTTTTTTTTTTTTTTTTTTCAAAAATCTATTTCTCGCAATTTTTTTTTTTTTTTTTCAAAAATCTATTTCTGGTAATTTTTTTTTTTTTTTTTTTTTTTTTTTTTCAAAATCTTTCTGGCAATTTTTTTTTTTTTTTTTTTTTTTTTTTTTCAAAAATCTGTTTCTGCAAATTTTTTTTTTTTCAAAAATCTATTTCTGGTAATTTTTTTTTTTTTTTTTCAAAAATCTATTTCTGGTAAATTTTTTTTTTTTTTTTTTTTCAAAAATCTATTTCTGGTAAATTTTTTTTTTTTTTTTTTCAAAAATGTATTGCTGGTAATATTTTGCCCAAAAATTTATTTCCAGATAATAATTTTTTACTAAACCTATTTATACACTTTCATAGTATTTTGACTGCAGTTTGTGGGTTAACTATTTATCCATAGCTGGGACCCTATAACACATGCTACCACCTGTGTCAGGGTGAACCTGGGAACACCAGCAAGTAGAAGGTGGTTCCATGTTCCTCAAAACCACCTGATCAGAGGCCTTGTTGTTGGATGTAGTTTATCGTCTTACCCAGGACATGGTTGTAGTTTATCGTCATACCCAAGACATGGGGGAAGAGGAGGTTAATGCTTAGAGATGACAAACGTTTAAATATTTCTGTAGAGAGTAATAAAATAATGTTAGGTCAGAGGGGTGGTGGTGTTTGTGAAAAAATTAGAGACCATGTGTTTGTTTACTCTTCAAATGACAAGAAAGTTCCAATCACACAAAAAATTTGAAAAATTAAAGAAAAATAAATTTTTAAAAAAATAAAATAAAAATTCTCACATCAGCATTTTAATTTTAATCTTTGGCAAAGGAAAATTGTGAGGCCCTGAATGCAACGCCCTGCATTTCTTAGGATCTTTGCATCTTGTTGGTGTGGCTGAGAGCGAGTGGGGATGGGGTCTGGACATCGCATAGACTCTATATACCACCGCCTCAGTCTGCATACTGGAGAGGCCACTCCAGTCTTACCAGCAAAGGACTGAATTTTGAACAAACAAGGTACTACCATTATCTCAAGAGATAAAAGGGTGCTTATTATTATTATTATACACTGATCTTTACAGACAAACTAAAGTTTTGAAAAAAAAAAAAAAAAACCCTTTGTTCAATCCACAAAAATAAATTTCTCAAATTCTCTGTCATTCATACTTGTAATGCCATGGTGTTACCCAGACTATGTACCGAAACTGGAGACCCCCTATTTTGACCAATGTATCCATTTCCTCTGGGGTTTTTTTTAATTTTGTGCCAAACACCTTATGCAAATTGCAATTAGATAACTGGCTCTTGTTCTGATGACTGTACAAAGGGAGATAACTCATCAAAATCAGCTATGCTACCGAGGTGACAAATTAGCCCACAATATTGACTGAATTTTATTTATTATATATATATATATATATATATATATATATATATATATATATATATATATATATACACACACACATTATTATTATTAGACTCTCCCGTCTGCCACTAGGTGCCATGCTACTACCCTACATGCAAGACTTGTGGCTCGCTGCCGATGGCAACACCAGCAGCCCTCTGGTAGCAGCCACTGGTGAGCCTCTAGCGGTTCGCCAGTACTAACATTGCCGAGATGAACGTGCCAGCAGTCTGACAGTGGGTCACCAGCAGTAAACGCTAGTAGCATGCCACCATGTGGCAGGTTGATGGCTTGTTGTTAGGCTGCCGTCTTCTTCATTGCAGCACTGTTACTACTGCTGGACCGCTAGCTGTCACCAGAAGAACACTGACATTGCCATCGGCGGTCCACTAGCAGCTTGAATGTAGGGAAGTGTTCAAGTTAACCATTATAGTGAGCATGTTTGGATAAAAAAAATGTCCCAGTTGGGGATGCACGATAGAGCAATGGATAGCGGCTTGGATTAAGGAATCAGAGAGCCAAGTTTGAATTCCAGTCAAGTTCATTACATTCATATATGCACTAATACCCTTGGGAAAGGTATGAATACATCTCTTCTCCCCCCCCCCCAGCTATGGGTTGAATAGCAAGACATACTGGAGTCACAACTGGTCTTGGAGAAGGACAACTAAATTCAATACCTGAGAGATATAATCGAGTAGACCAGGCTCTGTAGCCTTGGCTGGCAACCAGTCTCGAAGAAGGAAAACTGAATTCTAACCAGCTTGGAGAGGGTTGGGTTCTGTCATACTATTGTGCCCAAGACACACTACTGTTGTTACAGCTGCAGTACATTATTTGCCTCTATGGTCCTAATGTGTGTGTGTGTGTGTGTGTGTGTGTACACATACATACATATACACACAGGTCGGTGCCATTAAGCTGCACACCAATAAACCATGATGTTGCTTTAGCCATACATGCGTGAGGGACCCCAAAATCTTTTGTCATGTTCATATTAGAATCATCAGTGGACCCCAATTTGAAATAAATTCAAACTTGATTGTGACACTTTTCAAAGTCCAATTTTTTCTGTATAATTTTGTAAAATTTGTATCATTACATTGCATAGAAACCGGTGCATGTATGTCGATGTTACTACATTATATTGTTATATTATTTTTATTAAGTATCTGTATATTTCTTAGATGAGGTGTTATGTACACCATTTACATTACTCTGACTATTGTCCTCTTCTTTGTTGCCATATTTATCACAACGTTTCGGCGGTTGTACGCTCCGGCCTTCTTCAGTCAGTCGGAATGCCAAGCTGAGTGTGAGTAATGTAAATAGTATTTTTATTAATACAATACCACATATTGTAATTATTCAACTCTTAGTAGTGAATATGCATTTTGCAGGCTTAGCCACTGGGTTATCCATTTGCGTGGATAACTCCATGGACTTGTTTCGGTGGTTCTAAGCTGGCAACCCTAACATCACAGCTCACTTTTGATCTAAACCGCGGATAGAGGTTTTGGACCTCAACTACCATGGTTTATCAGTGCCGACCTGTGTGTGTATGTGTGTGTGTATGTATATAAATATATATATATATATATATATATATATATCTCAATTATGTAGTGCGTATTCAATTTATGTAACGTAAATCATTCAAACGAAAAACAAATACTGAAGCTAATTATACGGCAAGAATCATTCTCGCAAACAATATTTAATAATAAAATACAATCAACTTCGAATCCGTTAATGAATGGTATGATCCTTGTTTATAAATTCCGGTTTTATCAGGTCTTATTTTTTTTACGAAAAACAATTTTTTCTTGGAACTTAACAAAAACACACTGAAATGTCTACCTGATGATGGTCGTTCGAAACGACTGAAAGCCCGGCTCGTAGAAAAAATAAGACCTGATAAAACTGGAATTTATAAACAAGGATCATACCGTTCATTAACGGATTCGAAGTTGATTGTATTTTATTATTAAATATTGTTTGCGAGAGTGATTCTTGCCGTATAATTAGCTTCAGTATTTGTTTTTCGTTTGAATGATTTACGTTATATATATATATATATATATATATATATATATAGCTCATGATTGAGGTAAGGGCATAAGAGGGTTAGTGCACCGGTGGATTAAGTATGATGTCTGAAGCCCAAGAGTGTCAATGAAGGCAGAGCACATCACATCTTTATGATGTACAGGATGCAGCAAAAGTAATGCCCTTTATTTTTTTCCTGAGATAAGGTGGATAAGATGGAATCATTGAGTGGCCATCACAACTACCACACCTAACACCATCAGATGTTTACTTGTGTGTGTGTGTGTGTGTGTGGAGGTCAACTGAAAGATTTTCTTTACAGGCTTATACTGAAAACAATTCCTGAATTAAAACAAACAATTTCTGATAAATTCTCATGAAATTCATGTAGAAATGAGTCAAATGGTTTGGAGAACTGTTGCTGATATAGTTCAGCATTGTATTGAACAGAAAGGGGAGCATTTTGAACAATTTAAATAGTTTGTTAATCATAAATCATGCTGTTTTGATGTGACGATACTTGTAAATTTTCTTAAACTACTATAATTTATTTTTGCTCAATAAATAAAAAAGGCGTTAATTTTACCACACAGCATTCTACATTTTGATTCTCATAAAACAAACTGATATTTTATCAATCATTATCATAAAGGAACAAAATTCAACATGGATAATTTTTAAATGATACATAATTTTTAAAAAAGAAAGCAAAAAAAGAAACAAAAAACAAAACAAAAAAAGAAACAAAGCAAAATTCTGATATAAAACCTTAATTTGAAGTTTTAATTTTTAGTGAAATCAAGATCTAATGATTTTGATAAAGCCAGTTTTCTTGCAAATGAAATGTTTTGATCGTCTCCAGGCATATAATGAACATTATCAAAGAATTAGCTACTTATATATATTTTTGTATCTATTTATTTCATTTATTTATATTTTAAGAAAATATTATAAATTCAATCAGTTTATGAAAGTGGGGAGGTATTATTTATTACCGTAAATAAACAAACAAATAAAGGGGTGTAATTTTTAAATGACAATTTTTTTGAAAAAAAAAAGCTCAAATATATAAAAAGTTATCTCCCTTTAGCTTTCAACATTTGATTTTTACGTTTTTAGTGAAGCCAGATTTCAAGCAAATATGGTAAGGGCGAAATGTTTATGCATTAATTATAGGGCTCAAGTCAATTTTTTTCTGGACGGTTACTGATTTACCTGCAAAAGTTGAGGAGGGGAAACGCGCAGGGGGAAAACATATCAGTACAAAGGAAACACGCGGGGGTGGGGAATAGAGAAAGTTGGAAACAATAGAAGAGAGAAACACGAAGGTAAAAGAGAAAAAAAGAGAGAGAGAAAAAAAGAGAGAGAGAAAAAGAGAGAGAGAGAAAAAAGAGAGAGAGAGAAAAGAGAGAGAGAGAAAAAGAGAGAGAGAAAAAGAGAGAGAGAGAGAAAAAGAGAGAGAGAGAGAAAAAGAGAGAGAGAGAAAAAAGAGAGAGAGAAAAAAGAGAGAGAGAAAACAAAAAGAGAGAGAAAACAAAAAGAAAGAAAAAACAAAAAGAAAGAAAAAACAAAGAGAGAAAAAACAAAAAGAGAGAGAGAAAGAAAAAGAGAGAGAGAAAGAAAAAGAGAGAGAGAAAGAAAAAGAGAGAGAGAAAGAAAAAGAGAGAGAGAAAGAAAAAGAGAGAGAGAAAGAAAAAGAGAGAGAGAAAGAAAACGAGAGAGAGAAAGAAAAAGAGAGAGAGAAAGAAAAAGAGAGAGAGAAAGAAAAAGAGAGAGAGAAAGAAAAAGAGAGAGAGAAAGAAAAAGAGAGAGAGAAAGAAAAAGAGAGAGAGAAAGAAAAAGAGAGAGAGAAAGAAAAAGAGAGAGAGAAAGAAAAAGAGAGAGAGAAAGAAAAAGAGAGAGAGAGAGAAAAAGAGAGAGAGAGAGAAAAAGAGAGAGAGAGAGAAAAAGAGAGAGAGAGAAAAAGAGAGAGAGAAAAAAGAGAGAGAGAAAACAAAAAGAGAGAGAAAACAAAAAGAGAGAAAAAACAAAGAGAGAAAAAACAAAGAGAGAGAGAAAGAAAAAGAGAGAGAGAAAGAAAAAGAGAGAGAGAAAGAAAAAGAGAGAGAGAAAGAAAAAGAGAGAGAAAGAAAAAGAAAGAGAAAGAAAAAGAAAGAGAGAGAGAAAAAGAGAGAGAGAAAGAAAAAGAGAGAGAGAAAGAAAAAGAGAGAGAGAAAGAAAAAGAGAGAGAGAAAGAAAAAGAGAGAGAGAAAGAAAAAGAGAGAGAGAAAGAAAAAGAGAGAGAGAAAGAAAAAGAGAGAGAGAAAAAAAAGATGGAAGAAAAAAGAAAGAAAAAGAAAAAAAAGAAGAAGAAGAAAAAGAGTGGGGTCTGAATATTCAATGGCAGTCTGTAGAACTTAAGCAAGGCCTAAGTAATGTCTCCCCATGGTTATGAAGTTTCTGGACGAACCAAGTTTTAGAAGTTACAGCAGCTTAAATTTTGTCAATGACAGTTATCTCCCTTTATCCACAGAGAACACATTCCGAATGTGCTCGCGTGCATAATTCCCCAGATCAATTCTGTGGACAAAACAAATTGTTATAAGAATGGCAACTGGGAAAAAATGAAATCGAAATGTTTTTGTTGCTATAGTTACATTAAAAAAATCCAAATTTAAAAAGAGAGAGACGCTTATGCAACAGGAGCGTCTCTCTCTTTTTAAATTTGGATTTTTTTAATGTAACTATAGCAACAAAAACATTTCGATTCCATTTTTACCTTGAAAAATTCGGAAGACGATTTGGTTTGGGGTGTTTTGTAGTTTCCCCCCTGTGAAGATGTGGTATTTTGGTGTAAGCTGGATTGGAGGTGATGGATAATTTCTTGTGGTAAATGTGTAAATTATATTGAATGAATGGGTCTCGAGTTGGATTGACTAGAACAGCTAAGGAAGAACAGCCCCTCCATTTTCTCCCCTTCAGCCTTGTGCCACAATTTTGTATTTTCATACGAAATAAATAGAAAACGATTTGGTTGGTTTGTTGTGTTTTACGGTATATCAACCTCAATGGGTTAATTAATGCCAACATTTGTTTTTTTTTTTTAATTTTGTTTTGTCAAAAATCTATTTCTGGTAATATTTTTTCCTCAAATATGTATAGCTGGTAATATTATTTGAAAACATATTTCTGGTAATATTTTCTTTTCAAAATCGTATTGCTGGTAATAGTTTGTTTGTTTTTTTTTTCCCAAATTTATTTCTGGTAATAATTTTTTACAAAACATTTCTGGTATTAAAACTTATTTTTACACTTCTATAATGCTTTTTACCTCAGTTTTGGGGTTAACTTTTTGCCCAGAGCTCGGACCCTAATAGGTGCTACCACTCCAGGTCCGGGTGGGCCTGGGAAAACCAGCAATTAAGAGGTGGTTCAACGCACGTCAAAACCTCCTGATCAGAGACCTTGCTGTTGGACATAGTTTATCATCTTACCCTGGTCGGAAGACAAAACACATTGGCAAAAAACTAAGATTTTCTTCCAATTGTCATTCTTTATTATATATATATATATATATATATATATATATATATATATATATATATTTAAAGACATTTATATTATGTTTAACGTTCTTTTTATAGATACAAGTATTTAAGCAAATGCTCTGTTTTATAATAAACAGTATTAAATAACATTTACCGGCCTGAATGTCCGAGAAATTTTCGCTCTCCGACAGGAATCGAACCTGTATCCTATACGGAACCATCATTTCGCGTGATGTGCCTTAACCTTTCGGCCACAGAGCAGCGTCTGGTTAGCAAGGTCGATTTTACTATCTTTAAACTTAAATCTTCCATGAATCTCTTCTATTCATATCTGCTCTAGCATATCAAATGTAAACAAATGACGTCATTTAAGTTTAAAGATAGTAAAATCGACCTTACTAACCAGACGCTCATCTGTGGCCGAAAGGTTAAGGCACATCACGCGATGATGGTTCCGTATAGGATACAGGTTCGATTCCTGTCGGAGAACGAAAACTTTCTATGAACATTTCTCGGTCATTCAGGCCGGTAAATGTTATTTAATACTGTTTATTATAAAACAGAGCATTTGCTTAAATACTTGTATCTATAAAAAGAACGTTAAACATATTATAAATGTCTTTAAATAAATTGTCGGACAATGTCCAATTCTAAAATATATATATATATATATATATATATATATAAAGGTAACAAAACCATCAGTTTATAATCCAAGTTGATCCTAGTAATATAAAATATTAAAACTGATACACAAAATGCAAATAATAAACAAAAGAATCAAAAATCACCTTATATGGCGAATAGCTTATTTTGGATTTTATATATATATATATATATATATATATATATATATATATATGGCTGAGTGGTTAAAACGTTCGCTTTCTGACCAAATCTCACCACTGTTGATTTATCAGGAAGGAGACTTCCTGATGTTATTGGTCTGGAGGGGGCCGATCCAAGCATGTGGCACCTTTGGAAAGGGCCCGGAAACCATACGATGGGTTGACTGAAGCCTTGTGAATGAAATTGAGTAGACAGAACACTTGGGGGTCCATCGATAGCTGTGCTAGCACGAATCACAAATTATCGTGACCAAGGATTTGAGTGTGCTGGTCATGTTCAGATTGTTGACCACGCTAGATAACACACAATCTCCCAGAAACTGTAACTAAGGTCTGCTCAGCATAGTTGCAGTATAAACCACAGATGGGCTCTGTGGGGGTTGAGCAAATACAAAATGTGCCTGAGCAAGTGTCTGCAGTAGGGATTGGATAGTGGACAGATATCCTCAAATACAATTGACCAGCTATTATATAGATATATATATGTGTGTGTACGTATATGTACGTGTGTACGTGTGTGTACGTATGTACGTGTGCGTGTACGTATGTACGTATGTGTGTACGTATGTACGTATGTGTGTACGTATGTACGTATGTGTATGTGTGTGTACGTATGTGTGTGTGTACGTATGTACGTATGTGTGTATGTGTGTGTACGTATGTGTATATATTTATATATACACACACACATACGTACACACGTGTGTGTGTGTACGTGTGTACATATGTGTGTACATACGATACGTAGGTACGTACGTACACACATACTGTTTGTTGAAACACGACTGACCAATGAAAATCAAACTGGTTTACTGGCGGAGTAAGTATGATGTCTGAAGCCCAAGAGTGACAATGATGGCAGAGCACATCACTCATCACATCTTTTATGATATATACAGAATGTGGAAAAAGTAACACACCTTTTTTTTCTTCTTTTTTCTGAGATGAGGTGACATGGAGAAAAGGAGTGGCCATCACGATCACCAGACCTAACACCAGACTTTTTCTTGTGGGGTCTCCTGAAAGATCTCATCTCCAGGCTCAGACCAAAAACAGTCATAATAGTTTATGACCTTGTACTAATTAATAACCATTGACGGCTTCCAAACAGTTTCATCAACCCAATTTTACTTACATGTTTGGCAGTTTCCAATAGGACCATACACTGACAACCCCTCCCACACTCACACACACACCAGCTGATCACATTCCCTCCTTGCGAAATCGACCATGGCTAGTTTTCATAGAGGGACTTACTGAAAGTTTCTTGACCTAACCGACAACATAGTATTCCGAAATTTGGTCACTGGAATACAAATTTGGTTAGTAGCTCGAGTTAAGAACTTTTCAGCACTTCCTTTGACATATATATCTATATCAGCTTCTAAAGTGATTGATTTTTTTTTTTTTTTAATTTATTAATCTGAGAGATTTTATTACATTTTTTTAGTGGATAGCCTGAATAATCAAAAAATCTTATTGCAATCTCCTTACCCTCATAATATTCTTCTTACCACCCCCTCTTTCATTTGTATCACACACCTCATAAATCATAACTATTTTAACAGTAACTCTCTATACTACAATCTTATCGTTTTCATGTCAAGGGTCATTCATTATCTATCCTCCTTATCCTCATCATTTTCACTTCCTTCCCCCTCCTCTTTCATTCATATCACACACTTTATTCATTATAACCATTTAACAGTAACCCTCTACAATACAATATTAACCTCTTCAAGTCAAGGGTCAGTCGTTATCTATCCTCCTTATCCTCATCAGTTTCATTTCCTTCCCCCTCCTCTTTCATTCATATCACACACTTTATTCATTATAACCATTTAACAGTAACCCTCTACAATACAATATTAACCTCGACAAGTCATGGGTTAGTCGTTATCTATCCTCCTTATCCTCATAATCTTAATTTTCTACCACCCCCTCTTTCATCCATATCACACTGCATTGATCATTAACCATTTTAATAGTAAACCCCTACCTTGGGTGGCTCTCAACCCTTCAATTAGGCGAATTTTAGCATTGAACAAAAGATTTGAAAAATAAAAAAAAATTAAAAAAAAATTAAAAAATACATAACACCCCTTTTAAACTGAAGCAAGGCGTTTGGTTAAAATTTCACAATTAGCCCAAGTGGATTACCAGAAACAAATGACAACTCTTTGGACCACTGTACCAGCTTAAAAAGATCAGGCTAACAAATTCCTTATAGTTTGAGAATTTTTAAAAGTTAAAAGGCTTTCTTTCTTTTTATCACTCAAATGTCAAGGTTTTTACTATATATATATATTTTTTTTTTTACCCTGAGGTTTTAAATTTCAGTTGTTATTTCTCTGAGATGTCTCATAGAGGTGAAGGAAGATTGGAGTTTTCTTTTGGATTGGCTGAAAAAAAAAAAAAATTTTACTAAGATAACCCACATTTATTACTTTTGCCTTTTGGACCCCCCTTTTAATGATTTTCTGAACACACTTTTTATCGCATGTCGAGAAAATTCCAAGGCCATCTCCACCCCTGCCAATTAAGATGTCCTTAATTTTTTTTGTTTTTATTTAATACTGAGAAAAAATTCTGAACCCCTGGTCACCACCACATGCACCAAGCCATATGCAAAAAGCAAGATAGGTGTGCTGAAAGCTACTACTGCTTCCTAAAGGCAACCCCGGGGCCACTGTAAGGTAGGAATGTTGACTTTCTAACGTATTTCACGATCTTCAACATCAGAAGCCGAGACTAGACAAGTATAAAAGGTTTTTGTCAAGAATTTAAAAACTGGGATCTATTCAGAGGAAAAAAAATAAAAATAAAAAAAGATTTTTTTGCCCACCCTGCCAGATTTTACAAGGTTTCAATATAAAAGGAGGAAAAAAAAAAAGAAAAAAAAAAAAAAGAAAGAAAACAAATGTAAAGTGTTTATGCGAAAAAATGACAATGAAAGAAGCAGAAAACTTCATGAGGAAATGAAATGGTGAAGTTGATAAGTGATTCAAGCCAGTTCCAAAAAACCAACTCGAAAAGTCTTTACAATGAACGACGGGAACCGCAGCTTCCCTACGTGAAACGAAAAGGCGGTTCTCCTGGGGGTGAAGGTGTACTGTGAGCTTCGGGCGATGGAATTCGCACTGACCATAGTTTGGTGTTGGATGTGGGTGTCCTTCGACGGGCCTGAAAGGGGAGACCTGAAGAAGAGAAAGAAAGAAAGAAAAAAAAAAAAAAGGAAATCCTGAAATTGATTAATATTTTATATTTGTCATAGCATAAATATTAATATGTCCATCATCTTTTTTTAGTTTTTGATACTTTTCAGAATTTGTTTTTTCTGAGAGAAACCTATATTTAAAAAAACAAAAAAAAAAAAACTATATTTAAAGATGGGAATTTTCTTTTAAAAAACCTCTACACTTGTTAAAAAAAACCCAGAAAGGTATGTGAACTGAACGACAGGCAAACAGCCGACTTTGCTATCACTTCACAAACATATATTCACTACTTGAAATCTTTGAAACAAAAATTTTAAATTAATATTTCATTCATAAATTGGCTTGTTATAGTTAAGGAAAGTTTTACAAATAGATGCCATTTTCGTTTGGTTAGCAAGGTTTGATTCCTGTCAGAGGACAAATATTTTCTCTGAAAATTTATCGGACATTCAGGCCAGTAAATGTTGTTTAATACTGTTTATTATAAAACAGAGCATTTACTTAAATATTTGTATCTATAAAATGAATGTTAAACATAAAAATGTCTTAAAATAATTGACGGACTTTGTCCATTTCATAATGTGTGACGTCATTTGTTTACATTTGGATACGCTATGAGCAGATATGAATGTACGCGAGAGAATCATGGAAGATTGTAGTTTAAAAGCAGTAAAATTGACCTTGCTAACCGGACGCTCCTCTGTGGCCCAATCGGTTAAAGGCACGTCAGGCTACATGACGGTTCTGTACAGGATACAGGTTCGATTCGGAGGACGAATATTTTCTATGAAAATTTCTCAGACATTCAGGCCGCTAAATGTTATTAATACTGTTTATTATAAAACAGAGCATTTACTTAAATATTTGTATCTATAAAAAGAACGTATAAACATAAAAAATATCTTAAAATAATTGTCGGACTTTGTCCATTTCATAAAGACAATATTCCTAAACAGAACTATTTTTGATATGAAAATCAAAACAATCCTCAAATAAAAGAACAGTAATGAAGGACTGTTAATTAATGAAAAACAAGTAAATACCGTGTAAATTCCTCTTTGGAGAAGTTTCTTTATCATCTCTCAGTTGCGTCTCTGTCTTTGGGCAGAGTGCACTCAGAGAGGCGACTGAGAAAGTAATACTGAAGAGGTGCCCAGCCCTGGGGAACAGCTGCCCGAGGCAGCGCCCTCCCATTGCACCAGAGGGAGGGATCGGTGCTCGCACCGAGGCCAGCGCAACCGATGCTTGTCGGGGGCTGAGGGGAATTTTTGTTCCGGTCTCGGGTGTATGCAATCGGGTGCCCCACCTAAAAAATAGACCTTGTGTCACACCTCGTCCAAGTGCGGGGACAGAGTAAATACCATGTGTAAATTACTCTTGTGAGTAATTTCTAACACATTACTTATCATCTCTCAGTTGTGTGTCCGTATTTGGGCAGGGTGTGCTAAGGGCCTACTCTGTCAAAAGGACAGTAAATACCAAATTACTATGAAGTACAGCTGCGGCTTTTTAATCTCAGAATTCGTGGAAGAATAGACTTCCAATTTCACATTTATTCATACAAATTCCATAATATATTTTTTACTTAATTATCTACTATGTTTCTCTTAACTCTTCAAATGTTGAATGTATAACTAATTCTAATTTCTATTTTCCCATCTTTACACTATATTGATTTTATCTTATAAATTGTCCCCTGTTCTGTCAGTAACGAAATAAAAATAATTGTACGGAAAATAAGGATCTACCTACATCAAATCATCTTTCAATTAAGTGGCTGCAAAAGAATTATTGTTGAACTTTTAAAAGGTCAACTTAAACATTAATTCAATACTTAAATGCAGCGACCAATTTTGAGTTCTTCTGTAGCTTATTAATGACTATCACATCTACTCCTCCCCTAGCTATTGTGATGATGGCCAAAGCAAGAGTCCTCTACAGGAGCTAGCTTAAATGCCACCCAATACTCCTCTTGAACCATGAAAGCAATGATAATGGCTAATATAAGTAGGTATCCCAACACTCAGCTTACAGCCGATGGAATTCTTAACTAAACACGAAAAAATGCATATATTCAACTCGCCGTGTTATTTCATTCAATATCTCCATAAAAACATAATGCATACCAAATAAAAGTTTATTTCATGAACTTTGTTTTTGTCTTATTTATTTTTATATGTACTACAGTGTGCGAGGAACATTACAGTTTGAAAATAGAGACATTTTGGTGATTTCACAAAATTTTGGCCATTTTTTTCACTGACAGCAGTTTAGACTTCCTCAAATTTTGTAATATGCGCACTCCACAGGGTTTATTACAATTTTGGTAACACGTTAGTTTGAAAGTTAATATTCTAAGCTTCATTTTCATATATTTTATATTTTTTAATTTTAATAAGAAGTTTGTAAACAATTCAAATGAAAAGTTTGATCGTAAAATTCAAATGCTTCTTGTAAAATATGAAATGAAAGCTCCATTTTGCGCATGTTCAATTATGTGTAACCATGTGCGACTCGCTCGGCCATCATTTCAACTCCATCCAAGACTCAATACACAGCGTCAACACGGACGCAAAAGAATTGACCAGCATGTTTTCTATAGACAAAATTTTCAAGGAAATTGGTAAGAATTTGTTTTAAATATTAATTTTCTATGGTATGTAAAATGTAAATGGGATTTAAAAACCGTTTTCATCATAAAAAATATGAAACAAAAATCGATTTGTTTACTTTACGCTCAGATTCAAATCACAAAAAAAAAAAAACTTAGGACTTATTGATCGAAAAATGTTCATATTCAAAGAATGAGATAAAAAAAAAACATTCTACAAAAAATTCTAGAATGTCTTTTATGTTTTTGCAGTATTCTCACAATAATTATCAGCATTTCAGTTACCAAGTAACATTTTGTTTAAAGTTATCCCTTCAAACAATTTTCGTACTTTTTAAATTATCTAATGAATAGATACAAATTTATGATTTAATATTCATTTTCCTAATTTATTATTATTTCTTAGTAATATTCATTTCATACGGATTATTAGTGGGTATTGCTTGGCGTGTGTTAAGCTTCTCTCTCTCTACAGTCCAGAAATTGTACATGATGAGTCAGGACTGTACTTGTTCAGCATCTGCTCCATATACATTCTAATCTGTTGATTTTATGTCATTTTAACCATGTTAAATAGAAAGAGCACCCCCAGAAATGGCTAGATATGACATTTGGTGTTTCTAGTGTAAGAAGTATTCATTTTATGACACAATTCAAGCAAGTCTAAAATCGGCCTATCAAATACCTTGTGACAAAAGGTTAAAAAGCAATTTATTTCAATTTTGAAGTGGAATAATCCAGAATATATCAATTCTATCACTCCCCCCCAAAAAAAATTAGGCATGTTACTGGTATAGTCATAATGTGATATTTGAAATTTGGGATGAATGTGGGTCTTATTTCCAGTTTCATGAAATGTCAAACCTCAGGTTATGAGTTGTTTGCACGTCGTTGCAGAAGTTTTGATTTATAAAATTTGCACATTCAGACTGAATTTATTTAAGAAATATGCAGTGATACTATCTGTAATTTTATTATTAATTTCTTTGTTATGTACCTAACAAGCTAGTATAATTTTGACTGTTGTTCTTAATTGCTTTTTAAAATATAGGAGTCCAAATATGGTATTTTGTCCTAATTCATAATAGACAAAAAAATGGCCATGTCAAGCACATAAGTAAAAATAAAAATAAATCTGCCAAAATTAAACGGTTTTGTGATATTTTGATGAAATAAAAACTGCTAATTTTTTTAATCATGTAGATTAAGAAGATGCAATCAGAAAACACCTAGTACCTGTTTGAAATTTTCATCTGTGATACCTAGTATAATATATTAATATATATTTTTAACCTCGCATAATCTGGTAACCCTGAATCTGAGTTCAACAAAAATCATTCCCTGTGCCTAACTTTTCTTGGGCTTTTGAATGAGCTGTGAATCATTGATATTGGACCAGTGTGAGCGGAGGAGTTACCTGGACACACACACACACCCATGCATACACAGTACTTTATATATAAGATAATACTAACTGGTTCTAATTTTTATTTTATGAGATTATATAACTGATTATGTCCTTAGCCAATAAGGAAACGTAGACAAAGTTCCTGTAACATTCAAAACGTCTAATATGTTTTTTTTTCATTTTGACTACTGAAATGGGGAGTAGGCAATACCATGAATGGGTGAGGGGTCTGCTTTCAAATATGGTAATTTTTTTTTAATTAATGACTTCAGTTTTTAGAAAATCTCTCTCATAGTTAGTATTTTTTTTCCATCTTACTTGTTGATTTTACAGGCGTTCCCCAGTAGCTGGAAGGTTGTGGTGTTTCCTCAGGGTACCGGTTCATGTGTACTTCCTCTCTGGTCGGGACGGGGCTGTGAGAAGCACTGTCCATGTAACGGCCACCCAAAAACACATCTGGACGGGGATTAATTCGCTGGGCCCCATAACGCACTTGGTACGCTGCAAAAGAAGATGAAAACGCTTCTGATATGATCACAATAAAAATCAGTAAAAATAAATTTAAAAGGTACCCAAAGTGAACATTGCAACAGGTGTGTTCAAACTGAGTAAAGAAGTGTTCAGAGATTTCAGCCATGAATGGCCCCACTGCAAAAGCGGGTATTAAATATAGAAAGTAAAAATTCAATATCAATTCCAGGCCCCTAAAAAACATGACTGGCATTAATATTGCGGGGGTTGGGAAGAGAAAGAAAAAAAAAGAAAAAGAGAAAGAGAAAGAAAAAAGAAAAAAGTGAAAGAGAAAGAAAAAAGTGAAAGAGAAAGAAAAAAGAAAAAAGTGAAAGAGAAAGAAAAAAGAAAAAAGAGAAAGAGAAAGAAAAAAGAGAAAGAGAAAGAAAAAAGAGAAAGAGAAAGAAAAAAGAGAAAGAGAAAGAAAAAAGAGAAAGAGAAAGAAAAAAGAGAAAGAAAGAAAAAAGAGAAAGAGAAAGAAAAAAGAGAAAGAGAAAGAGAAAAGAGAAAGGAGAAAGAGAAAGGAGAAAGAGAAAGGAGAAAGAGAAAGGAGAAAGAGAAAGGAGAAAGAGAAAGGAGAAAGAGAAAGGAGAAAGAGAAAGGAGAAAGAGAAAGGAGAAAGAGAAAGGAGAAAGAAAAAAGAGAAAGAGAAAGAAAAAAGAGAAAGAGAAAGAAAAAAGAGAAAGAGAAAAGAGAAAGAGAAAAGAAAAAGAGAAAGAAAAAAGAAAAAGAGAAAGAAAAAAGAAAAAGAGAAAGAAAATAGAAAAAGAAAGAAAAAAGAAAAAGAACGAAAAAAGAAAAAGAAAGAAAAAAGAAAAAGAAAGAAAAAAGAAAAAGAGAAAGAAAAAAGAAAAAGAGAAAGAAAAAAGAAAGAGAGAAAGAAAAAAGAAAGAGAAAGAAAAGCAAAAAGAAACAGCAAAAAGAAAAAGAAAAGAAAAAGAAAAAAGAAAAAGAAAAAAGAAAGCAAAAAGAAAAAAGAAAAAGAAAAAAGAAAGCAAAAAGAAAAAGCAAAAAGAAAAAGCAAAAAGAAAAAGAAAAGAAAAAGCAAAAAGAAAAAGAAAAAAGAAAGCAAAAAGAAAAAAGAAAAAAAGAAAGCAAAAAGAAAAAAGAAAAGAAAAAGCAAAAAGAAAAAAGAAAAGAAAAAGCAAAAAGAAAAAAGAAAAGAAAAAGCAAAAAGAAAAAGAAAAGAAAAAGCAAAAAGAAAAAGAAAAGAAAAAGCAAAAAGAAAAAGAAAAGAAAAAGCAAAAAGAAAAAGAAAAGAAAAAGCAAAAAGAAAAAGAAAAGAAAAAGCAAAAAGAAAAAGAAAAGAAAAAGCAAAAAGCAAAAGCAAAAGAAAAAAGAAAAGAGAAAAAGAAAAGAAAAAGCAAAAAGAAAAAGAAAAGAAAAAGCAAAAAGAAAAAGAAAAGAAAAAGCAAAAAGAAAAAGAAAAGAAAAAGCAAAAAGCAAAAAGAAAAAGCAAAAGAAAAAAGAAAAGAAAAAGCAAAAAGAAAAAAGAAAAGAAAAAGCAAAAAGAAAAAGAAAAGAAAAAGCAAAAAGAAAAAGAAAAGAAAAAGCAAAAAGAAAAAGAAAAGAAAAAGCAAAAAGAAAAAGAAAAGAAAAAGCAAAAAGCAAAAAGAAAAAGCAAAAGAAAAAAGAAAAGAAAAAGAAAAAAGAAAAAGAAAAGAAAAAGCAAAAAGAAAAAGAAAAGAAAAAGCAAAAAGAAAAAGAAAAGAAAAAGCAAAAAGCAAAAAGAAAAAGCAAAAGAAAAAAGAAAAGAAAAAGAAAAAAGAAAAAGAAAAGAAAAAGAAAAAAGAAAAAGAAAAGAAAAAGCAAAAAGAAAAAGAAAAGAAAAAGCAAAAAGAAAAAGAAAAGAAAAAGAAAAAAGAAAAAGCAAAAAAGAAAAGAAAAAGAAAAGAAAAAGAAAAGAAAAAAAGAAAAAAGAAAAGAAAAAGCAAAAAGAAAAAAGAAAAAAAAAGCAAAAAGAAAAAGAAAAGAAAAAGCAAAAAGAAAAAGAAAAGAAAAAGCAAAAAGAAAAAGAAAAGAAAAAGCAAAAAGAAAAAGAAAAGAAAAAGAAAAGAAAAAGCAAAAAGAAAAAGAAAAGAAAAAGAAAAGAAAAAGCAAAAAGAAAAAGTAAAAAGAAAAAGCAAAGAAAAAGCAAAAAGAAAAAGAAAAGAAAAAGAAAAAGAAAAAGCAAAAAGAAAAAGAAAAGAAAAAGCAAAAAGAAAAAGAAAAGAAAAAGCAAAGAAAAAGCAAAAAGAAAAAGAAAAGAAAAAGCAAAAAGAAAAAGAAAAGAAAAAGCAAAAAGCAAAAAGAAAAAGCAAAAGAAAAAAGAAAAGAAAAAGAAAAAAGAAAAAGAAAAGAAAAAGCAAAAAGAAAAAGAAAAGAAAAAGCAAAAAGAAAAAGAAAAGAAAAAGCAAAAAGAAAAAGAAAAGAAAAAGCAAAAAGAAAAAGAAAAGAAAAAGCAAAAAGAAAAAGAAAAGAAAAAGCAAAAAGAAAAAGAAAAGAAAAAGCAAAAAGAAAAAGAAAAGAAAAAGCAAAAAGAAAAAGAAAAGAAAAAGCAAAAAGCAAAAAGAAAAAGCAAAAGAAAAAAGAAAAGAAAAAGCAAAAAGCAAAAAGAAAAAGCAAAAAGAAAAAGAAAAGAAAAAGAAAAGAAAAAGCAAAAAGAAAAAGTAAAAAGAAAAAGCAAAGAAAAAGCAAAAAGAAAAAGAAAAGAAAAAGAAAAAGAAAAAGCAAAAAGAAAAAGAAAAGAAAAAGCAAAAAGAAAAAGAAAAGAAAAAGCAAAAAGAAAAAGAAAAGAAAAAGCAAAAAGAAAAAGAAAAGAAAAAGCAAAAAGAAAAAGAAAAGAAAAAGCAAAAAGAAAAAGAAAAGAAAAAGCAAAAAGAAAAAGAAAAGAAAAAGCAAAAAGAAAAAGAAAAGAAAAAGCAAAAAGCAAAAAGAAAAAGCAAAAGAAAAAAGAAAAGAAAAAGCAAAAAGAAAAAAGAAAAGAAAAAGCAAAAAGAAAAAAGAAAAGAAAAAGCAAAAAGAAAAAGAAAAGAAAAAGCAAAAAGAAAAAGAAAAGAAAAAGCAAAAAGAAAAAGAAAAGAAAAAGCAAAAAGCAAAAAGAAAAAGCAAAAGAAAAAAGAAAAGAAAAAGAAAAAAGAAAAAGAAAAGAAAAAGCAAAAAGAAAAAGAAAAGAAAAAGCAAAAAGAAAAAGAAAAGAAAAAGCAAAAAGAAAAAGAAAAGAAAAAGCAAAAAGAAAAAGAAAAGAAAAAGCAAAAAGAAAAAGAAAAAAAAAGCAAAAAGCAAAAAGAAAAAGCAAAAGAAAAAAGAAAAGAAAAAGCAAAAAGAAAAAAGAAAAAAGAAAAAAGAAAAGAAAAAGCAAAAAGAAAAAAGAAAAGAAAAAGCAAAAAGAAAAAGAAAAGAAAAAGAAAAAAGAAAAAGAAAAAAGAAAAAGAAAAAAGAAAAAGAAAAGAAAAAGCAAAAAGAAAAAGCAAAGAAAAAGCAAAAAGCAAAAAGAAAAAGCAAAAGAAAAAAGAAAAGAAAAAGCAAAAAGAAAAAAGAAAAGAAAAAGCAAAAAGAAAAAAGAAAAGAAAAAGCAAAAAGAAAAAGAAAAGAAAAAGCAAAAAGAAAAAGAAAAGAAAAAGCAAAAAGAAAAAGAAAAGAAAAAGCAAAAAGCAAAAAGAAAAAGCAAAAGAAAAAAGAAAAGAAAAAGAAAAAAGAAAAAGAAAAGAAAAAGCAAAAAGAAAAAGAAAAGAAAAAGAAAAAAGAAAAAGAAAAGAAAAAGCAAAAAGCAAAAAGAAAAAGCAAAAGAAAAAAGAAAAGAAAAAGAAAAAAGAAAAAGAAAAGAAAAAGAAAAAAGAAAAAGCAAAAAAGAAAAGAAAAAGCAAAAAGAAAAAGAAAAGAAAAAGCAAAAAGAAAAAGAAAAGAAAAAGCAAAAAGAAAAAGAAAAGAAAAAGCAAAAAGAAAAAGAAAAGAAAAAGCAAAAAGCAAAAAGAAAAAGCAAAAGAAAAAAGAAAAGAAAAAGAAAAAAGAAAAAGAAAAGAAAAAGCAAAAAGAAAAAGAAAAGAAAAAGCAAAAAGAAAAAGAAAAGAAAAAGCAAAAAGAAAAAGAAAAAGAAAAGAAAAAGCAAAAAGCAAAAAGAAAAAGCAAAAGAAAAAAGAAAAGAAAAAGCAAAAAGAAAAAGAAAAGAAAAAGAAAAAAGAAAAAGAAAAGAAAAAGCAAAAAGAAAAAGAAAAGAAAAAGCAAAAAGAAAAAGAAAAGAAAAAGCAAAAAGCAAAAAGAAAAAGCAAAAGAAAAAAGAAAAGAAAAAGCAAAAAGAAAAAAGAAAAGAAAAAGCAAAAAGAAAAAAGAAAAGAAAAAGCAAAAAGAAAAAGAAAAGAAAAAGCAAAAAGAAAAAGAAAAGAAAAAGCAAAAAGAAAAAGAAAAAAGAAAAGAAAAAGAAAAAAGAAAAAGAAAAGAAAAAGCAAAAAGAAAAAGAAAAGAAAAAGCAAAAAGAAAAAGAAAAGAAAAAGCAAAAAGCAAAAAAAAAAGCAAAAGAAAAAAGAAAAGAAAAAGAAAAAAGAAAAAGAAAAGAAAAAGCAAAAAGAAAAAGAAAAGAAAAAGCAAAAAGAAAAAGCAAAAAGAAAAAGAAAAGAAAAAGAAAAGAAAAAAAGAAAAAGCAAAAAGAAAAAAGAAAAGAAAAAGCAAAAAGAAAAAAGAAAAAAAAAGCAAAAAGAAAAAGAAAAGAAAAAGCAAAAAGAAAAAGAAAAGAAAAAGCAAAAAGAAAAAGAAAAGAAAAAGCAAAAAGAAAAAGAAAAGAAAAAGCAAAAAGCAAAAAGAAAAAGCAAAAGAAAAAAGAAAAGAAAAAGCAAAAAGAAAAAAGAAAAGAAAAAGCAAAAAGAAAAAGAAAAGAAAAAGAAAAAAGAAAAAGAAAAGAAAAAGCAAAAAGAAAAAGAAAAGAAAAAGCAAAAAGAAAAAGAAAAGAAAAAGCAAAAAGCAAAAAGAAAAAGCAAAAGAAAAAAGAAAAGAAAAAGCAAAAAGAAAAAAGAAAAGAAAAAGCAAAAAGAAAAAAGAAAAGAAAAAGCAAAAAGAAAAAGAAAAGAAAAAGCAAAAAGAAAAAGAAAAGAAAAAGCAAAAAGAAAAAGAAAAGAAAAAGCAAAAAGCAAAAAGAAAAAGCAAAAGAAAAAAGAAAAGAAAAAGAAAAAAGAAAAAGAAAAGAAAAAGCAAAAAGAAAAAGAAAAGAAAAAGCAAAAAGCAAAAAGAAAAAGCAAAAGAAAAAAGAAAAGAAAAAGAAAAAAGAAAAAGAAAAGAAAAAGCAAAAAGAAAAAGAAAAGAAAAAGCAAAAAGAAAAAGCAAAAAGAAAAAGAAAAGAAAAAGAAAAAAAAAGCAAAAAAGAAAAGAAAAAGAAAAGAAAAAGAAAAGAAAAAAAGAAAAAGCAAAAAGAAAAAAGAAAAGAAAAAGCAAAAAGAAAAAAGAAAAAAAAAGCAAAAAGAAAAAGAAAAGAAAAAGCAAAAAGAAAAAGAAAAGAAAAAGCAAAAAGAAAAAGTAAAAAGAAAAAGCAAAGAAAAAGCAAAAAGAAAAAGAAAAGAAAAAGAAAAAGAAAAAGCAAAAAGAAAAAGAAAAGAAAAAGCAAAAAGAAAAAGAAAAGAAAAAGCAAAAAGAAAAGAAAAAGCAAAAAGAAAAAGAAAAGAAAAAGCAAAAAGAAAAAGAAAAGAAAAAGCAAAAAGAAAAAGAAAAGAAAAAGCAAAAAGAAAAAGAAAAGAAAAAGCAAAAAGAAAAAGAAAAGAAAAAGCAAAAAGAAAAAGAAAAGAAAAATCAAAAAGAAAAAGAAAAGAAAAATCAAAAAGAGAAAAAGGCAGACAGAAAAAATAGTGTCCAGCATTAATTCCAGGTTTCTAAATAAGCATGTCTGGCATTGATATTCCAAGCCCCCAGGAAAACATAAGGCATGCCTGACATTTATTCCAGATTTCTAGAAAAAACATGTCTAATGTTAATTTCAGATTTCTAGAAAAAACATGTCCAATGTTAATTCCAGATTTCTATAAGTAAAAAAAATTTACAGCATAAATCATTTCTAAAAATCCAGTGTTATAGTTTTTTTTACCTGTAACCCATTAATTGGGATGATGGGCATTAAAAGAAGTAAATACCTGATTTCCTGGAGGAGGCGGGGTGTATTAAAAAAAAATTGATAAATCCAATCATTGTAAATTTCTCCAGGTGTCATCAAAATGCTGCCAAGTGTTCAACCTTAATCATGAAACACTATTTACATTGTCCGGACTATCGTCCTCACCTTTGTTGCCATATTTATAAATATGTTTTGGTCGTTGTATGCTCTGGCCCCCTTCAGGTGGTTGGAATGTCAACCTGAACCCTTTATTTTGCTCACTAGGGTAGACTGTTCTAGTACCACCGGAAAAAGGCCAGTGCATACAATGGCCAAAACGTTATGATAAATATGGCAACAACGATGAGGACAATAGTCCGAACAATGTAAATAGTGTACATAATACCTCATCCCAAAAATATAGACAGATACTTAACCCATCAAAATCTTTGGAAGCTACATATCAACTCATTCTGCAATACCTTTAGACATAGCTGCCTCTCCAAGATCGGTGAAGAAACTTACCGAGAGCCAAAACGAGAAAGAAAGCAGCAGTCAGAAGGAGGACCATAAACCAAAAGGGCTGATTACTAGCTACATCAGCAAAGGCAGCATCTTTGTTTTTCGCATCTGTTAATAGAAAAAAAAAAAACTCTTTAAAAGTGTTGTGACAATTTTAAAGCATCAATAATATGATAACACTGGAAGTATAAATTAAAAAAAAATTCTCATTTTTTTTTTTTTTTTTTTTTTTTTTTTTAAGCATGTCACCCACCCAAGCAAAATGGGAGTGCCACTAGCACACAGGGGGTTACAGAGAGTGAAACCGAGTAAAAAAGACTAGGTATAAAGGGGATTGAGAAAAGGATAAAAGAAGAACAGGTATCAAGTCAACAGAAGATGCCGATTGATGTTGCATCTAAATTTTTGAAGATTGTAGTTATCGGGGGAAAGCAAGTAAGAGGAAGGGAGTTGCACTGTCGGGAAGTGCAAGAAAAGAAACTGCTCAAGCTCCGGAAAAGGTCCTGTCAATTTTCTAGGACTTTTCAAGGTTTCCACGATCTGAACGAATCCCGTTGTTAGGTTGACTGGTATTACTTGTGGTCATTTTTTGTGTTATGATTGTATAGGAATTGTCTTTCATGTAGGTTTCTACTAATTGCCTTGCTTCTATGAAGAGACATTTTGTTTGTGTTTCACCTTGACAATCTCCTATTCCAGAAGTTGCATGATCATGAGTAGAGTGGATGGTTTTCCAGGCTGTTAGCACACCTTACTTCATAGTGGCCGTCTTCTTCCATGTGGTCTGAATCCCTTTGGCCACATTTTCCACATGTTGGGCAATTCCTGCAGCTATCCCTATGATGCCCAAATCTTTGGCACTTGAAGCAACCTAGTGGGGCAGGGATATATTGTTCCACTGGCTCTACCATATATGCTCAGGGATAGGTTGTACCCTTACTTTATGGCTTAATAATTGATGATTTACTGTTGACTTGCAAATAGGTCGCACTATAATCTGGGAGTTACACAGCCCTTTTTAAACGTAAGAATTATCAGATATCTACATTTATTTCAAAACTTACAATTATTAATACACTTTTGCAGTTAAAATACGTTTCGTCAATGATCAGGTAAACAGAATGAAGTAACTGTTGTACTGGTATTTTTATATTTACCGCATATTATTTTTATATCGAGCCAACTCAACAAAAAAAAATTACTACAGAAGAAAATGTTTATCTATTTATTTATCAAGTTAGTTTTAAAATTAATTCGGAACTGAATCCACAGCTTGGGTATCATTTCCGACTTCTTAAAAATCATGATAACAAGGTAAAGTTGTTTTACATTTATGTCGAATGGATAGATTGCACCGCTAATATTTTGTGAAATTTCTGGGAAAAATGTGCAACCTATCTACGAGTATATATGGTATATTGCACCAGAATTTTACCTTTCTAGGGATTTCAGCTGTGACAAAGATAAATATATATATATATATATATATATATATATATATATGTATGTGTGTGTGTGTGTGTGTGTGTCTTGTTATGGATTTTCCTTTTCTTTTTAGTGTGATTCTAAGATCACTGACCCCTAGCAGATGTGATTTCTTCAGGTGTGGCCAGGTATAACTCCCTGCATCTAATGACTCCCTTAGAAATGTTTAGTCTTTCATGTAGGAAGGTTTTTATTTTTAGGCCATGAATTTTGATATACTTTTGGCATGTTTTTTCCATTTCTATTAGCAATTTGCTGTTTCTCAATTTCTTTAATTTTGGGGGTTGGTGTAAGTTTGGTTTAGTTTGTTTTGTTTCGTTTTACGGCATATCAAGACCTCAATGGGTCATTTAATACCGACAACTTTTTCTTTTTCTCCCAGGTAATATTTTTGTTTTGTCAAAAGTCTATTTCTGTTAATATTTTTTTCCTCAAAAACGTATAGCTGGTAATATTATTTTTCAAAAACATATAGTTGGTAATATTTTTTCAAAAAACGTATTGCTGGTAATATTTTTTTTTCTTCAAAAATTTATTTCTGGTAATAATTTTTTACAAATTATTTCTGGTATTAAAACCTATTTTTAGACTTTTATAATGCCTTTTACCTCAGTTTCTGGGTTAACTATTTGCCCATAGCTGGGACCCTAACAAGTGCTACCACCCCAGGTCAGGATGGACCTAGGAACACCAGCAATTAAGAGGGGGTTCCATGCTCCTCAAAGCCTTCTGATCAGAGGCCTTGCTGTTAGACATAGTTTATCGTCTTTACCCTGGACACGAATGTAGTTTATCATCATACCTAGGACTCCCCATTGGGGGAAGTCTTACCCCTCTGCAGAGGTGCAGTTGGCGTATTCTACAGCCCCAGCCAACAGGGCTTGTTTGGGGGTCAATCCTACTACATAGCACTTTTTCAATTAAGAAAATGGAAATTTTTTACTTGAGGAGTTTCATCTAGGTATGCGAGCCCTAGGTGCTAGGAATCTTGGGAAGTCTATACTCGTTTCTTTTTTCAGAATCAGGAAGATATTGTTTAGGTATTTTGTTTTGGTGATTCATAACTTTTGATATCAAAGCCTAACATTTATAGGGGCCAATCTGTCTTGCTATTTAATCCATAGCTAGGGAGAGTTGGATTCATACCTTTCCCAAGAGTATTAGTACATAAGTGAATGTAATTAACTCGACTGGAATTCAAACTCGGCTCTCTGATTCCTCAGTCCAAGCTAATAACCATCACTCCACTCCTCCAAATTAATTTGTGTTTATTTTTCATCTTTCCAAATGATCAGTATCAAGAGAGCAACCCCATTCTCAGATAAATGAGGTTAAAAATGGCTTCCAGTGAATTAAGCCTTTAGGTCTTAGCAAAGACCATTCTTTTCAAACATTGTGGATTAGCACAACAGAATCACAAAGAACTGTACCTAATAACAGAAACCACATCCCTTGAGATTGTTTGTTTGTTTGTTTGGTTTTGCTTTACGGCATATCAACCTCAAAGGATCATTTAATGCCGATGGCTTTTTTTTTTTTTTTTTAATATTATTGTTTTATTAGAAAACCATTTCTGTTTCTCCCTTTTTTTCTTTTTTCCCTTTAAACGTATAACTTTCTTTTAAATTTTCTGATAGAGGCCGATTTTCTTGAAATACGAAAAAATGATTTGGGGGCACATCCCTTGAGAACTTTCAACAAATAAAATAGATGACATAATGAACTGACGTGTTATGACATATTCAAGATGTTGATGTTCCACACTACTTCAAACAAAAGGTTAGGAAGGAAACCACCATCAATACCGGGAAGGGTAATAACAGTTACTGGTCTTGAGAAACTGGTTTTCCTCAAAAATTCTTTTAACAAAAAGATTTTATAAATTTCAACCAATGTAAGTACAAGCTGCTCAATTGATGAATGCCAAATGTTTCCTTATAAGGAAACAGTTAACATTAATATTAAAAATAGGGAGAACAGATACTATGCTTTGATGCCAGAGAGTGAAGGAAATCATAACTCAAATAGCACCTGCTGCTTGGTCAATGAAGGCCAAATGTTTCCTTATAAGGAAAGGGTTAATATTACTATTAAAAGTGGCAACAAAATCGAAAATAGGGTATATCTGGGTGCTGGTCTATATTAACAGTTGGAGTTCTGGTCCGCCCTTGGCAGGGGACGGACACATTGTCAAGTTGTTCCGAAGCCTCTATTCATATTGCCAGCCACCTTATCAGGATGAGTAGATAGAAGAGGAATTTTTCGGGGTTGATGGTGGGTGCTGACATAGCAGAAGTTGTATCACCTACCCAGCCTGCCAGACAAACAAAGCCCTGAATAAACCTTGTGAGCATGCAACAGTCCCTTTCCCAGCTTTTGACACACACTGATAAGACTGAGAATCAAATGCAACATGGAATGTCAATGGAAAGCTTAGGACAGGGTTGAGCTCTGTTTATTTTTTTTCCAGTTTAAAAAAAAAAAAAAAAAAAAAAAAAAAAAAGGTCAGGACAGTTATAAAAACACATTAGTGAACGTGTTAATAGATTACATTTTAAGACATTTTTATGTTTATACGTTCTTTTTATAGATATAAATATTTAAGTAAATGCTCTGTTTATAATAAACAGTATTAACAACATTTACTGGCCCGAATGTCCGAGAAATTTTCATAGTAAATATTTGTCCTCCGACAAGAATCGAATCTGTATCCTATACGGAACCGTCATATAAACCGACGTGCTTTTACCAATTGAGCTACAGAGGATTGTTCATTTAGAGAGGTCGATTTTACTTCCTATAAACTCCAATCTTCCATGATTCTCTCACGTACATTCATATCTGCTCGATGTGTATCCAAATGTAAACAAATGACGTCACACATTATGAAATGGACAAAATCCGACAATTATTTTAAGACATTTTTATGTTTATATATTTTTATAGATACAAATATTTAAGTAAATGCTCTGTTTATAATAAACAGTATTAACAACATTTACCAGCCTGAATGTCCAAGAAATTGTCATAGAAAATATGCATCCTCTGACAGGAATTGAACCTGTATCCTATATGGAACCGTCATATAGCCCGACGTGCCTTTAACCGATTCAGCCACAGAGGATCATTCAGATAGTAAGGTCAAATTTACTGCTTATAAACTACAATCTTCCATGAATCTCTCACGTACATTCATATCTGCTCGATGTGTATCCAAATGTAAACAAATGACATCACACATTATGAAATGGACAAAGTTCGACAATTATTTAAAGACATTTGTATGCTTACTTAAATATTTGTATCTATAAAAAGAACGTATAAACATAAAAATGTCTTAAAATAATTGTCGAACTTTGTCCATTTCATAATGTGTGACGTCATTTGTTTACATTTGATACGCCATCAGCAGATATGAATGTACGTGAGAGATTCATGGAAGATTGTAGTTTATAAGCAGTAAATTTGACCTTGCTAACCGAATGCTCCTCTGTGGCTCAATCGGTTAAGGCACGTCAGGCTATATGACGGTTCCGTATAGGATACAGGTTCGATTCCTGTCGGAGGAGGAATATTTTCTATGAAAATATCCATAAGATTACATTATGCTTAATTTCATCTTAAACTCATTTTCATAACTTCTGAATTTTATTCAAGGTTTGCTATAGCTGACCAAAAGCACACATAAGTGTTAACTTTAAAGACACTAGTATCCACCCACCTATACACTGTAAAAAAATTTACACTAAGAATGTTTAGTTGCCTAATAACTTCCCCATGGCTAGCTTACACCAATGCCTCCTCTAATAGAGCAGAAAGCAGCTTCAGAGGACAAGGAAACCCTAAGATGGTCATGTACAGCTAAATCAAACTTACCTGGTAAAATCTCCTTGCGCTCAACCAGCTTGATATAAATGGGGACATGGACCCTCTGTCCAGTCAGTTGACAGGAAAAGTCTAGCGAGAGATCACTGCGCAGTTGCTCCCAGACCACGCCCACTTCCCGAAGACGGACTGGATAAACCATAGCCAAGGAGGTGCTCATGTCACTCTCGGGCGGAAGAATCTCGATTAGGGTGGGGTCACTTGATGTCACCTGTGATGGGGGGAGAGTAAAAGAAAAAGAAAAATTAAAATATCATTATTGCCAGTAGGTTGGCTAAATTTTCATGGTTTTATGAGACTTTAATAATTTACCAATTCCTTGGTCACTTCTGCTCGTTCACCGATCTGTGTGAGGTGTAGAAAATACTGAATGGTTATTATAAAATTAAAGGGAACTATTTCTTCATTATTTGTTTGTTTGGGGTTTTATGGCATATCAACCACTATGGGTTATTTAATGCCAGATCCAGTATTTACTAGATATATCAAAAACGTATAGTTGGCAACATCATCGTTTCAAAAACGTATAGCTGGCAACATCATTGTTTCCCATCACATTTTAGGGGTAAGGTGTTAGTATATTTAGTGTAGGTTTGGGAGGGAAAGTTAATTGTAAGTTGTTGTTTTGGGATGGGTTAGATGTGATGGGGCATGACATGACCAGCCGATTGATCGGATTGACGGCCTTTTGGTTGGATGTAGTTTGTCGTCATACCCAGGACGGGGATGTAGTTTGTCGTCATACCCAGGACGTACTATTTCTTCATCTCAAATAGGAAGATATAATGAGCTAGAAACCATTGTTAAAGTGAAAGATAAATAGCATGATCAAAATTAATAAAGTTTGCAATGCAAAGAAAAAAGTTCAAAAAGATGAAACGGCAACAATCATGGAAGCAAGCAAATCCAAATTGATACGAAGGCTAAAGAATTCATAGACTAGGAGTTGGTGTTTATACACAAAAGCAAGATCGACCAAGTGAATACAATATGTCTGTCTAGTAGTTAAGGCAGATCTGAACAGTCATGTCAAAATGCAAGCTGTCCCATTTTATTGGCTAAGAAAAATATCCCAGAATGCATTCTGTATCCTGATTATAAGAGGGGGAAAAAAATCAACAAGATGTATGGTAACAAACTGATTTTTTTTTATCCTCAACAAGTCACAATAGCCATTCGAAGTAGAGTTACAGAGTAATGGGTATGAAGCACAGTTTATGAGTATATGTGGGAAAGGTAACAGTTAACCCTCGACTTGAACAGGTTAAGATTGTAGAGATCATTGAAGTATCCTCTTGGGAGTTGGTTCCATAAAACCTAAACACATGAAAGTGAATTTATACATCTTTTTTCTTCTTGAGAATTGTCAACAAAAATATTAAACGATAATTTTATATTTACAACATAAATAAAACTAATGCAATATAAATTTAAAAAGAAATAAATATGGAATTTTTTTTCTTCAAAAATTTATGCCTTTACTAAATAAATTATGAAAATATGTAAATCAACTATAAGGAAATCCTTATTATTTACCATTTCATAAAGTTTGAATTGATTCCAATGCATAATAGTGTTTATTATTTTTGTTCTATTATTATTACTTTTTAAAACAAAAATTGCTGAAGAGTGAAGGTAGTTAAAATGAAAGCAGTATCATAGGAAAAACCGTCCTTTTGGCAGACTATCCTATTGCAGACATGTTGATGTTTGCCAAGAAAACATTATTAAGGAGAGAGAGAACAATAAAAGAATAGGAATTAAGAAGACAGAAGATAACAATTGATATTGACCTTTAAAAATTTAGATGCAAAGTTGGCTGTGAAGCAAAAAACTACAAATCAGAACAGATTATTATTTTTGTTGTCAATTCTCAAGAACAAAGTAAATATATAAATTCACTTTCATGTGTTTTGGTTTTATTAAATTCTAATCATTGCTTTTTAAAACAAACATTGCCAGGGAGTGAAGGTAGTTAAAATAATAGTGGTGTCAAGGGAAAACCATTCTTTTGACTCTCCATTTTATTTTTTTTATATATATATATATTTGTGATCTAGAATGCTTAATCTAAATATGAAAAAAAGAATTTAAAAAAACAAAAAAAAAAACATTGTTAACAAGTGAAGGTGTTTATTAGGACGGACATCATAACAAGGGAGCTAACTCGCTACCTACATCGGAAGCAAGTTATGCCCCTTGATCAGAACTCTAAGACAAAGAAAAGGGATTTTCAAGATGACGGTCATGCAACCTCACATCATGTGTCAAACTTCAACCTCCAGTTATGTTTTACATCTATTGCTGTCAAGTACGAAATAAAATGTATAAGGGTTCGAATTGTGTGTCCATTCTTATTAGACAGAAATAAGCATACACCTAGCAACACAATAGTAGTTTAAAAATAATAGCAGTGTCAGAGGAAAATCATCCTTTTGACACTCCCCTTTTTTGGGGGGGCAGGCACAAAGGTTCAAGGTTGTCAAATTTTTATTTAAAATGTGTGTGTGTGTGTGTGTCTATATATATATATAGGGTTGGTGCGTAATTATCAGGCGTTTTTAAACAATATTTACTATGAAAAAAGAAATGTAACATTTCAACAATAACATTTTTAAATGATTCCAGAGCGTATGAGTATCGACAAGCATTTTTATAACCTGAAAATAAAATATTTTTATTAAAAACGCCTGATAATTATGCACCAACCAATATATATATATATATATATATATATATATATATATATTATACATACATATACACACACACACAAGGTATCCATAAAGTTCGCGTGCACTTTAAAAAATTTATAACTTTATTTGTATTTGGGATAGAAATAATTTGTAAAAAGGATTAGAAAGAAGTAAATCTATATTTTTAAAGGTTTTATTGAAATTATATTTAAGTTTCCACATGTCCTCCATCATTAGCAATACAAAGGGTAATACGATTTTGAAGTTCATGGAAAACATTTGCCAACTGATTTATAGTAATGCCTGAAATCACATTAGTTATTTTAGCTATCCTTAAAACTAGGTACATTAAACTTTATAACATTTTTTACAGATTATTTCTATCGCAAATACAAATAAAGTTATAAATGTTTTTAAAGTGCACACGAACTTTATGGACACCCTGTATATATATATATATATATATATATATATATATATATATAATGTATATATATATATATATATATATATGGACACCCTGTTTATATATTTGTGATCTGGAATGCTTAATAATGAATTTTTAAAAAGTCAATTATTTCTGACCGCAGTGCGTATTGCACAAATTAACTAAATTTTGCAGTCCCCCAAATCCCCAGTGTGTTTGTAATGTTGCCTAAATTAAAAGTGGTGAAGGACTACAATGGTTGCTGGAAAAAATAAACATTTGACCTGTACAGATTTTTTGTGAAATAAATACCTGCTCAAAAAGATTAGGATGAAGGAAAAGGTGGAAACTATATTTTTAGGGTATTTTTTTTTTTTTTCAAGTTACTTACCTGGATGTGGGAGAAAAGCAAAGGAACTGTCGACAGTCGTAGGCTGGATTGTGGTGATAAAGTTGACAGGTAAATCTCTGACGAATGTACATGAAAGGCTGGGTAGAAAGGCAAGGAAAGGGGGGGAGCAGAGACTGCTGGCTGGTTGTCCAGGGCAGGGATGGCTACGTGAAGGATAATGTCAGTCACAAGGGTGCTACCCACCAAGCCAAGGATTTTGCTCTCTTTTTGAGACAATTTACAGGCAAGATTACCTGCAGGGATAGAAAAAAAAAAAAAACATAAAACCATTAAAAAAAAAACATTTAAAAAAACACAACATAAAACCATTTAAAAAAAAACACAACATAAAACCATTTAAAAAAAAAAACACAACATAAAACCATTTAAAAAAAAAAACACAACATAAAACCATTTAAAAAAAAAAACACAACATAAAACCATTTAAAAAAAAAAACACAACATAAAACCATTTAAAAAAAAAAACACAACATAAAACCATTTAAAAAAAAACAACATAAAACCATTTAAAAAAAAAAAACACAACATAAAACCATTTAAAAAAAAACACAACATAAAACCATTTAAAAAAAAACACAACATAAAACCATTTAAAAAAAAACACAACATAAAACCATTTAAAAAAAAACACAACATAAAACCATTTAAAAAAAACACAACATAAAACCATTTAAAAAAAACACAACATAAAACCATTTAAAAAAAACACAACATAAAACCATTTAAAAAAAACACAACATAAAACCATTTAAAAAAACACAACATAAAACCATTTAAAAAAAACACAACATAAAACCATTTAAAAAAAACACAACATAAAACCATTTAAAAAAAACACAACATAAAACCATTTAAAAAAAACACAACATAAAACCATTTAAAAAAAAACACAACATAAAACCATTTAAAAAAAACATAAAACCATTTAAAAAAAACACAACATAAAACCATTTAAAAAAAAAACACAACATAAAACCATTTAAAAAAAAAAAACAACATAAAACCATTACAAAACATAAAACCATTTAATAAAAAACCATAAAACCATTAAAAGATAATATAAAACTAAAATAAAAATATTAAACAAGCTGAAAACCAGTCTTAATTTTTATAATAGAGATTATTTGTACTTAGTCTGTAAGCGCTCTGAAAGCAAAGGAAAGATTTGTCACAGATTACTTCCACAATGCAGAGAATAAATCACTAAGTTCAGACTCGAAAATCGGGGACAGAGAGAAATGCCGAAAACTCGATTCGCAGGTACTACTCACAAATCACAATGCACGTAACAAATCAGAAAAATAACTCGCTCTCCGACGAACACAGTAGCCAAAATCCACATATTTTTCCTCACATATCAGCCAAGCATTTTTTTCTATTCGTCAACAACTGGGAGAGGACACCTAATTTTTGCATATCAAAATAGTTTTACAGCGACTCCTGCAACGGACTTGTTTTTAATTTATATATTCCGTCTTCAGCATGTCATGTGGAATACATGCCACCCCCCCTTTTTTTTGGTAAGTCATTTTCTTTTTCGCCACATTTTCTATCGTAGGATACACGCAACACGCTGTCGCTTGCTTTGACGAGGTAAGTCGCCGTTTTCTTCGCTATATAGTCTAAAGTTAACTAAAAAAAAAATTAGTCTGGCACAAGGCTAAAATAATTAAGTAAATAATTAAAAAGCAACGTCATCTGTGACTGGCTTAACAAATATTCAAGAAAATCATTCAAACAATATTTCCTCGACTGGCAATAACCATTATCATAAGGCAAGAAATTTCCCAGATTAAGAAGAGAACACGGGTTCAATTCCTATTGCAAGACATTTTTTATATTAGGACTTTTGCTCCTTAGTCTTTAGCCGTTTTCAAGGGGATTTGTTTTAGGGGCTAATTTCAACACCTAAAAGCAAATCCCCTTGAAAATGGCTGAAAAAGTGGCTGAAATCACTCGGGCAAAATGGACGATTTTTGTACTCTCTTACTCCCACCAAATGGAAAACATGTAAGAATGCAGGAAAAATTAAATAAAAACAAATTAAATTTTTCTAGTCTGTCACATTCAATGAAACATGTATAAAAGAAAGGTTACTGCCAATTATTTATATATATATATATATATATATATATAATGGGCAGCAACAAAAAAAGATATATAGGTATATCCGCGGGTGATTGGAAGCGTCTATACAACCATAGACGCTCTTTTAGATATAAATACCTCAAAAATCAAACTTCCTTATCCAAACACTACTGGGATCTGGTGGATAAGGGACTAACCCCACTTTTCAAATGGAGATACTTATCAAGAGCTAGAACCCCTAATAACTTCCGTGATCGGTGTGATCTGTGCATTGTGGAAAAAATTTTTATTATTAAAGATAAGAATCAAGATGAGTTGCTAAATCTTCGTAGTGAGATCTTCTCTAAATGTAGATATAAAAAACGATTCAAAACAGAAACAGGGTTTTATAACGTGTTGTCGCTTGTGACAGTTCCATCTTGGTTCAATAACATCGGCCATGACACTTTAATGGAATGACTAGTTTGATTATCTATATGTATCATTGTGTATGTTTATGTGATGTGCTATGTATTTAATTTTTTTTTTTTAATCTTTATTCATGTGGCGACATATGTGTAAGTGGGTATGTAGGTAGACGTTTTCCCTAATAACTGATATGCAAAATCAGATAGTCTTATAATATTTATATACCTAGGTATATATGTAAACGTAAGAGATAGATACGCGTTAATCACTCAGCCGGTTTTTAATATTTTTAATATTCTTAACGTTGTCTTCATCAATGTTCTTGAAGTATGAATTAATTTAATTCCACCCGCATATTTTTATATGTTAAATGTATATATAGATGGATATGGTTCCTAAAATTTGTTTTTTAATTTTTTGATTTTGAGAAAAAAATTTTGAGCTTTTACATTTTGATTTATATATAGATATGTATATGAGCATTCATGTATGTGTGTGTATATATATATATATATATATATATATATATATATATATATACACACACACACACACACGAACGCTATATATATATATATATACACACACACACATGAACGCTATATATATATATATATATATATATATATATATATATATACACACACACACATGAACGCTATATATATATATATATATATATATATGTGTGTGTGTGTGTGTGTGTGTGTGTATATGTGTATGTAGATGTGTTTATGTGTGCGTGTGTGTGCATGTTTAGGTATGTATGTATACATATATATCTGTATATATGGGTGTATATGTACGTATGTATAGTTAGACGGATAGATAGAGGGATACATTGTTTATTTGTTTAGATGGGTGTGTGTATGTATTTGTATGGAGATGTGTAAGGTTTTATGTATATATTGTTTATGTGCACGTATGTGTATGTCCGGATGTATATATGTGTAGGAGTGGATGTGTATGGATTATGTGTTATGTATGTATATATATATATATGTATGGGTGTGTGTATGCGTACACGCCTATATGTATGTATGTACGGGAAAATATAAATATGTTGTTGTGTATGTGTGCATACGTATGTATTTTTGAACATAGAATATAGGTCCTTGCTGGATTAGATAATCGTTATTTTTATATGTTTATATTAGATTTGTAACCTGTAGTCGATATTAACTTTGTCAAATTTTCTTGAGTACACAGCAGTCCTTTTATAAATGCCCTTCGGTTTTAGTTCCACCACCCCATCTCCCCCACCCCTTTTTCTTTTCCTCTCCCTCTCTCATCTTCTGAGCTTTAAGATTATATCGTCTATTGTGTCCCCACAAAATGTATACTTTTTTCCGGTGTATCTTTAATGTATTAGACATTTGAAAATATTCATATTTCTCTCACTTAAACCGGCTTTGACTCCACTCTTTAAAAATTCTCTGTTAAATTTTAATCCCCCCTTCATCTTTAGACCTTCCTGTCCTTCTCTCGTCTGTTACCCCTCCCTATAGCCTTCATTTACTCCAGCATTCGTCCCACTGTCTCATACATACACTCTCACTAAATTTTATTTTTTATTCCCGGAGTTGTTTTTTCTGTTTTCTTTTTGAATTTGTAGGTCTGATGAATTGGATCGAATTTACGATTCCAATGGAATAAATTATGAGCATGGAATATTAGTGTTTGAGCCTTTTTATTATACATATATATATATATATATATATATATATATATATATCAATACCGACTCTAGGTTATCAATGTTAGTACTGCTGATGTATTTCTTCAACATTATCCCAGTCACATTTGCCATTTCTCAAAAGATACATTCCACTAAATAACCTTATATTGTACAGAATAAATTATTAAAATGGACATTTAAAAACAGTAAGTTGAAATAAAAATGTGTTCTTTGAAAAACAGGACATACAAGTATGTAAATATCATGTCAGTACACACATATATATGGATATACTACAAAAGTAGTATTGAAAAACATCAAATAAGAATCTCATATACTTTTACTCCCACCACAATAAAATACAAAGTAATCAAACTTTTATTTAAGAGATCTTATAATCTGCAGTACCCAATTCTTGTCAGACGAGAAATACACTGACTATATGTCTATATATCAGAGCATCACAGTTCATAATAGACCCATGATTTCATATATATATCATACACAGAAGTTGATGTGAGATTACCATTAATTCACTCTTTCTAAACCAATGAAAATCAACCCTACTTTTCTCGTCTACACATACATACAAACATGTGATGTCCTCACTATTGAACAGGCAGTCAACATGGACAGGTCATCAATACATGCATCAACAAAAATTTCAGCTCCCTTTCCTTTTTCAGGCCATAATAGTAACATCTTAACATTGAACAAAAATTCAAGGTAATAAAACCCCAAACACTGTATTTTCTAATTATCTGGACACTCATTAAACATCTGTAAACAAAAGAAAAAACTTACGAGAATGACTATATACACTTTACTTATTCTTTATCTTATCATTCATTCAGATTTCGATCCATATTGGTTTGTTTCTTCTAGGATTTCATACAATGAAATTCAGCCAATGAAAATTGGTTTTACAATTTCTACAGCATCTGTTGGTCTATTTAATGTCATTGAAATTTCCACCCCCACCTCCAATTTTTTGGCAGGCAAGTCATATGGCCATTATATTTTTACATTTTATTTTCTTGTTTCCCTTGTGTGTGCATGTATATGTATGTATGTATATATACAGAGTGAACCAAAAGTAGGTGGACAGTAGTTGGAATTAGTCAGTGTATCGGTTATATCATTACAATAGTGTTCATTATAACTATGGTATTTGTGGTATATTAAATTTTATAAGTAAATTTATCTAATTTTTTTTCGGATAATTGTATTAGTAAATATAATTTTATATGTAACCTCAAACAAATTTTATTATTTACTGTCCACCTACTTTTGGGCCAGTGTGTGTGTGTGTGTGTGTATATATATGTGTGTATATATATATATATATATATATATATATATATTAATGCATGTTTCATTAAATAATATAGACAAGTTTTGTCTATTTATTTGAAGTAACTTCCTTTCGTATTGTGTGATAAGCTTAATCACATTATCGTTGAAAGACGAAAGAAAAACACCATATTGACACATGTTTGAATCCAATCTAAGCTTTCGGCTTCCATAAGCCATTATCAAAGATGACAATTTTAATAAATCAAACAACACATATACGAAACCCCAATAATGGCCGGCCCTTGCTGTTTGAATAAGCTCAAAGTAACGACAAACTCTTATCTACGAGACAAGGAAGCGAAAAACACGTCATAGCTCATGACATCACACATGACCATGTGAGAGTGAAAATGAGAAGTATTAAGTATGGGAAGCTATTGTTATAAACCAATGGTTTCTGTTATAAATTATAGGCATCTAAGAATATTTGTGGAGATTTCATAGTTTATTTTGTTCAGGTTAGGTTTCAACTGTTTTATGTATATACAGTTTATACAGTTTCAACGATAATGTGATTAAGCTTATCAGACAATACAAAAGGAACCTACTTAAAATAAATAGACAAAACTTGTCTATATTATTTAATGAAACATGCATTAATGAAAAATTGCTGCCGAAATATACACTATATATATATATATATATATATATATATATATGGGTATGACAAAAAAAAAGGAGTCAGTAATCAGCGTCTTACCTGAAGTGGAATCATAGACCATAGATACTGTGAATAGATCTTCAACACCAATATCTTGCAAACGGCTGGACATCTCAAGAAAGCAGTTAAATGGAGCCAAAATGTCTGGAGCCATAGTCAATGCTGAACAACTGTCATCTATTATTAAAAAAATGCAATAGTTATCTAGAGGTCTTATTTTGAAAAGAACAATATGCAAGTTTACTTTTAGAATCTGTATTAGGAATGAACCTAACGGAACAACTGAAAAGAATGGCATTATAGGACAGGCGAGGAGTGGAGAGGAGGAGTGGAGAGGAGAAGAGGAGGAGTGGAGAGGAGAAGAGGAGGAGTGGAGAGGAGAAGAGGAGGAGTGGAGAGGAGAAGAGGAGGAGTGGAGAGGAGAAGAGGAGGAGTGGAGAGGAGAAGAGGAGGAGTGGAGAGGAGAAGAGGAGGAGTGGAGAGGAGAAGAGGAGGAGTGGAGAGGAGAAGAGGAGGAGTGGAGAGGAGAAGAGGAGGAGTGGAGTGGAGAGGGAGGGCGAGTGGAGAGGGAGGGCGAGTGGAGAGGGAGGGCGAGTGGAGTGGGAGGGCGAGTGGAGTGGGAGGGCGAGTGGAGTGGGAGGGCGAGTGGAGTGGGAGGGCGAGAGGAGATGGAGGGGAGAGGGGGAGGACGAGACGAGGGCGAGGACGAGAGGAGGGCGGGATCGTCTGACTGGGTGAGGAGAAAGAGGAGAAGGATAAAGAGGAGAAGGATAAAGAGGAGAAGGATAAAGAGGAGAAGGATAAAGAGGAGAAGGATAAAGAGGAGAAGGATAAAGAGGAGAAGGATAAAGAGGAGAAGGATAAAGAGGAGAAGGATAAAGAGGAGAAGGATAAAGAGAAGAAAGAGGAGAAGGATAAAGAGAAGAAAGAGGAGAAGGATAAAGAGAAGAAAGAGGAGAAGGATAAAGAGAAGAAAGAGGAGAAGGATAAAGAGAAGAAAGAGGAGAAGGATAAAGAGAAGAAAGAGGAGAAGGATAAAGAGAAGAAAGAGGAGAAGGATAAAGAGAAGAAAGAGGAGAAGGATAAAGAGAAGAAAGAGGAGAAGGATAAAGAGAAAGAGGAAGAGAAAGAGAAAATATGAGATGAAATAATCACCAACCAATAAAAGAATCTCCATCTTCTATTCGGACTGGAAAAAGATATTCTTTGTTTCTGTTGGGCACATTTGATACAAATTCTGTGGTGTTCTCTACGATCAACTTGCTGATGGCTTCCACTTGAACCTGAAGAAGAAATGTTTTGTTTGGTTAGATTAAATTGCAACTACCACTGCTTTTCTTTTTTTTTCTTTTTTTTTTTTTTTCCCCAGAATTTTCCCACCCAAGAGAAGAACAGCCAAAACAGAAAGCAAATTTCCCTCCCACGAGAAGAAATGGGTTTTTTTTCGGATGAATTCATTTTGTATTTTATTGCCATTATGATTTGAGAATTTGTTCAGTTCGAATTACCTCAGTCATTGTATTCAGGTCAGTTGATATATTATAATTGATGTGAGTTTTTCCAATGCCCATAGCTGTTGCAATGCCGGTCTTACTATTGATATTTATGGCCAATGTTGCACTGCTCCAACTTCCACGATTACCTGAAATATAATAAAAATTTTTTACAACTTTTGATTTGATAAAGGATCTCAAAGACAAAGACTAAAGCACCAAGCTTTTAGATCTTGCTGATAAAATCCTTATGAGCTTTTGCTTGCTATACTGGATAATCAACTGAGAACATATGAAAAATGATTATCAGGATAAGCTGTTAGTTTAGGAACAAATCTAACATTACTAAAACCGTTTTACAAAATCAAAGGGAGAGTATTTTGAATTATTTTAATCGTTAACATCCCCCCCCCTACACATTTGTTTGAAAATTGTTGTCAACATCTAATATTGTTTTTCTCTAAATCTAGGTAAGCTATTTTTGTTTTATTACTTATATTTTTAAGGAAACAAACAAAAAAGGGTAGAAACAAAAAAAGGGTAGAAACAAAAAAAAGGGTAGAAACAAAAAAAAGGGTAGAAACAAAAAAAGGGTAGAAACAAAAAAAGGGTAGAAACAAAAAAAGGGTAGAAACAAAAAAAAGGGTAGAAACAAAAAAAGGGTAGAAACAAAAAAAAGGGTAGAAACAAAAAAAGGGTAGAAACAAAAAAAGGGTAGAAACAAAAAAAAGGGTAGAAACAAAAAAAGGGTAGAAACAAAAAAAAGGGTAGAAACAAAAAAAGGGTAGAAACAAAAAAAGGGTAGAAACAAAAAAAAGGGTAGAAACAAAAAAAAGGGTAGAAACAAAAAAAGGGTAGAAACAAAAAAAAGGGTAGAAACAAAAAAAAGGGTAGAAACAAAAAAAAGGGTAGAAACAAAAAAAAGGGTAGAAACAAAAAAAAGGGTAGAAACAAAAAAAAGGGTAGAAACAAAAAAAAGGGTAGAAACAAAAAAAAGGGTAGAAACAAAAAAAGGGTAGAAACAAAAAAAAGGGTAGAAACAAAAAAAGGGTAGAAACAAAAAAAGGGTAGAAACAAAAAAAAGGGTAGAAACAAAAAAAGGGTAGAAACAAAAAAAAGGGTAGAAACAAAAAAAGGGTAGAAACAAAAAAAAGGGTAGAAACAAAAAAAGGGTAGAAACAAAAAAAAGGGTAGAAACAAAAAAAGGGTAGAAACAAAAAAAAGGGTAGAAACAAAAAAAAGGGTAGAAACAAAAAAAGGGTAGAAACAAAAAAAAGGGTAGAAACAAAAAAAAGGGTAGAAACAAAAAAAGGGTAGAAACAAAAAAAAGGGTAGAAACAAAAAAAAGGGTAGAAACAAAAAAAAGGGTAGAAACAAAAAAAAGGGTAGAAACAAAAAAAAGGGTAGAAACAAAAAAAAGGGTAGAAACAAAAAAAAGGGTAGAAACAAAAAAAAGGGTAGAAACAAAAAAAAGGGTAGAAACAAAAAAAAGGGTAGAAACAAAAAAAAGGGTAGAAACAAAAAAAAGGGTAGAAACAAAAAAAAGGGTAGAAACAAAAAAAAGGGTAGAAACAAAAAAGGGTAGAAACAAAAAAGGGTAGAAACAAAAAAGGGTAGAAACAAAAAAGGGTAGAAACAAAAAAGGGTAGAAACAAAAAAGGGTAGAAACAAAAAAGGGTGGAAACAAGAAAAGAAAATAGAAAGATTTACTCCTGTCTTAATGAGGAGTCTGATCAGTTTGATAAAGTCAAATTGGCAGCTAATCTCAAAAATGACATACAATCTGTTGTTAACTGGGGCAAGAAATGGCTTGTTAATTTTAACGCCTGATAAAACCTTTTTTGTTCTCCATCAGCATATCTGATGCTAACCTCCTGGAGAATGGTTCCTTGCAACTTCTCCGACTAACAACAGTTTTCTTTTTCTCATTCTCTCACGGACAGTAACCCTTTGTGTCTTGGTGACTTTATTGCGTTGCTTGGGGTGAAATGATAAAACAAAAGAATAAAATATAAAAAAAAATGCTTAATGGTGGGATAATCCCCAAAGTGATTAATACCAACCTTTGTCGGAAACAATAGGGACATGGAAACAAAGCGTCTGGCCCAATTTTACTTTTCCAATTTCTGGGTGGATTATCTTCTTGACAACAATGTTGATGTAGTCACTCATCTTCAGATTATCAGCATTCCACACCTTTAAAAAGAAAATTAAAAATAAATAATTAAAAATAATGTGGTCGTTTATAGCCCTCCACAACTTCCTATCCTTTGAAGCTATAAGTAACATTTTTACAATTAATATCCCTCCCAGTCTCTGCTCTGCTATCCATTTCCACGACCTTGTTTAGTAGGTTACTCACTGTTGCCTCTCCGGCTTTCAGTATCTCCTGTGAGTATTTATTTCTTTAAGCCCTCCTCCTTCACTAGGCGGAGAAATTTCTTCTAGGTGTCCCTTTCTTCTCCATTTCCCCTAAAACTTTCTTGCTACTCATATGCTCTATCCATATTATTCTCAACATCATTTTGTAAAACAATAAATGTGAGAAAATCAGCCAGTATTGACTGAGTCTAAGTGCAGACAGCCGAGCGCAGGGATTGAACTCACAATAGTTTAAAAAAAAAAAAAAAAAAAAAAAAATTTGCATACTTGGGACACACAAAAATCTTAAAGGGTGCAATAACTTTCTCATCTGTGCATCCCATGGACGCAACTAAAGCTTCCCACGGAAAGTGATACATTGCACATATTCTTTCAAATACTTTTTATTAGTGCTTTTGTTTTTTTTCATCTACTTTTTGTCTTATTGGGCGGTCAGATGAAATAGATATCAGTTTGGTTTGGTTTACAGTATATCAACCTCAGTGGGTTATTTAATGCCGACAAAATTTTGAGGATAGGTTTGTATGAATATATGTATTCTTTATAAGAAATCAATTTGTAGATCAGGGTTTGGGTTTATTTTGTTTTACAGCATATCAACCTCAATAGGTTATTTAATGACAAAATTTTTATTGCTGGTAAATTTTTTTTTTCCAAAAAAGTATTGCTAATATTAAAACTTATTTTTATACTTTCATATAGTGTTTCACCCCTTTTGTGTGTGTGTTTGGGCGGAGTAACTATTTGTCAGGGTGGACCTAGGAATATCAGCAATTAAGAGATGGTTACACACTTCTCAAAACGTTCTGATCAAAGACCTTGCTGCTGAATGGAGTTTATCATCTTACCCAGGACACAAAATAGACATCAATGTCACCCTACCAGAAACTTTCTTGGTTTGTTTTTTTTTTTTTTTTTATTTGACATGCCAGAACTTGTTGAGGTTTGCTAATCCTTGCTTTAAATGCTGCTTTTGTCTTAAATTTATTGATTCAAGAAAATATAAAATAAAACAAAAAAAACTTCTATTGATTTAAAAATTTTGTTTTAGCGTAAATACTGTCTTTGCTTTGAATTCATTAGTTTAAAAAAAGAAAAAGTTGTTCTGGCAATTTAAGTGAATTGACATGATTTAAAATGTTTTTTTTTCGGGGGGGGGGTCGTACGCTGGTAAAAAAAAAAAAATACTTACTTTAGTTGGGACCCATTGAATTTCCCAGGGGGTTCCAGGGACTCACTACATTAACACTACAAATTACTACAGCATCAGTGTGTGTGTGTGTGCACATATATATATATATATATATATATATGTGTGTGTGTGTGTGTGTGTGTGTGTGAGAGAATGGCTATTTCAAGCGTTACCTGTAAGATTGTCTGGCCAACATCAGTCGTCTTGACAATAAAGGAATTGTTATCAGCAGCAGCCGTTATCTGGAGAAGATCATATCTGCAAATAAAGACACGTGTGTTTTTGTTAAATTCAAGAGATGGGAAAGCATTTCAGTTCAATTCAACATCACATCCATTTTACAAAGTCATGTTCCAAATTTCCTCCCCCAACGCTAAGCAAGTAAAAACTCAAGAAAAACAGAACTGGTTCTTACCTGCTACACCTTGATTTGGTCTGGATATTGCTGGCGAAAAACATGCGTCCAATTTCATCATGCAAAGTGACCCTCAATCTGAAAGTCACACCGAGGGGAAGAGCAGGAAGCGTTCCAGGCGATGTCTTGAACACAGTGTTTGCATTTAGCATTAGATAAGATGCTGGCTTCACCTAAAAAGGAGACAGAGAAATTGAACAGTGCTAATCTTCATTGGGGATTTCATATCAGATTTCACTCTGATGGGTAAATATAGATATTGGTACAGAGAGCAATTGGCTTAGCAAACTAATTATGAGATGGCAAGAGTTCAATCCTAACTAGGTACCCCGACTTTTTTTTTTTTTTTTTTTTTTGTAAATTTTTACAATTGATAGTCTTTAAATAGACACAAGCGATTTTTCAAATTTTTTGCCCAATTATTGTTGCATTTTGCCCTTATATAGATTCAGTCTTCTTGGTTTCTGTCTTTGGAAACCTGATGGAACAGTACACCATTGTGATAATGACACTGTCAGCTAGCATTGACAGTGCAAGGAAGATAACTTGCATTGAAGTGGTTTTTCAGGGATTCACCAGGCAAATGAAGGTTTGGTTTGGGGCATATCAACCTCAATGGGTTATTTAATGCAGACAAAATTTTTTATTACTGGTAATATTTCTTTTTCAAAAATGTATTGCTACTATTTTTTTTCTTCCCAAAAAACGTACTGCTGGTAATAATTTTTTCCAAACATGCATTGCTGATATTAAAATCTATTTTTTGCACTTTCATCGTGTTTTGACCCTAGTTTTTTTTTGGGTGGGGGGAGCTATTTGCCCACTGCTGGGACCCTAACAGGTGCTACCACCCTGGTCAGGGTAGACCTGGGAACATCAGTTAAGAGGTGGTTCCATGCTCTTAAAAACCTCCTGATCACAGAGCTTGCTGTCAGATGTAGTTTATCATCTTACCCAGGACAGGCAAATGAATGTACACACTCTGAAAGA
This sequence comes from Acanthosepion esculentum, assembly GCA_964036315.1. NCBI lineage: Eukaryota > Metazoa > Mollusca > Cephalopoda > Sepiida > Sepiidae > Acanthosepion > Acanthosepion esculentum. Next base: position 46,493,400 of record OZ038514.1, on the reverse strand, counting down.
AATACTTATATTGAACTCCATGACGCACTCCATTACAAAGAACAGATGAGATAGGCCAACAACAACAAAGCATTAGTTTCTATTAGCTGGTGGTTGTGAGTTCAATTCTTGTGCTGGGCAATACATAATAACAACCAGCAGAGCATAACGTTAGATAATATACAGTGGTGACTGCTGTTTAAAACAGTACTAGACTGGCATAGAGATTTCATCAATTTACAGTTGAGTTGGCTAGATATAACCATATGTATCTATGGTAACATTTTTTGTCACATATCTCTCTTGTGGAACTCCCTTCCAGCTCCATGCTTTCCAACCAACTTGTAATCTGCAAAAATTTAAATACAATATCAATCGCTATCTACTGTCCTGATTACTCTCTCTTTCTGCTCATTATTAATGCTTCTGTTCCTAATTCTTCGACAATCTGTAACCCCCTCGTGTCTTAGTGGCTTTACTGCCTTGCATGAGATGAATTATATTAAGAAAAAAAAAAAAAATTGTCTCTTGCTTTATTAGAAAAAAAAAAAAAAGCTATTATATATTTGTTTTATTATTTTTATTTAATTAAAAAGATGTGAGGGAGGAGACAGAAAGAAAAATTCTTACCATGACATTGAAGACCATCGTCTGGTTTACTCCAAATGTCTCGATGGACGTGATAGTTAGGGTAACTTGGCCAGTGTTAGATCCTGCAGATAGCAGACCAGTCGGAGTGATAGAAATGGATGCTGAAGCCACACCTTTACGCTTATTAATTTCATAAACTAGTTTCACAGAACCATCCCTAAAAGAAAAATTAAAGACAACATTCAAAATACATGGAAAAAAAAAAAAAAATATATATATATATATATATATATTTTACTGTGTTTACCAATTCAAGGAGTCATCACATTACAGAAGAGGGTCAGTAATAGGAAGTTGAACCCCTACCTGATTTTTGGTCCCTATTTGTCCTATTCTGCAGTACATACCGTAGATAATGGCTCAAAATATTATGCCACTGATGCCATAAGGAATTTCAGGTAATTTGCTTTTTAAGCCCCGCACTAAGTATCTAATAAAAATTTCCTGAACTGTTATTTTTTATTCCAAATTTACATGCCTAATTCGAAAATAAAGAAATTTTTACAAAATGTACCATTCTGAAGTTATCAACAATAAAAGTTCAGACTCATTCGTGCCATTGTCGGCTACAGCACGGCAGCCATTATTGGTGTTGTTTGCATCAGTCGAAACAAGCGAATGTCTATTCTGCAGCAAATATATGCAAACACCACCAGTAATGGCTGCTGCAATGACTCTTTTATTGTTGGTAACTCCAAAAAGATAGATTTTATCAAAATTTCTTTGTTATTTTCAATTTAGACATGTAAATATAACTATTCAGGAAATTTTTATTAGATATTTAGTCTGGGACTTAAAAAGCAAATTACTCAAAATTTCAACTTATTTTAGTGTTTTACAGCAGATTTTTTATACAATAAATTTTAACCGTCCTCAAAAGCACTTCCTCTTGTAATTCCCGACTGTGACCCCCTAATTACTATGCACTATTTATATCTGTTTATTTATGAGAGATTCTGAATTTTTAGTCAGGAATGTTTCAAAAAAGTGGTTGTGAGGTTTTAAAATTGTTTTAAAAAATATCAAGTTATATAATTCAGGAATCTTTCAAGACATAAGCTGTATGCTTCAAAATGCAAGCGCTATTTTCTATAAAAGTTGGAGGAACTATTTTCTTTTCTTCTGATATCCTACTATTTAGGCAGTACGTACATTTTTGAAGAGCATGTTAAGATTTAGTGCTTAGTAATAGTTGGTACGTTTATTTTTGTACTTCTTACATTCTATCAAGATATATTTTTTTTTTTTTTTTTTTTAAGCGTATCACCCCAAGCAAGGCTGGTGGCCACTATCACGCATGGGGTTACAGAAGGGTTGGAGGAAGAGCAGATAGGAGTGGTAAAGGAAGGGATGTGGAGAAAGAGAAGGACGGAGGGTCGATCAAGGCAAGGGGGTTACAGAAGATTTAGAGTGAGAGCAGATAGGAATGGAAGATGAAAGGAAGTGGAGAAGGGAAGTGGATAGATCAAGGCAACTGGAGATGACGATTGACGCTACACTTAAACCGTTGGAGATTGTATTTGTCAGGGAAACAGTAATAGGGAAGGGAGTTCCATAGGCGAGATGTGAGATGTTTTACTGTGAGAAATTGATTGCAGTGGGTACACTGAAAACTATGGATCACATTGCAAATATTTGCCACACAGACCATAAAGTCTGGATTTGTCACCTTCTGACTTGTTTCGTTGGGCTGATGAAAGTTGGACATGTGCTAATACCCTTGGGAAAGGTATGAATCCTCTTCTTCTCCCCTCCCAGCTATGGGTAAATAGCAGGACAGACCAGGTTCTATAGCCTTGGATGGCAACTGGTCTACTGCAGAAAGAAATGGCAACCTACTGCAGGAAAAAATCTGCCTTGTCAGTCATGTATCGAAAGAAAAGGTTCAAGATGCTGCCATTAGCAGGCAGATACAAAAAGAGAGGTCCTCTTGGATATTCCAAAACCAGGACAATACTCTCACAACACTGATCAAGGCATGGATTTGCAGGTTCAGGATTAAAAAAAAAAAAAAAAAAAAAAAAAAAAAGACGCCAAGCCTCACACCAGTTTGAGTGATTGTTTATTTGTTTTACTAGCCCATCAACACCCCTGCGGGTCATTTAATGCTGAAACTGGATTTTGAGTCAGGAATGTTTCAAAAGATCTCAAGTGGTCGTGAGGTTTTAAAAGAGTTTCCAAAACATCCCAAATTGCATAGTTCAAGATATTTCAAAATGTCTCAAGCAGCAAGGTTTGGGGGGTATTTCAGAACATAAGTTGTATGGTTCAAAATCCAAGCCACCCCCCTTTTTTTGAAGAGCATGTTAAGATTTTGTAATTGGTAGTAGTTACTACGTATTTTATTTTGCACTTCTTACTTTCTATCAAGATATGCTTGACTGTGAGAAATTGATTTTTGTGGGCACAACGAGGACACAAGGGCCAGAACCGGTGAAGCTAATGAATGTAGTTCATCTGAATACTTTCCAGGGAAATAGCGATAGTAATATATATACGTAATAACCGACTTACAGATTAGTTTTAAGCTGGATATCAGTATTTGGTGTGATAAGGATGAAGCCGTCTTTTGTTGAGGGAGACACAAGTGTCAATTCATCAAAAACCTACAATAAAATAAAAACTTAATTAAAAACAAATTCTTTGCAATCTTTAGTGTACCAATTCACAAAAAAAATGTAGTTGGTCTGATGAGATGAATTTATTACTGACTATAGATTACGTTTTTTTTTTGTTTTTTTTAATTGATATATATATATGTATGTATATTAGGTGAGACAAAAGTTCTGCACCATAGGGATGATTTATTAAAAGTATAATTTACACATGAAAATTTTATTTACTAGTTAATTGTTATATGTACTGTTCAAAATGTCCTTTTTCAAAACTTATTTCAATTCTGTGCCTGCATGATTCATTAACACATCGAAGAGTTTCCTCTGCTATTTTACTGAACTCATATTTAATTATTTCTTTAAGTTCCTCAATATTTCTTGGGTGGGTCTGATAAATAACTGATTTCAAATGGCACTCAAAAAAAAAAAAAAAAAAAAAAAAAAAATCAACAGGGGCTCTTTGACCTATCCATTAACTAATAAAAGTAATTCTGGAAAGAAAAATTAATTTTGTGAAATTTCATGAAGTTAAGTAAGTGGGGTAAAATATGCAAAAAAAAATATCAACAGGGGCTCTTTGACCTATCCATTAACTAATAAAAATAATTCTGGAAAGAAAAATTAATTTTGTGAAATTTCATGAAGTTAAGTAAGTGGGGTAAAATATGCAAAAAAAAAAAAAAAAAAAAAAAAAGATTTTCTAAAACAAAAAATTTCAAAAATAATTTCATTCATTTGTGAATAAGTCCTGAAAGTTTCATTAAAATCCAACAATAATTTTATTTTTGCATGAGTGTTTTTCACTGAAAAAGCACAATAAACACGCACTGTAAAAATGATGCCTTGTGCTGACATAAAAAATTTTTAACCCAAATTTCAAATGTGTTAGAAACATTTAAAAAAAAAGAAATTGTAAAAATAATTAAAAATACTTTGGTCTTTCTTCTTAATAATAACAACACAAACATTTTGACGATAAAACTTTGTTTTTATTAAGTTTGTGGTCTTTTTTTCATCATGCTACCAAGGTAGCAGATTATTTACTGCAAAGATTAAATGTTTTACTCCTCATCATCAACATCTGATTGCCACCCAATGCTATAGAACCCAGACTGTTAAGGAATCGACCCTATTTAGGATCATCAAGTCAATGCAAATGACCCTTTCTTTCGCTGTATAGTATGTGTTATGCCAGGGCTACATACTGTTTTGAATTCAGAGTTTCTTTCTCCTCGGCCGGTCACCATCCAAGGCAGTCTGTCCAGTTATTTACCCATAGGCAGTGGAAGAAGAGATGGGTATTAACAGGTAAGTGTATTAGTACATAAGTGAATGTAATGGATTCAAATGGAATTTGAACTCGGCTCTCAGATTTCTCAATCCAAGCCACTATCCATTACCCTGCGTCTCTGACCGATTAATACCATCGGCTGTTCGAACATCGCTCAAATTATTTTTCCTTAATATTTAGCAAGCAAGAAGCAAGAGTCAAATATCCATGTTTTAATTGAGTGGCTTTTTGAAAAGCTCTGTCAAATACAGAGTTGGGGAGTCTGAATCAATTAAGGGGTTACTGGAGTCGGAATTGGTAAGATTATACCAACTCTGACTCCACATGAATTTACACTTTATGTAAAAAGTCTTACATTAAAGAATTTTTATTTTCATTATTTCTTCTCCTGTATATTTACTATTTCCATTAAAGAAATTAATCCCAACTTCTTTTTTAAAGCCATTTTATTTTTTTGTAGTTACTTTGTATTTGCAAAACTATATATGTAAAACAAAAATCTAACATCATAGAATTTTTATTTTTGTTATATCTTTTACATCCTGTAAAATATTATATTGCAACTTCTGTTATAAAGTAGTTTTATTTTTGTTCTGTACTTATTTCTTATTTGTGTGTGTGTGTGTATATATATATATATATATATATATATATATATATATATATATATGTATATGTATGTGTGTATGTATATATATATCTATAAATAAAAACAAAGAACAGTAAGATATAAAATCCGGTGTTCTTATAGATATTTTTATTTTTACACAATAGTGCTCAATGTAAATTTACAGAGCATCAATATTTTAAATTAATTGATTTAAAATATGGTTTTTATCGCTACACAGTGATAACCACGTTTCGAAAATGGAATCCAAAGCCTTTGAATTCAATTTTGTTACCAAATTAAAGACATTAGTTCCATTTCCTCGTCAAGCGAATTTTGGAGTAACTTATTTTTTTATATCTACGGTTTTAAAGGCACAGCAGAGATTCATAATTGAGGGTTTCCAAGGATACTGAGAAATCCATTCATCTAGACAAGGGGTGGTAGGGTGTTCAATTTTTTAATTTTCATTGTATCAGTTAATAGTTACATTCGAAAGCGGGGTAATCATACAAAGAATTAATCAGTAAAGTTAATGTAATTAATGGCAAAATCTCTTCACTAACAAATAGAGCATTAACTTAACCATTTGTTGAATGACACAATCCCTATGTGTAAAGCTGTAAGATGGATTTAATGTTCTGGTGCTGCTAGTACTTTTGAAAATCACATTTTCATCATCATTAATATTTTTTTTTCATTTCAGGTAACTGATTCAACAAATGGTTAGGAAGTTAATGCTCTATTAAATTTGTTAGCGAAAAGATTTCACCATAAATTACATTAACTTTATTGATTAATTCTTTGTATGATTACCTCTTTTTATATATATATATATATATATATATATATATATATATATATATATATATTTAAAGACATTTATGATATGTTTAACGTTCTTTTTATAGATACAAGTATTTTAAGCAAATGCTCTGTTTTATAATAAACAGTATTAAATAAGATTTACCGGCCTGAATGTCCGAGAAATTTTCATAGAAAATTTGTTCTCCGTTCTGTCGGAGAACAAAAATTTCTATGAAAATTTCTGACATTCAGGCCAGTAAATCTTATTTAATACTGTTTATTATAAAACAGAGCATTTGCTTAAAATACTTGTATCTATAAAAAGAACGTTAAACATATATATATATATGTGTGTGTGTGTGTGTGTGTGTATTTAGGCAGCAAATTCTCTTTTAGGCATGTCTGATTGAATATATTACAGACATTAATTATGCCTGCTAATTTTTAACAAAATCCATTCATACTCACAAATAACCTTCCATGTATTAATATTAAAGGATGAGAGAAATGTGCTATAACTGCTTAAATTTCTTTTATTTTCATTTCTCAAGTACTTTCAATCTTCTTTGAAGATCATCTTCAGGAGTGCAAGTAGTACAAAATTTAAAAGCATAATAAAAAATTACAGTAATGGTTAGCATACTTGTGCCCCTGAACAACATATAGTTTTATACTACTTGCACAATGTGTGTGTGTGTGTGTTACATTATAACATTTTTATTTTTATTATTTCTTCCTATATCCTTTAAATATTTTGTGTCTGATTCCGTTAGAAAATATTTAGAATAAATAACAATGATATAAAAGCCACAATATTCTTTGATATAAACCAGTTAAAATGATATAGGCCTACTCAAGGCTTTCCGAGATTTGTAGGCCATAATCACTTAATTACATAATTTATGATAAATAGTTTAAAATTAAAGTTTTATTTTTAAAAATCAAATAAGACAAATATTTAAAATACCCCTGTTGTTTATCCTACATGGTCATAAAGGGAAATTAAGGAAACGTATTCAGAAAGTTACTTATGAATAAGAGGAGGTACAGTGGAGTAATGGATAGCGGTTCGGATTGAGGAATTCCAGTTGAATCCATTACATTCACTTATGTGCTAATAGCCTTGGGAAAGGTATGAATCCATCTGTACTGGCCTGAAGAGGAACAGTGGAGTAACGGATTGCGGTCCGGACTGAGGTATCGGAGAGCTGAGTTCGAATTCTAATCAAGTTCATTACATTCACTTACGTGCTGATAGACTTGGAAAAGGCATGAATCCAACTCTTCTGGCCTGAAGAGGCACGGTGGAGTAATAGAATGCAGCTCAGATTGAGGAATTGGAGAGCCAAGTTTGAATTCCAGTCAAATCCATTACATTCATTTACGTGCTAATACCCATTGGAAAGGTATGAATCCTCTTCTTCTCCCTCCAGTTATTGGTAAATAGCAGGACTATCCGGGTTCTATAGGCTGGGATGGCAACTGGATTACTGCAGAAAGAAATGGCAACTACTGCAGGGAAAAAAAAAATCTGCCTCGTCAGTCATATATCGGAAATACATGATTGCCTAAGCGTGTATCATGCATGGCACATAACTGAGTTATGAATATTTGACTTGCCACTTGCTAAAAAATACATTTTGGGGGCTGTTCAGACAACCCACTTTATTAACAGAGAGTTAAAAAAATATTTTTTAAAATAGTATTTCTGGGGGATCAGTTTATTACTTAATAACAATAGAAATCTCAACCCCTCACTTTTTTTTTTTTTTTGACTTATCCTCAGTTTATATCTTGTATCACCTTATACTGATACGAATTGACAGTCACGTGTTTGTAATTCCCACAAATTTTATGGTTAAAACCTAAAACTATTTGTTGTTACTTGATCAGGGTTGTGGAGTCAGAACATTTGTGGCACCTCCGACCTCCTCTATATGTAATTAAGTGATTATGGCCTACAAATCAGGCCAGTACAGATGGATTCATACCTTTCCCAAGGCTATAAGCACATAAGTGAATGTAATGGATTCAACTGGAATTCCTCAATCCGAACCGCTTTCCTTAATTTCCCTTTATGACCATGTAGGATAAACAACAGGGGTATTTTAAATATTCGTCTTCTTATTTGATTTTTAAAAATAAAACTTTAATTTTAAACTATTTATCATAAGAGCTAGAAAGAAAACTTTAAAAATAAAACTTTAATTTTAAACTATTTATCATAAGAGCTAGAAAGAAAACTTTAAAAATAAAACTTTAATTTTAAACTATTTATCATAAGAGCTAGAAAGAAAACTTTAAAAATAAAACTTTAATTTTAAACTATTTATCATAAGAGCTAGAAAGAAAACTTTAAAAATAAAACTTTAATTTTAAACTATTTATCATAAGAGCTAGAAAGAAAACTTTAAAAATAAAACTTTAATTTTAAACTATTTATCATAAGAGCTAGAAAGAAAACTCAAGGTTATTAAATTAATAGTTATATTAGTAATGGATAAAAAAATGAAAATAATGAGTCAGCTGCTTAAAAAACCACCTGATGAGTGGACTTAACAATTACAAAAAGTCTTGCCTGCGAAATGCTGGGCTTGAAGCGCTGAATATACCATCAATTAGTTAAGTGACAAATTTTATTTGTATTAATCCTAAAGCCAATACTCAATAACATCAACTATGAAAAATAGCTATAATGTGCTGACCGTGTTTGGAAAACATAAAAAAACACAAAAAGGAAGAAGAAACACAAAAAAGAAGAAGAAACACAAAAAAGAAGAAGAAACACAAAAAAGAAGAAGAAACACAAAAAAGAAGAAGAAACACAAAAAAGAAGAAGAAACACAAAAAAGAAGAAGAAACACAAAAAAGAAGAAGAAACACAAAAAAAAGAAAAACAAAAAAACAAAAAAAAAAGAAAAACAAACAAAACAAAAAAAAGAGAAAAAAAAAGAAAAACAAAAAAAACACAAACAAATTTTCTTTAACTCGACATACATAAAAAAAAAACACATTTAAAAAAAAAACATTTAAAAAAATATTTCATAATGGCTGGAATAATAGCTGAAAGCACTCAGATAGGCAGAACATTCAAACAAATTTTATACACATCTAGAACGGAAAACACTTATAGAAACACAAGGGAAATTAAATAAGTTTAATTGCAGTAACTTGTCAGTCGTCTTTAATGAAATTTATGTGTGTGTGTGTGTGTGTGTGTGTGTGTGTGTGTGTATATATATATATAAAAATAAAAATTAAGAACTAAATGATGTATCTATATAATAAATGTGAATGTCAAAGTGTCAACACTTTTTCAATTAAAGAGATACAACTAACTTTCAATAGCTCATGTTACAGAAATTTTAGATTCCCAACTTTTCAGTACTGCGAATGTTTTCAGTGATTTTTTTTAACATGATTTTTTACAACATACTTTTTTGAACAATAAATTTTATAACTTGGAAGTAAATTTGGGAATAATCAAAATTAATTGTGAAATCCAGTGAAAGTCACCCATGAAATAAAAATAATTGTTTCGTACAAAAAAGTAAGGACATGTGTACATCATGCAATACTTCTGTAGTTTATTGTTGCCTGTTGCATATGGCAGCAGCAGTATGCCTTGCGAAAAGAAATCTCTGACAACAGAGGATCAAATTGCAATCAAAAGAACCAAGGCTGCAGAAAAGAAAAGAAAGTCCCATGCAAATGAAAACCCAGTTCAAACAGCAGCTGGGAGAGTTTCCAATACTGAGAATATGCAAGGACTCTCAAACTCCTGAACAAGCCAAAGGCCCAATCAAGGAGCTAGCTTAAATGTTGCCCAATAGGGCAGCTTTTAAACTAGTCTATAATATTTTAAACAGGTTATTTGAAATACCGCACGAAAGGTTACAGACACTGACCTCAATCTGCAGCTCATCAATAAATTCTTTATCCATCACAACCTGCTTCTTTCCTCTGACCATTGGTTTGACTTTAAGCTGGACAGAGAGAACACCTGTTCCCAGGGCCACCAACTGGTTGCCAAAATTGCTCTCCTTTGGCAAAAGAACTCCACTCTACAATGAAAAAGAAAAGACAATGATTGGGGAGAAAATTCATTTAATATTATTAATAGTATATATCAGTCTCGGGCAAAATACAGCCAGTTTTACCTTCTGAATGGCATGCTTAATTTAATGAGAAAAATAACGTTTAAAATTTTGTTTTCTTTCATTATCACTTGTTCACGCACTCGCTCTCTCATGCAAAGAGGTTTAAAGAATCTGGTGTCAAAGGGAGATAACTATTAAATATGTGATTGACCTTATTAATTCCTGTAGCGTTTTTGGTACAGTTCGACTTAACCACATACATAACAAAGATTAATGTTTATTGAATTTTGTAACTTTCGGTAGAAGGTAACATTCTCATCATTTTAAACTATTGGCAATTTTCATTAAGGAAAATCATAGAGGTAAAAATATTTTTTTGTTATAAAACAGATAACCAAAGGGACAGGTGCTGTGGCATTTCTTCAAAAGTCCACCACCAGCTTCTTTGTCTTTAAGGTGTTTAACCCTTTACATGCAACAGGTTCAAATCGATCATGTAAATATCGGTATCTCAAAGTCTCACTGTAGTCAAAGTTTCAATGTGTGATTTTAGTATTTCCTGTGACTCATTGGGTCACTTATGGTTCAGGTTATAAAACATTGAAGTTGATTTCAACATACCACTGAAGTGAAAGTTAATTTCATGATTCAGTTACATATTTCAATTTGTTTGTGTCGTCATTGGTCTGGTTTAATGTTTTACTGATTGTTTACAGCATTTAATAGGAATAGAACTTTATGGATAAACTTTAATTTTAGATCAGATTAACTTAAAAAAATTTTTTAATATGCCAAAAAATTGTATGTTTTAAAGAAATCTGAAATATAAATAATTACTCTACAAGCAACTTGAGTTTGTCTTTAACTTAAAAAATATTTTAATTAAAAAAATCATGTTTGAAGAAAATAAAAATACTTACTGTATAAACAACTCGTAAATCATTGTGTGCCGGACAGACGCACCACACAAGCACAAACACTTTTCGCAGATTTTTAGTATTATACTAGACCAGCCATGACCCATTGAGTCAACATTGTTGTGTTACTGTTTACATTTAGTTTCATAAAGAATTTGTGAATGTAGAAATATTTTAAAAATACATTTATTTGCAGTTATTGAAGTTGCTTTCAACAGTAAAAAAATTGTCTGTTTGAAGAAAGTTGAAATAAAAATACTTACTGTATAAACAAATCGTATTTTGAGATCATATGTGTGTATATATATATATATATATATATATATATATATGTATGTATTACCCGCTGAATGTTCAGATTATAAAACATTGAAGTTGCTTTCAACATTAAAAAAACTGTTTGAAGAAAGTTGAAATAAAAATATTTAAAATAGTATTTGTTTAAAGAAAGCTGAAATATAGATAAGCACACACACAATCACGGGATGGTGGAGATGGGTGGAGAGAGAGAGAGATGGGGAGATGGGTGGAGAGAGAGAGAGAGATGGGGAGATGGGTGGAGAGAGAGAGAGAGATGGGGAGATGGGTGGAGAGAGAGAGAGAGATGGGGAGATGGGTGGAGAGAGAGAGAGAGATGGGGAGATGGGTGGAGAGAGAGAGAGATGGGGAGATGGGTGGAGAGAGAGAGAGATGGGGAGATGGGTGGAGAGAGAGAGAGATGGGGAGATGGGTGGAGAGAGAGAGAGGGGTGGGTGGGCGGAAAGAGAGAGGTGGGTGGGCGGAAAGAGAGAGGTGGGTGGGCGGAAAGAGAGAGGTGGGTGGGCGGAAAGAGAGAGGTGGGTGGGCGGAAAGAGAGAGAGGTGGGTGGGCGGAAAGAGAGAGAGGTGGGTGGGCGGAAAGAGAGAGAGGTGGGTGGGCGGAAAGAGAGAGAGGTGGGTGGGCGGAAAGAGAGAGAGGTGGGTGGGCGGAAAGAGAGAGAGGTGGGTGGGCGGAAAGAGAGAGAGGTGGGTGGGCGGAAAGAGAGAGAGGTGGGTGGGCGGAAAGAGAGAGAGGTGGGTGGGCGGAAAGAGAGAGAGGTGGGTGGGCGGAAAGAGAGAGAGGTGGGTGGGCGGAAAGAGAGAGGTGGGTGGGCGGAAAGAGAGAGAGAGGTGGGCGGAAAGAGAGAGAGAGGTGGGCGGAAAGAGCATTTTTTCTCCATTTCCTTCTCTCCCCCACCAACTTCCTACACTAATAAACTCATATCTTTCTTTCACCCACTCTCTATATATGACTTCTGGCAAAAACACAAGCAACATTCACAGATTTTTATCATAAATAAAGATAAATGATGTAGTCATACATTACAGCACACGGGGTATACATGGGGGTGGGTTACAGAAGGTTGAAAATGGAGAGCTGCTATTCACGGGGCAGAGGTCGAATGCTAAAGGTTTAAAGAAAGAAAAAAAAAAAGACAGACAAAAAATCCCTTACCTTATGATAGACTGACTGCAGGGTAGCAACTTTTCTGTTGCTCACAGACCAGGTAAAGAGGAGTGGTGGGATGGAACTTCCAAACGAAAATGGTGTCACATTCTCCATGATTCCAAGTGCATACAACGGTAACTGGAAAAGAGTTTTTAAAATAACAAGAAATATTAAACATAGCCATATTTAGCAACACTTCTGACTTTATTACTTGGTCAATCGAGTTACTATAACAGATGTGAAAACAGACATTCCATTCTAGACAGAGTTGATAAGGAGAAAGCTAGATGCAGCAGAAATATGGTTCTACAGAAGCATACTGAGAATTCCATGGACAGAGCGAGTAAGCAACAAAGAAATCTTAAATAAAATGGCAACAGAAAAACAATCATACTAGTTATCCTAATATCTGTCTATATCTCTGAGATGAGGTATTATGATTGCTTGCATTATTTGGACTGTTATCCTCATCTTCATTGCCATATCCGCAACGTTTCGGCCGTTCTACGCTCCGGCCTTATTCAGGTGATTGGATCTCTGAGATGAGGTATTATGATTACTTGCATTATTTACATTATTTGGACTGTTATCCTCATCTTCATTGCCATATCCGCAACGTTTCGGCCGTTCTACGATCCGGCCTTATTCAGGTGATTGGATCTCTGAGATGAGGTATTATGATTACTTGCATTATTTACATTATTTGGACTGTTATCCTCATCTTCATTGCCATATCCACAACGTTTCGGTTGCAATAATAACAGAAAAAATGTTTGCAGAGTTATTAGGTTAGTCCCAAAAATTCATACACAGATATCCTCAAGGACACATGGCCCAGTGGATAAAGACATTGGCTAGACCCAAAGAGGTGTGAGTTCAATACCAAAAACTTGAGTTGAGTTGGATGAAATAAAGGGTTCAGTTGAGTTCAAAATTCCAACAGTAGCAAATAATGCTAGTAGTTACCCCAAATGGCGGCTTGGACTGAGGAATCGGAGTTCGAATTCCACTCTAATCTATTACATTCCCTTATGTGCTAATACTCTTGGGAAAAGTATGAATCCTCTTCTCCCCCAGCTATGGGTAAATAGTAGGATGGCAACTGGTCTACTGCAGAAAGAAATGACAACCTACTACAGGAAAAAAAATCTGCCTTGTCAGTCATGTATCAAAAGATACATGATCGCCTAATTGTGTAACACACACATACATTATATATATATAGATTAATTATTTATTATAAAAAATTTAAAACTTGTAACCTTATAGTTAAAAATAATAATTCCCCTCCTAGAACAAAATTAAATAGAGCAAACATTATATACGAATTCAAATGTCCATTAAAGAATTGTATTCCTCAAGAATCAACTTTCGTAAATAATTATATAGGCCACACTACAAATCGTTTAACACGCAGATTAACCCTACACCTTTCTGACAATAGCTCAATTAGATCTCATTTAAATATTCATGGAGACCTACCGGACACTATTCGGAATATACTTGTCGACAACACTAATATAATAGCATCATCCACTTGCAAAAAAAGGCTAAAAATAATGGAAGCCTTACTTATAAAAATAAACAAACCAACACTTAATAATATTAACTTTGAACATGGACATAATATCTTGACCGTGTTTTGAAACAAAAAAATGAATCACTTTATAAAACATACACATAAACTATTTCTAATTCTAACAGTTGAAATATAATCCTTGATAATGGCTAAATGTATAGCCGAAAGCGCTCGGAAAAGAACATTCGGACAATTTTTATATAATTTATCCTCTGAAAAGAAAAACTTTATTAGATCGCACGAGAAATTATATAAAAAACTAAAAAAAAGCACCTTGTCAGTCGTTTTTAATGAAATGTGCTTGAAAGAAGGATTGCTGCCTAAATACACAAATATATATATATATTTTGAACAATAAAAATTATTAAAAAAATTGAAATCTTCAGACACACTGGGTTGTAGATTAATATTCTTTCGTTTTTATTATTATTAGATTCCTCGACTAGTTTCGGCCAACATGGCCATCATCAGGAGAAAAAATATTTCTGTTTGCTGGTAGCAGTGAACTACAGAAATGAATGTCTTGGAGAAAATGAACTTTTGTCTGTAGTTTTCATTTGTTTTTTATTTGTTTTTTATCTTTTTAACATGAATTTTTTTAACATTCCTTGTGTTGGTCAAACAGTCTCTTTTAAGTTGTTATTTGAGATAAGAGCTGGATGGATTCATGCTGCTTTGAATTCCCTTGGTCAGTTTGGCAGATTTATTGGTTCCTGGAGAGGGGATGTGTCTCTGTTAAGTGTGTGTGTGTGTGTGTGTGTGTGTGTGTGTGTGTATTATTTGGTTCTTAGGGAGTTAGTGAGTATGATATGTGTAAGTGTATATTGCTGTGGGTGTGTGTTATCATTTGGCTCATTAGGGAGTGAGTGAGTATGATGTGTGTATATTCGTGTAAGTGTGTGTATAAGTGCGAGGCCTCGTGTGTGTGTATATATATATATTACACACACTTTTTTTTTTTTTTAAGAATGGAAGTATTTTTTATAAAAACATTTATCACTTCAAATGTTATTTTTAGTGATACCCATGTTTGAAAAAGATGTCCTAATTTTATTTCAAACAGTATATGTCTAAATAAAGATATAATAGCACAACGGTTTATTTTGCATCTTAGTAGGATTCATAAGCAAACAAAAGAATGGACCGAAGGCAGAATCAATTCATGGACTTACCCGTGTGCCAATTTTAACGCGTGTTAAAGGAGAGTGTATCTTCACACCAGACAATTTTACCACATAGACATCAACTTGGTCCTGGAAAAAAGAAAAAAAATTTTTAATCTGACTAAAGTGTTTACCCAAGAAATGTTTTAAAAAATTAAAAATGTATTTCCAATCTACTGGACAATCTCTTTTTGCCAGTAATGGTTTAACTTCCTGACCACTGACAATCCCTTTCTTCCTCATCTGCAATGCATTCCTATAGTAAAACACTGCTACAAAATAATAATTATACATATAATAGCCCTATTCTATCAGTAATGCTTGCATTCATTCCTGACCACTGACAATCCCTTTCTTCCTCATTTGCAATGCATTCCTATAGTAAAACACTGCTACAAAATAATAATTCTACATATAATAGCCCTATTCTATCAGTAATGCTTGCATTCATTCCTGACCACTGACAATCCCTTTCTTCCTCATTTGCAATGCATTCCTATAGTAAAACACTGCTACAAAGTAATAATTATTCATATAATAGCCCTATTCTATCAGTAATGCTTGCATTCATTCCTGACCACTGACAATCCCTTTCTTCCGCATTTGCAATGCATTCCTATAGTAAAACACTGCTACAAAATAATAATTATGTATATATAATAGCACTGTATCTAGCATACTTTGCCAATGAGAAGCTCTCAAAATGAACAGCATGTTTTTTGCATTTTGGCCATATTCAGATACTTATAAAAATATATGTACATAAGAGGCAACTAAGCTGTTTATAGTTTTGTAATCTACAGTAAACATCACCAATTGTCACCAAGTTTCTAAACTATACGTAGAATATTCTTGTAGCAATGAATGTCAAAATTTTGCTGAAAGCTTAATTGCAAAAATATGCAGTGAAATTTCAAGACACTCTGAGTCTTGTCATCTGTGGGTGTTGATTGATTTGAATGCCCCCCCACCACATACACACTGCTATTACAAACATTATTTTGTAAAATTCCATGTTTGAGTTGACATTTTTATTTTTTTTTTTTTAACTGTGAATTATGGCAGTCTGACCCTGAACTACTACCAGTCACAATGAACAGATGTCCCCTCGGGCAGGCACCATGCCTTGAAACACTATTGGGCCTCAAACTCACACCTGACCTCAAGTGAAACACGTACATACGAATCCCCTGCCTTTACAAGAGCCAGATCAGGTTGAGAATGGAGTACGGTTGTCATATTTGGGCGGGAACTGCCCAATCCTCACTCTCCAGCCTAAATAGAGTTCAAAACATCTGAGCCCGTGTGGGTGACAAATTAGAACCTCTCTCACAGACTTCATGAAGAAAATGTACCTGCCAGCAGAGCTCAACCCTGCTGCGTCACCCTTTGGAGGAGAAACTACCCTCTGATCCAGCATGCTTTAAATCACTCAGCTATATCAAACGAGGATTTCTCCTACAAAGGTGGGGAGATGTAGATTCAAAAAACACTGCTTGAGATAACATTTCCTTTATTAATTCTCTTGAATGCACAGGCATCCCCAAAGTAACCTTTGAAGTAGTAGGAAATAATGTCAAATGAAAATCTATTAAATATATATATATATATATATATATATATAAAAAAATATTCAAAATTTTGTTAGCAAAGATTCATTGTAATATATATATATATATATATTACAATGAATCATTCATACAAAAAGTAAATTAGTAAAGTTAATGATATGGTGAAATCCCTTCGCTAACAAAATAACCTAATCACTCGATGAATATTATAATCCTTGTTTTTAAAATTATAAACTGTATAAGCTCTTGCTTAAATACGCAAGTACTTTTGACTGTACATTCAGTCATCTTCAGGCATGGAAATTATTTTGTTTTTGGTAAAATTCATATAGTATCCGAGACAAAAAAAATATGTGAATCAAAATTTCTTTTTTTTTTAAATGTGTTATTGATAACGGATACAATCTTTTGGAGCATGCAGTTGCAACGCTAAGTTTGAATTTTTGAAAATTTAAACGAGTGCATTATTTTTACTAATATGGCAATTTGAGAATTTTTTGTTGTAGGAGTTTATCAGTCAATGTGGCATGAACTAAACTGTTCAATAAATAGAGTAATGCATCTTTAATTTGGTAGGTTAATGCATCTTCAAAATTTTGTTAGCAAAAGGATTTCGCCATTTTATATCATTAACTTTACTAATCTATTTTTGTATAAATGATTCATTGTAATATAAATTGAAGTGCACCACATATTTGATATATATATTTGTAAGCAATAGACATGTTTCATTGAATAATATAAACATATGTCAAATTTTATACTGATCCTTTCTTGTTCTCTAATCAGTTTCTTGATATTAAGATGAAATTCATCAAGAAAGGTGCTATATTTTTTCCTGCTGAAGTACTTTTGATCTCCTCCAAGAGCATCTTCAGAAGGTGAATTACAAACACAAACTTTTGCAACTGTGATTTTTGTGAAACAAGCGTCCCAATACAATAATAATTTATAAAAATAGACATATGTATATATATTATTCAATGAAAGAAAAAAAAATTTATATATATGTGATAGAAATTATTAGGAGGATTTGAGATAATCATAATTAAGTAATTCATCGCGCCTAGAAGAAACCTCATCAGAATGCAGAAAGTACTGGACGGCTGTTTCGTTACATATTTGGGATTCATCAGCAGGGGGCATCCACTACCGAGAATTGAACCTCTTTCCTTATGATATGACACAAGCGTCATACCAACTGTACCAACAGGCCTCAGTGACGAAGAGGTAATGAATTATACTCGATATAGTGCCACTCTTCACAATTTCAGTGGCATAACTCATCCAAGTTTCCCGCACCTAGAGGACTGTGCCCCCCACGAACCATGACTACTATCCCCAAGCCACTCCATCCAGAGCATTAGGATTGTATATCTTTGCATGAACCGTTCTAGGTAATTTGCTTCTTGGTTGGGCTAAGGACTTCTCAGAAAAAGCAACCCTGCCACCATATAATTCTAAGTGCAATGTAATAAATTAATAAACAAGAAGATCCTTGAAGGGAAGAGGGGGGGGGGTCATAGAAAAGATAATATGGCCCACAGCAGTAAGTAGAGTAAATATTTGAATACTGTAACTTGGTGACTGTCAAGATAATGCTGACATGTGCAACAGCTTGCCTGAAGAGAGTTGGTCAATGTGAACACTGATGTCATTAAATAGATCTTTTGAGGTTATATTTGTTTTTTTATATATATATATCAAAAGAGAAATAAATAAATCAAATCCACATTGCTACAAGTAGATAAGGTTTCATAAAAAAAATAACTGTGATAAGAATGAAAAAAAAATATGATATAAAATATTGATAAAACCATGACTTATAAAAAAGAGAAGAGAGAGGGGGAAAGAGAAGAGAGAGGGGGGAAAAGAGAAGAGAGAGGGTGGGAAAGAGAGGGGGGAAAGAGAAGAGAGAGGGGGGAAAAAAGAGAAGAGAGGGGGAGAGAAGAGAGGGGAGAGAAGAGAGGGGGAAAAGAGAAGAGAGAGGGGGGAAAAAGAGAAGAGAGAGGGGGGAAAAAGAGAAGAGAGAGGGGGAAAAAAGAGAAGAGAGAGGGGGAAAAAAGAGAAGAGAGAGGGGGAAAAAAGAGAAGAGAGAGGGGGAAAAGAGAAGAGAGAGGGGGAAAAGAGAAGAGAGAGGGGGAAAAGAGAAGAGAGAGGGGGAAAAGAGAAGAGAGAGGGGGAAAAGAGAAGAGAGAGGGGGAAAAGAGAAGAGAGAGGGGAAAAGAGAAGAGAGAGGGGAAAAGAGAAGAGGGGAAAAGGAAAAAAGGAGGGAAAAAGGAGGGAAAAAGGAGGGAAAAAGGAGGGAAAAAGGAGGGAAAAAGAAGGGAAAAAGGAAAAAAGGAGGGAAAAAGGAAAAAAGGAGGGAAAAAGGAAAAAAGGAGGGAAAAAGGAAAAAAGGAGGGAAAAAGGAAAAAAGGAGGGAAAAATCGAATATATAAAGAAGAATGAATAAAATGAAAAAAACTTAAGATTAGAAACAATATTTATAAACAAAATAAAAATATTTAATAAAAATACAATTGCCTGACCTCTGAATACACAACTGGTTCATTGGTATCCGGATGATGACCAACAGCTCGACCAACTACTCTGGTTGATCCCAATTCCAAAGCTTCCAACAGACCAATGCTCGATACACTGGCCTTGGCAGAATTGATCATATGAAATTCTACCGTCCCTTGGGGTCGGGGCCCACCTGTTGCCAACACCTGAAAAAATAAATAAATAAATAAATAAAACAGAAAATAAACTAGGGATTAATTTTCAGTGATAGACAAAATCACACAAAAATCTATAATTCATTTCCAGAATTTTGAACTTTTTTTTTCTTTTTAAACAATAAAGCATGAGATATATATATCAGATAGAATGGTTAATTTCCATGTTTTTCACATGCATAATAAAAATAAAAAATTGTTTGTATCTTTGATAAAATACATGATCATCATCTTTCAAACTTAAAGGTGTGTGTGTGTGTGTGTGTAAGTTTCAGACTCAATGAAAAAAATTTGCTGAACCCTTCAAAACCAATATTCCTGGTAATAATAAAAGGAATGGTTGAAAATGTTTGAATGAGTTCTTCAGAAAAATTCTTATTCTCACCAGAACAGAAATAAAATTTTTATTTAAAAAAAAAAAAAAAAAAAAAAAAAAAATTCTATATATGTAAAATTTCTGATTAATCTTAATTCTTAAGTTAATAACTGAAAAAGTTCATGACAATTTCTACAACAATACAAGATCCATAGAAATTACCATTTTATCGTTAAATATTTGAACTTAAAAATTTTAAAATATTGCAATGACAATCATAAATATGAATGCTGGTCATTATTAAAGAAGTAAGGGGGTACAAATGAAAAGATTTGAAATTGACAACTTGTTTCCATTTCACTGAAACTGATATTAAGCACTTTCATTAATTCATTTTCTCACTGAAACCAAGTAGTGTCTTTTCACATCTTTCGACACGATCAAAACAGAATAGTCCATTATTTATGAGGTATTGGCAGATGTTAAACATTTCTTTCTTCCCTTTATTTTTTTTTTCTTTAATTCCTTGATTCATTCATTTTCTCACTGAAACCAAGTTATGTCTTTACCCTCTCTTTCTGCACAACCAAAATGGAATAGTCTATCATTTATGAGGTTTTTAACAGGAGACGTTAAAAACACTTCTTTCTTTCTTTCTCATCAAATCCTAGTCTTATGAACATTTCTCTTAATAATTTAAAAATTATTCTGCAGATGTCATTTTATTTATGGTAACTGGATTTTTGGCAATTGCCTAACTTGGTTTCAGTCATTCAATACCATGCTTCTGAAAAATGGCGCATTTATTTCGGTCGCCACTACTTTTCAAAGCATAGAACAAAGTATAGTATCCGTTCTTATTAACTTAATCTGATTCTTTCTTTCTTTCATTCATTCATTTTCTAACTGAAACCAAGTAGTGTCTTTCTCCCACTCTTTGAATAGTCGATTATTCACGTGGTATTGGCAGGGGAGGTAACAGTCATACAAACTACTGAAGGAAGGTACGGATTGAAAATTGACCATAAAAAAATATAAAAGCAAAATATTTGTATTTACCTGGTAAAAGGCCCCAATAATCAGAGTGATGCTTCTTGGGTTCAAGTGCAGAGGAGGAAAAACCTAGAAAAATTCAGAAGTTTCTTTTAAGGATATTCAAAAATTTCAAAATTTATAAAAGATGTCATATAAATAATTTTAAATATAAGGTGTCCCATGCCCAGCACAAGGTATCACACATCCAGTAGAGTCAGTACAGATGGCCGCTCATATCCTTTCTGCTACAGTGGCCTGCAAATCCCCGCTGCAGACGCCTGCACAGGCACATTTTTCAACTTTTCCACACCCACAAAGCCAACTATATTGAGTCGATCTTAATTAGTTCCTGGGAGAGAGCGCATAGTTTGTTGCAATCAGCAGTTTGAACAACACCAATACATTCAAACCCTCGGTCATGGTGACTTGTTACTTAATGCAAGCACAACCACTGACAGCTTCTGAACAGTTTTGCCTACCTAATTTCATTCATAAAGATTGGGCTAATGTGCAGTATAGTTTTCAAGCACTTTTCAAAGAAGAGAAGGGGGGGGGATTCATGCCTAATCAGAATTTGATGAATTAAAAAAAAAAAAAGCGAAAATTATATGGATAAAAAGTGGGGGATCAATTCTATATTACAATCAATATATAAACTTATCCCTCACTTTGTAACCATATTAGTTTCTATACATTTACATTCCAGAGAATGTAAATAAATTTAAAAGACGTGCCAGTGGAACTAATCACTATTTGACTGACTGTGATTTTCTACGGCTTATCAACCTTTTGCTGGTTATTTAAAGCCAGAAAATAGTTTTACATTGTAAAAAAATTTTTTTTTTGTGTAAGTGATGATAATGGTTTAGTGATACACGTTTTACTAATTAACCGATAACTGGAGGGAGAAGAAGTGGATTCATACCTTTCACCAGGGGTATTTGCACCTAAGTGAATATAACAAACCCAACCAGAATTTGAACTCTGCTCCGAGATTAACAATTCTGAACCTTTACCCATTCCACCACCAGCACATCCAAGCTTATCATACCTGGAATTCCAAAGCAGTCACCCATCTAGGTACTGACCAAACTCAATGTTACTTAACTTCGGAAACTGTACAGGAACCGGGGATGGGGACATTTAACCTAATCTTTTCAAGTATTGTATATATATTTGAGTATAATGAGTTTTTATGATCATTTTTTATGAAAAGAAAAAAAAAAGAAAAAAATGAAATATAGAACAGAAAAAAAAAAAAGAAAAAAAAGAACAGAAAAAAAAAAAAGAAAAAAAAGAACAGAAAAAAAAAAGAAAAAAAAGAACAGAAAAAAAAAAAAGAAAAAAAGAACAGAAAAAAAACAAAAAAAAAAGAACAGAAAAAAAACAAAAAAAAAGAAAGAAAAAAAAACAAAAAAAGAAAGAAAAAACCAGAAAAAAAGAAAGAAAGAAAAGAACAGAAAAAAAAAGAACAGAAAAAAAAAACAGAAAAAAAAAGAACAGAAAAAAAAAAGAACAGAAAGAAAAAAAAAGAACAGAAAGAAAAAAAAAGAACAGAAAGAAAAAAATCAGAAAAAAATCAGAAAAAAAGAAAAAAATCAGAAAAACAGAAAAAAAAACAGAAAAACAGAAAAAAAGGGGAAAAAAAGAAAAAAAGAACAAAGAAAAAAAAGAACAAAGAAAAAAAAGAAAAAAAGAAAAAATATAGGGGATTGCAGTATAAACAGGTATTTTTTTTTTAAAGAGGTTAACAAGCATGCATTTTCAGTAACCAGCTGCACTATATACACACAGGTAATTTTTTCTGGAGGTGTTAAAATTAATGCAAACAATTCAGGTGTTGCATTATAAATGAAGTCAACTTAGACACAATTATATACAATTGGTTAAAAAGAAAAAAACGAAAAACATTTTACCTCAATACGTCTTGTTTTGCTGAGAACATGTTCTCCCGACTCCATCAAAGCTGAACAAGTGAGTGATGTATGGCCAATTTGGACACCCCTGACTGTGTATGTGGCAACGGTTGGGTCGTCACTTTTGTCCAAGGAAGGGCTATAAGGAAAGACAGTTTAGAACATCTCATTAAGAAAGAAATAAAACCAAAAAAAAATAAATAAAAAATTAAAAAAAAAAAAAAAATAAGGCCAAAAAAATAAGGCTGAAAATAAAATAAAATAAAAATAAGGTCGAGAAAAAAAATAAAATAAAATTAAAATAAGGCCAAGAAAAAAATAAAATAAAAATTAGGCCGAGAAAAAAAAAAACCCCCAAAGAAATAAGACTGAGAAAAAAAAAAAAAATACAAATGATTCTCTATTTTAATGCTCCTTATAAAGTGTTGTAACCTAAAGAAGGTTACTGAACAGAATAATCACACAAGGGTTGGTAATGAAAGATAATACTTAGGAAAAGAACAACACATATAAGATTTGCCAGTGATATAGAAGTTTTAGTCAACTGCTAGAAGTGATACAAGTGAATTCCACAATGAATCTCCAACTGCAGACCAACATACAGTATTTACTACTGTAAATATGTGAATGGGGATATACCCATTATCATAAGTTTGATACAACAAAGTCATAATGATATATAAATTTTTACATATCAAGAACAATTTTAGGAGAAAGATGTATGACAAAGTAGATGTTTTCATGTGACGCATTTTGTACTTTAGGACAATATCGGACTAAGTTCGCGTTAACATTGATGCAACTACACACACACACACACACACACACACACACCAATGAATGATGCTGGGAATTTTAAAATTAACTGAGCACAATTTTGATATAAACATTTCTACTCTAATTGAAAGTGGAAACAATTCACTGAGACAAAAATGTAAACTCTCATCCAGGTTCTTGTATCTTTTGTCCATTCTTGGAATATTTCATAAAAGTGATGGTTTGGTTTGTTTTACAGCATATCAACCTCAATGATTTATTTAATGCCGACAAAATTTTCATTGTTGGTAATATTTTTTCCTTCGCGAATCTATTTCTGGTAATATTTTTTCCTTCGCGAATCTATTTCTGGTAATATTTTTTCCTTCGCGAATCTATTTCTGGTAATATTTTTTCCTTCGCGAATCTATTTCTGGTAATATTTTTTCCTTCGCGAATCTATTTCTGGTAATATTTTTTCCTTCGCGAATCTATTTCTGGTAATATTTTTTCCTTCGCGAATCTATTTCTGGTAATATTTTTTCCTTCGCGAATCTATTTCTGGTAATATTTTTTCCTTCGCGAATCTATTTCTGGTAATATTTTTTCCTTCGCGAATCTATTTCTGGTAATATTTTTTCCTTCGCGAATCTATTTCTGGTAATATTTTTTCCTTCGCGAATCTATTTCTGGTAATATTTTTTCCTTCGCGAATCTATTTCTGGTAATATTTTTTCCTTCGCGAATCTATTTCTGGTAATATTTTTTCCTTCGCGAATCTATTTCTGGTAATATTTTTTCCTTCGCGAATCTATTTCTGGTAATATTTTTTCCTTCGCGAATCTATTTCTGGTAATATTTTTTCCTTCTAATATTAACAATTCCAAGCCAGTATCCAATACATCACCCACACATCCAAATTAGCAACAACTGGTTGAATTAGTTTTTAGTAAATTAGTAGACTCTTACTAACATATTTGTAGTATTTCGAATCAACTAAGATGAGACCAATCATTCAAATCAATACAAGTACATTGACAATTAAAATGCTACATTAGACAAACACCAATTTTGTTAAGTGATCCTTAGTGGGGACCCACACAATAACCAGATTAAACCGAAGGACAATGGTATTTAAAAACATTGTTTTCAAAAGCTGCTTTATGAAGGACAGAAAAAAATCAATAGTGAAGTAAAAAAGCCAAAGACAAACAGAGGGAAAATTTTAAGGATTAAAATGAACATATTCGACTTATAATTTTTCAAAAACAAAATATGAGAAATATCTACATACATCAGGAACATCAATGGTAAAAGGCAATAAATGCTAATCATTTCCAAAATAAATATGTAAGAATCTTTCATTGCCGTTTCATACATCTGTTACCAGTCAGAATACAAAGCAAACTACTCTACTTACAAAAAGATACGACAGTAGAGGGCCAAACAAGGGAGATAAGCAGTTTGAGACAAATGGATGGAGTGAAATAATGAGACACATTGATAAAATCACAGCCATTGTTATTATTTTAATGCCTTCCCAAAATTAAAGAACAATCAAGATCATCCATATTGTACAAAATTTATCTTTATTAATTCCTAAAAAAAAACAAATTAAGAAAAGAATTTCATAGATGCGTTATTTAATGTCTTCTACAATGCAAACATTCAAATCCTCCATCTTGTAAAACGTCTGCTTTACTTGTTATCTTTATTAATTCCTAAGAATGGAAGGCCATTTAGAAGAGAATTTCATAGATGTGTTATTTAATGTCTTCTACAATGCAAACATTCAAATCCTCCATCTTGTAAAATGTCTGCTTTACTTGTTATCTTTATTAATTCCTAAGAATGGAAGGCCATTTAGAAAAGAATTTCATAGATGTGTTATTTAATGTCTTGTACAATGCAAACATTCAAATCCTACATCTTGTAAAATGTCTGCTTTACTTGTTATCTTTATTAATTCCTAAGAATGGAAGGCCATTTAGAAAAGAATTTCATAGATGTGTTATTTAATGTCTTCTACAATGCAAACATTCAAATCCTCCATCTTGTAAAATGTCTGCTTTACTTGTTATCTTTATTAATTCCTAAGAATGGAAGGCCATTTAGAAAAGAATTTCATAGATGTGTTATTTAATGTCTTCTATAATGCAAACATTCAAATCCTCCATCTTGTAAAATGTCTGCTTTACTTGTTATCTTTATTAATTCCTAAGAAGGGAAGGCCATTTAGAAGAGAATTTCATAGATGTGTTATTTAATGTCTTCTATAATGCAAACATTCAAATCCTCCATCTTGTAAAATGTCTGCTTTACTTGTTATCTTTATTAATTCCTAAGAATGGAAGGCCATTTAGAAAAGAATTTCATAGATGTGTTATTTAATGTCTTTAGGTTGTGTATCTAGACAATTGATTTCAGAAATCTAAAATTTAAATTTTAAGTCAAGAGCCTTTGCATTTTCAACATGTCTCTTGATTGTTTTTTATAATTAGTGTTTATATTTTGTTCTCTATCCCTGCACGTACATGACTAATTTTGAAGGAGGAAATTCACAGAATATTTTCCATTTTGTCATTTCATTAACCCATTTAATGACTCCTAAAATAAAAAGATCCAAATAATTCATCTTGTAAAATCCATGATGTACATGCAGAAAAATCTCAAACAGGCGTTCTCTGAGAGTTGACATTCTAAGGACAATTCTTATTAAATAGCTGATCCCCAAAACCAAAGTGTATATTCATTCAGTTAAAAAGTGGGAGGGGGAAAGGAGACATAGAAAAAAGGGGTGGGGAGACAAAATGGGAGGGGGGAGAAAATAAGGGGAAAGGGGAGGAGAGAAATAAGGGGAGGGGGAGAAATAAGGGGGGATATGGGGAAAGGGGAGAGACAAAATAAGGTGGGGAAAACGGAAACCAGCGGTGAAAAAGGAAAACTTGCAATCTGTTTTTGACATAACCCAATATATATACTTAAAGTGTTCAAAGATTATCTTGTGCTCGAGTTGAAAATTAGAAAAAAAAAATTAATACACACATATTTTAAATATTTTTAATTTGTTAATTTTATCAAGCTTAGTTTTTGACGAATGTAGTTCCAAGTATCTCAGTCCTTAGAACCGAACAGCCAGGCTAACTGCAAATATAATTTGCTTATAATGGTCAAAGCTTGTGCGGAACTAACTCTACACTTTTCCAAAGAACCAAATACATAGAACTGGTGCACAGTGTGACACAAAGTCTCCCCTTGCCACACCCTTGCCGCTCATTAGCAAGGATTTAATGATAAAAAAAATAAAAAATAAAAAAAAAAATGAAAATTGCAAAAAAGCAAAACTCGGGATGAAATGTATTTTCAACCCTGAACGGATGACACGGAATGGGAAAAGAATCAAGCTTTACTTACTGTATGAACACAATGTCTGATTCTGCCCGTAGAGTGACATTCATCAAACGGAAGAAGCTGGCCATCAGAGGCTGTGCATGGACATCAAGGATGTGTACCTTGGCAATAACTTCTTTCTTTACCTCAACCTGAAAGAAAGAAAGAAAGAAAGTAATGAAAAGGCAAAAAAGAAAATACGCACAACATCTGTTGGTTTGGTTAATTTAACATTTCAAAATTTGCTGCTTTGCTTATTATCGGATAAAAAGTTGTGATCTTTATTAACAAGGTTTTTTTTTTTTATCATTTCACCCCAAGCAAGGCAATAAAACCACTACAATGCAAATGAGACTGGAATTGAAACAGAATGAAAAGACTTTAGAACCAGGGGTCGGAACCTTTTGGATAAAGCGGACCAGACAGCTATGCAGCATCTGAGAGGAGGGCAATGATATCAAATGTACTATAATAAATTGTCTCGACCTCTGACCGCTCCATGCAGAAGGCTGCCTTGGTCTGGTGATTTAAAGATAAAATGTTATATTATTTAAAAAAGGTTCGCTAATTTACTGCAAGAATAACAGGATAACAACTAACACAATCAACAAAAAAGGCAAATTCCGAACTAGGGTTAAGTTGGCGGGCCAGACAAAAAACCTTTGCGGGCTGGATGTGGTCCGGAGGTTACCGACCCCTGCTTTAGAAGGAACCAGAAATCTCATCCTAAACAGGAAATATGGGATAAAACCTCACTGGATCTAACCAACGCCTTTATCCACTGTGCTATGTGTCCTTAATAATCCAGTGACAGGACCCAAAGATTTGTGAGTTCAATACCTGGCTAAGTCAGTGGAGAACTTGGAAAGAGGAATTAACAGGAGATAACTGATAACTGACATCCATTAGACATGGTACGTGGAACTAGAACAGTCTACCCCAGCGAGTGAAATAAAGGGCTCAGTTCGACATTCCAACCACCTGAAGAAGGCCGGAGCATACATCGGCCAAAATGTTGTGATAAATATGGCAACAAAAATGAGGACAATAGTTCAAATGTAAATAGTGTACATAATGCCAAATCTTGGAAATATAGACAGATAATGCCTGTATTTATAGGAATGACTGAATTTTGTACAAGTAAGAAATTTAAGTTTTTGCATCTCCTCACTTTTAAAACTTTGATATGTTTGTGTTGTATTATGATTTTAATTTAACCATATATGTTTAGTGATTGGCTAATTCAATATTTAAATGTGCAAGGTTTCTTACGGGAACATTTTATAGGACATGAAATAATGGTGGTGAAAAAGAGTACATGCACAAACAGACCGATTGATTTGCAATGCAAAGATAACATTTATTAAAACAAAATAAAAGGAAAGTTTAAAACAAGACTTTCCTTTGTTAGATGTAAATTGCATGCAAAAGGAAATGTTCATGAATATGTTATAGTAATGTGTTTTAGGTTATAGCGTTCACAGGCCTTTTAGCTTCAGTGTGGAAAGTTCATGACATCAGTTCGAAAGAGGAAAAACACAAGAGAGAGATTTACTTTAGGGTTCACGTGTTTCTATATTCAAGAGCTGCTGCTAAATTTTATTTTAGAGCTGCTACTGCTATTATGTTTAAGGCCACTACATAAGCTAATATCTAGTCACGTGCTAATATTATTCTGTTATGTACCAAGAGTCGTAAATGGCTCTATTTCCAGTAGTTGCCACTATTTTAATGTCAGACACAAACATTACTGTCTGGATTGTATTTTGGAATGGCAAAATTACTTACGCTAAGTACCTGAAGTTCACATTTAATTCTAACTATTAATCTTTTGTTTGTTTAATTGAAATGATACAACAAATATGTCAAATAAAGCTTGGAAGATTTCGTTCAAGTCTTGCTCCTAATTTCACTGAAATTAGAAGTGCTTTTTTAAATTTTTATTAGTTGAAAAACAGACAAAAACAACAAACAGACTAAAACAACAAACAGACTAAAACAACAAACTAAACAAACAAACAAACTAAAAAAAAAAACAAACTAAAAAAAAAACAAACAAACTAAAAAAAAAACAAACAAACTAAAAAAAAAACAAACAAACTAAAAAAATAAATATAAAAAAAATAATTTTTTAACATATTAATGGTGTTTCTATTATGCTTCTAACAACTGAAACAAAAATAAAAATTTTATTTTGAAACTGTTCAAAATATTTTGTGAGAAAAAAATTTTTTTCTAAGGGTAATGGGCAATTTTAAGATGGTGGTTAAAAAAAAAAAAAAGTGAGAAAAAGAACCCAAGCACAAATATGAATTTTTCTTTTCATACTTACTTTGTCAATTACATACAGGTGTATACGGCCAACACCTGACACTTGTACCTTAGCTAATGGCTGCTGCTGAACATCTAAACACAAATCATGGACAATAACTGTGGAAATGCCATCAAGTTTGGGCTTCACCTGAAATAAAACTAAATCGGTCAGTACCAAATAATAATTATCAACACTAGTTCAGTACCTGCAGTGATGCTGATGGAAAGATGATCAAATTTAAAACCTAAATTGTTCATCCATTTAATACATTTATTAGAAAAAAAATATTCATTTTAAATAGAGAAAGCGATCAAAATAATTTCAAAGGGTCAGTCAACTCTTTTCCTATCCAGGGAGTGTTGCCAGATAGAAAGGGAAATTAACTAAAGACACAGATGGCCATTAAAATTTCATTCAAATTATGTGTATGCACGCTCACTTGTGCCCATGTATATTTAATTCAATGACAACTCTAAAAATATTTCTACACAATTAAAAAAGTTTTTAAAAATAATTAAAAATATTTCTACACAATTAAAAAAGTTTTTAAAAATAATTAAAAATATTTCTACACAATTAAAAAAGTTTTTAAAAATAATTAAAAATATTTCTACACAATTAAAAAAGTTTTTAAAAATAATTAAAAATATTTCTACACAATTAAAAAAGTTTTTAAAAATAATTAAAAATATTTCAAAAATTAAAAAAATTTTAAAAACTAATTAAATTTATTATGGAATAATTTCCAAAAACTTCAATGAAATTTTATAATTTTTTAGGGTCTAAAATTTTTGTTGTTGTCTCCTTTATGATTTTATCATTCAGCCCAGGGTAGGGGTTGTCTGAGTGCAAGTGGGAATGCATTATTCTAATGTTAGTTCAATATTCCTCAAATTATGTTTGGTTTGTTTTACGGCATATCAACACCTCAATGGGTTATTTAATGCCGATAAAATTTTTAGGATAGATTCAGATGAATAGAATATGTATTCTTTGATTTAGGTTGGTTTGGTTTATTCTGTTTTACAGCATATCAACCTCAATGGGTTATTTAATGCCAACACCATTTTTAGGATAGATTCGTATGAATAGAATATGTATTCTTTGATTTAGGTTGGTTTGGTTTATTTTGTTTTACGGCATATCAACCTGAATGGGTTATTTAATGCTGACAACATTTTTAGGATAGATTCGTATGAATAGAATATGTATTCTTTGGTTTAGATTGGTTTCGTTTGTTTTGTTTTATGGCATATCAACCTCAATGGGTTATTTAATGCCGACAACATTTTTAGGATAGATTCGTATGAATAGAATATGTATTCTTTGGTTTAGATTGGTTTCGTTTATTTTGTTTTACGGCATATCAAAGTCAATGGGTTATTTAATGCCGACAGGTAATATTTTGTTTTGTCAAAAATCTATTACTGGTAATATTTTTCTTTCAAAAATGTGTTTCTGGCAATAATTTTTTCAAAAAAAACTATTGCTGGTAATAACCTCCTGATTAGAGGCCTTGCTGCAGGACGTAGTTTATCGTCTTACCCAGGATGGTTCAAATTATGTATATGCATGTGTTTGTACATACATTAAATGGCAAAAGCACAAATAAATCACTTATGCACAACACAGTCATACATGTGTACATTACATATGAACATGCAAAGTCATATGCATAGTGTGTGACAGACAGATAATCAGCTCTTCTTTTATATATAGATTAAATTTAATCATCCATTTCTTTTCTTTCTAAGGCAGTGGTTATTAATATTTTTTGACTCATAGACTCATTGCGTCACAGACACCTATAAGAACTAGCCCTTCAGCGATGGATAGACAAGCAGATACTCACAGCCTGATTGCCTTTTCACGACACTTTGTGTATGCATTTCTCCAGACCGCACATCAGACACACTAAACACTCATCTCTTTTCAGTCAGCCACACTTGAAAGAAATTGTGGTCAATTAATCTCAGTAGAATATAATGAAGTCGTGACAAACCATGGAAAATGAGAATTATCATTCGTTCATATGGAGTGGTAAAAGACGGCAGTTGTGCAGAGAATGATGGCGTTTAAATGGTAAACAATGAACCAACAGCTAGTCAATATACACTTAGCAGTTGGCGCTGTAAGTAGTGACTGGGTGCGTTTTCTTTCAAGCAAGGGCAGAATGCATTTCCTTTCATTTCTTACAATGGAAAATTGTTAGATTAGGGCAAGGGCTTGATAGCGAATATAGATGTTAATTTTTATCTGACCCTCATGAATCCTAGGAAATCCACTCATGAGCCCCAGGTTAAAAACCCTGTTCTAAGCTATGAATATCCTTTTGCAAATTGACCCAATTTATATTAAATTAGTTGGAAGGAAGGAAAAGGAAGGAAGGAAGGAAGGAACGAAGGAAGAAAAGGAACGAAGGAAAAGAAAGGAACGAGGAAAAGGAAGGAACGAGGAAAAGGAAGGAACGAGGAAAAGGAAGGAAGGAAGGAACGAGGAAAAGGAAGGAACGAGGAAAAGGAAGGAAGGAACGAACGAGGAAAAGGAAGGAACGAGGAAAAGGAAGGAAGGAAGGAGGAAAAGGAAGGCGGAAAAGGAAGGAGGAAATGGAAGTTTTTTTTTTTTCTTTTTTTTTTACGTCTTCAACTACATATAATATGACAATGTCACATTATATATTGCTGTGTGGAACTGGAGGATTCCCTGACTAGTTATCTTTACCCTCCTATCCACTCTTACTGTGACTCTTGGGCCTTATACAGGGTGAATCTCACTGTATTTTAAAAAAAAAAAAAAAAAAAAAAAAAAAAAAAAAAAAAAAAAAACACAAAAGCTCCCCTTTAATAAACAAAATAAGGGGTGGGGAGGAAATGAAACGTGAATTCTTGAACTCAAAGACAACATACCTGAATGATTCCTCTGTGACTATTAAGTACCACATCTACAACAGAATCAGGAATCGGTTCCACATAGAAATATCCACTTCCTTTCTTGATTTCCAAAGAAGCCTGAAGAAACAATCAGAAAATTATGCTGAAGGCATTCTAAATAAACAAGAATTAACAGGTCTTTTTTCTTACTATTACTCCTATGAATTACACACCTGACGAAGGCTGAAGAATGAAGCAGTGAAAACATCTTAGTAATGACAAGAACAGAAAAGAGTCATTCAATTAACCAAAATCTGGAATAATAGCAACGAAAACACACGTTGAAACAAGAGGAAAGAATAACTAAAATTACATTAGTGTTAAAAAAAAAAAAAAAAAAAAACAAAAAAAAAAAACAATACAATCATCAGGTAGGGAAATAGTTTTTTATATCCAGGTATGAAACAATTGAAAGCTAGTAGTAAAAAAAGACCTGATAAAACCGGAATTTATAAACAAGGATCATACCATTCATTAATGGATTCGAGGTTAATGTATCTTATTATTAAAAATAGTTTGCGAGAGTGATTGCCATTTATATCATTAAAGTCATTATCTGCTATTCATATGAATGATTCGCGTAATATATATATATATATATATGTATATATATATAACTAAAAGAAATAATCACACAAATTTACTAACGTAAATTGCTTTACCTCCCGTCCCACTACAGATAAGTCAGGAAAAATATAAATACACAATGAAAATTATTATATGGTTTGAGACTGTAATAAAATTTATGACAGAAGATTCACTCTTACAGTAGATCTTATTAGGCACAATAAGAGATTAACAACAATAACTAATAATAAAATAGAACAATTATAACAATATAGACTGTAATAAAAGTTATGTGACGGATATAAGATTCGTTCCTACCGTAGATCTTAGTAGGCACAATAAGAGATTAACAACAATAACTAATAATAAAATAGAACAATTATAACAATATAGACTGTAATAAAAGTTATGTGACGGATAGAAGATTCGTTCCTACCGTAGATCTTATTAGGCACAATAAGAGATTAACAACAATAACTAATAATAAAATAAAACAATTATAACAATATAGACTGTAATAAAAGTTATGTGACGGATAGAAGATTCGTTCCTACCGTAGATCTTATTAGGTACAATAAGAGATTAACAACAATAACTAATAATAAAATAGAACACTTATAACAATATAGACTGTAATAAAAGTTATGTGACGGATAGAAGATTCGTTCCTACCGTAGATCTTATTAGGTACAATAAGAGATTAACAAAAATAACTAATAATAAAATAGAACAATTATAACAATATAGACTGTAATAAAAGTTATGTGACGGATAGAAGATTCGTTCCTACCGTAGATCTTAGTAGGTACAATAAGAGATTAACAACAATAACTAATAATAAAATAGAACAATTCTAACAATATAGACTGTAATAAAAGTTATGTGACGGATAGAAGATTCGTTCCTACCATAGATCTTATTAGGTACAATAAGAGATTAACAACAATAACTAATAATAAAATAGAACAATTATAACAATATAGACTGTAATAAAAGTTATGTGACGGATAGAAGATTCGTTCCTACCGTAGATCTTAGTAGGCACAATAAGAGATTAACAACAATAACTAATAATAAAATAGAACAATTATAAGAATATAGACTGTAATAAAAGTTATGTGATGGATAGAAGATTCGTTCCTACCGTAGATCTTATTAGGCACAATAAGAGATTAACAACAATAACTAATAAAATAGAACAATTATAACAATATAGACTGTAATAAAAGTTATGTGACGGATAGAAGATTCGTTCCTGCCGTAGATCTTATTAGGCACAATAAGAGATTAACAACAATAACTAATAATAAAATAGAACAATTATAACAATATAGACTGTAATAAAAGTTATGTGACGGATAGAAGATTCGTTCCTACCGTAGATCTTATTAGGCACAATAAGAGATTAACAACAATAACTAATAATAAAATAGAGCAATTATAATAATATTGCATAAAATGTTATGTCACAGAAGATTTTTTTGTTACTACAGATCTTAGCAAGCACAGAAATTTTTTATGTTGAAAAACTTTCACTTTTTCACTTAATGGAAGCATTTAACAGGTTCTCTTCGATATATCTGATTTGCTTTGGGACCATTTTTAAATAAAATTTATAACTGGAGTCAATTGCAAATGAAAGCAACCTCAGAAAGAGCAGAAAAAAAACAAAATAAAACAGAAGTGTGGGGACACTTGGCTCAACTTGCAAAAACACACCCACAAATTAGAATGAAAAGACAATTATTTTCAAAACTTACAATATTTGATGGATGATTGAACACCGACAAAGTGTCAGGGGTTATGTAAGCTTCATTGACCAAATTCAGTTCCAGTGATTGGATCACCTTTGTATGGAGTTTGGACTGGAAAAAAAAAACAAATAAAAACTTAATAGATTTTACGACACAAGAGTGAATGTTGGCTTGCGAACAACATTTACGACCTAATCTCAAAATATAACCAGTGAAAATTTGAAAATTTTAATAAAGTCAGTAGCACCTCAATGAAAGAAATAAAATATTGCATGCAGTCTGCCATTAGAAGTAAGAAAAAAAGACCACACACAGAAAAATACAAGAAAAAATAGAATAAACATTTTTTTGAATTTACACTATTTACATTGTTCGGACTGTTGCCCTCATCTTTGTCATATTCACAATGTTTCGGCCGTTGTACACTACGGCCTTCTTCAGGTGATATGTTAGAATTTTGAACCAAACCCTGTATTTAGTTCACTGGGTAGATTGTTCTAGTTCCACATGCCATGCCTTTTCTGGATATCTCAGTTTCAGTTAATTCTCTTTTAGTAACTCAACTCTCCAAGTTTTTGTTCACCTCTGCTGTGCCCAAGTATTGAACTCGCAGCCCTTAGGGTCAAAGTCACTGGATTACTTCAATTAATGCTTCTACCCACTGGACCTTGTGTATGACAATAAAGATGACGACAACAGTCTGAACAATGTAAATAGTGTAAATTGTTACAATACCACATCTCGGAAATATAGACAGATTTTTAAAAATCTTTATAAAATGAGGAAAAAAAAAAATTTCAAGAAATCTTTAAATGCATATGTCACTGTGCGGAACAAACCCATTCCAACATACTGCATGCCACCTGCAGAAAGTTGGGAAAATTAAACATAAGGGTCCTTAACTTAACCAGTTTTGTAAGACATTTCTTACATTTTGCAAAAATCAGTTCAAGAAATTAAATACCTCATTGATTTTTTTTTTTTATCAATTTCTTACATGCTTTAAGAAAGCCACTTTCCAACAAACATTCCAATTTTTTTTTTTAAATCAATTTTTTTACATTTTTTAAGGAAGCAATTTTCCCAAAAATATTATAATTTTTTTCCATACATTCCCCCCCCCCTTCTCCATACTATTTTTTTTTTCTTATCTAAAGTTGTTTTCCATCAGGAAGAATCTTTCTCCAACCTGATACTAAAACTCATAATAAAACTATCAAAAAAAAAAAAAAAAAACAAAAAAAAAACACTTCTGCTGACTGAAGGCAACTTTATTTGCTGATGATGGCCCAATGGTTGAAAGCAGTTAGAAAAAAAAATGCCAGGCAATATATGTTTACTCGTTCAGTACCTGAAGGAGAGATAAAATTTCAAACCTAAATTGTCTATTTGAAATACTGCACTTATTAAAAAACATATTCAGCATAAATACAGAGTGAGTCATTAAAAATGGATTGGCTTTTACTTTTAACCGAGGTTTTTTTCTTAGACAAAAAGGGAATTAAGCTCTCCCAGGGGAAATGACCATTTCAGATTCTTTCAAATTGTGTATTTACATGCATATATTCTTTTCTAATTTTGTTAAATGGTTATTTAACATTAAAAGAAAAAAAAAAAAAAAATGAAATTTTTTACAAATATTTTTAAAGCAGTTTCTGTATTTTTTTTTAAGAGTATGGAAAATAAAAGAAAAAGAGAGTCTGATGGAAAAGAAAAAGAGAGTCTGATGGAAAAGAAAAAGAGAGTCTGATGGAAAAGAAAAAGAGAGTCTGATGGAAAAGAAAAAGAGAGTCTGATGGAAAAGAAAAAGAGAGTCTGATGGAAAAGAAAAAGAGAGTCTGATGGAAAAGAAAAAGAGAGTCTGATGGAAAAGAAAAAGAGAGTCTGATGGAAAAGAAAAAGAGAGTCTGATGGAAAAGAAAAAGAGAGTCTGATGGAAAAGAAAAAGAGAGTCTGATGGAAAAGAAAAAGAGAGTCTGATGGAAAAGAAAAAGAGAGTCTGATGGAAAAGAAAAAGAGAGTCTGATGGAAAAGAAAAAGAGAGTCTGATGGAAAAGAAAAAGAGAGTCTGATGGAAAAGAAAAAGAGAGTCTGATGGAAAAGAAAAAGAGAGTCTGATGGAAAAGAAAAAGAGAGTCTGATGGAAAAGAAAAAGAGAGTCTGATGGAAAAGAAAAAGAGAGTCTGATGGAAAAGAAAAAGAGAGTCTGATGGAAAAGAAAAAGAGAGTCTGATGGAAAAGAAAAAGAGAGTCTGATGGAAAAGAAAAAGAGAGTCTGATGGAAAAGAAAAAGAGAGTCTGATGGAAAAGAAAAAGAGAGTCTGATGGAAAAGAAAAAGAGAGTCTGATGGAAAAGAAAAAGAGAGTCTGATGGAAAAGAAAAAGAGAGTCTGATGGAAAAGAAAAAGAGAGTCTGATGGAAAAGAAAAAGAGAGTCTGATGGAAAAGAAAAAGAGAGTCTGATGGAAAAGAAAAAGAGAGTCTGATGGAAAAGAAAAAGAGAGTCTGATGGAAAAGAAAAAGAGAGTCTGATGGAAAAGAAAAAGAGAGTCTGATGGAAAAGAAAAAGAGACTCGATGGAAAAGAAAAAGAGAGTCTGATGGAAAAGAAAAAGAGAGTCTGATGGAAAAGAAAAAGAGAGTCTGATGGAAAAGAAAAAGAGAGTCTGATGGAAAAGAAAAAGAGAGTCTGATGGAAAAGAAAAAGAGACTCGATGGAAAAGAAAAAGAGAGTCTGATGGAAAAGAAAAAGAGAGTCTGATGGAAAAGAAAAAGAGAGTCTGATGGAAAAGAAAAAGAGAGTCTGATGGAAAAGAAAAAGAGACTCGATGGAAAAGAAAAAGAGAGTCTGATGGAAAAGAAAAAGAGAGTCTGATGGAAAAGAAAAAGAGAGTCTGATGGAAAAGAAAAAGAGAGTCTGATGGAAAAGAAAAAGAGACTCGATGGAAAAGAAAAAGAGAGTCTGATGGAAAAGAAAAAGAGACTCGATGGAAAAGAAAAA
The DNA here is from genome assembly GCA_964036315.1 of Acanthosepion esculentum. NCBI lineage: Eukaryota > Metazoa > Mollusca > Cephalopoda > Sepiida > Sepiidae > Acanthosepion > Acanthosepion esculentum. The sequence goes on along the minus strand of OZ038514.1, from coordinate 46,455,955 downwards.
GAGACTCGATGGAAAAGAAAAAGAGAGTCTGATGGAAAAGAAAAAGAGAGTCTGATGGAAAAGAAAAAGAGAGTCTGATGGAAAAGAAAAAGAGAGTCTGATGGAAAAGAAAAAGAGAGTCTGATGGAAAAGAAAAAGAGAGTCTGATGGAAAAGAAAAAGAGAGTCTGATGGAAAAGAAAAAGAGAGTCTGATGGAAAAGAAAAAGAGAGTCTGATGGAAAAGAAAAAGAGAGTCTGATGGAAAAGAAAAAGAGAGTCTGATGGAAAAGAAAAAGAGAGTCTGATGGAAAAGAAAAAGAGAGTCTGATGGAAAAGAAAAAGAGAGTCTGATGGAAAAGAAAAAGAGAGTCTGATGGAAAAGAAAAAGAGAGTCTGATGGAAAAGAAAAAGAGAGTCTGATGGAAAAGAAAAAGAGAGTCTGATGGAAAAGAAAAAGAGAGTCTGATGGAAAAGAAAAAGAGAGTCTGATGGAAAAGAAAAAGAGAGTCTGATGGAAAAGAAAAAGAGAGTCTGATGGAAAAGAAAAAGAGAGTCTGATGGAAAAGAAAAAGAGAGTCTGATGGAAAAGAAAAAGAGAGTCTGATGGAAAAGAAAAAGAGAGTCTGATGGAAAAGAAAAAGAGAGTCTGATGGAAAAGAAAAAGAGAGTCTGATGGAAAAGAAAAAGAGAGTCTGATGGAAAAGAAAAAGAGAGTCTGATGGAAAAGAAAAAGAGAGTCTGATGGAAAAGAAAAAGAGAGTCTGATGGAAAAGAAAAAGAGAGTCTGATGGAAAAGAAAAAGAGAGTCTGATGGAAAAGAAAAAGAGAGTCTGATGGAAAAGAAAAAGAGAGTCTGATGGAAAAGAAAAAGAGAGTCTGATGGAAAAGAAAAAGAGAGTCTGATGGAAAAGAAAAAGAGAGTCTGATGGAAAAGAAAAAGAGAGTCTGATGGAAAAGAAAAAGAGAGTCTGATGGAAAAGAAAAAGAGAGTCTGATGGAAAAGAAAAAGAGAGTCTGATGGAAAAGAAAAAGAGAGTCTGATGGAAAAGAAAAAGAGAGTCTGATGGAAAAGAAAAAGAGAGTCTGATGGAAAAGAAAAAGAGAGTCTGATGGAAAAGAAAAAGA
>OZ038514.1:46432350-46449850 GCA_964036315.1 Acanthosepion esculentum | reverse complement strand
TTCATAGTTTTTTATTTTTATTTGGGGGTTCACTATTTGCCCATAGCTTGGACTAATAGATGCTACCACCCCAGGTGGTCAGTGTGAACCTGGGAACAAGAATAATTAAGAGATGGTTCCACACTCCTCAAAACCTCCAATCTGCTCATCAGAGACCTTGCTGCCAGATGTAGTTTATCATCATACCTAGGACTATTCTGCCCATGAAGGAAAGCAAGTTATCCCTAACTCTTCAAAAATAGGGTATTATTATGAAAGTTTGTAGGGACAGGAGAAAGATAGTAGTGCTGGTAACCCCCTCAACCATTGTCAAGATCGGAGTCATCATTAACTTTGTAATCCTTTCCATATCACATTTTGTACATATCTTTATCCAGAATGTATAAAACTGTTTTGATTGTCATTCTGATATAAAAATGTATTATTGGTCATTTTATTATAAAAATGATTTGCCCATAGATGGAACTTTAACAGGTGCTACCACCTTGGGTCAGGTTGGAACAATAGCAATTAAGAAGTGGTTCCACACTCGTCAAAACCGCCAATCCCCCGATCAAAAAGTGTGCTGCTAGATTTATTTTATCATCATACCCAGGACGAAATAAAATAAAAAGGAAGCATCTAACTTACCTACAGCAGTTCCTTTGTTTCCAGAGTCTGTTAAATCTACAGTCATCTCCAGTGGTTTGTGAAGATCGAGAGTCGCCAGAGAAGAATCTGACAGTGTCCACTCAAATTTCAGTGAAGTAAAATTATTAAATTTACGTCCCTGATTGTCTGTGACTGTCAGGAGGATACCAAGATTCTGATTGCAATGTACAGGAACCTTTAAAAAAAAAAAAAAAAAAAAAATAAGTTTTAGAACATTTACTTTTTGATGCCAAATAAATATTTTAATGTCTTAGTCTTAATTGCTGGGGTATATTTTTTCTCACAATAAACAAAGAGATCTTAATAAAGTGAGAGGTGTTCTGGAAAGTAAAAAATGTAAGAGAAAAAAAAAGAAAAAGTGAAAAAAAAAAAAAAGAAAAAAGTGAAAAAAAAAAGAAAAAAGTGAAAAAAAAAGAAAAAAATGAAAAAAAAAAGAAAAGAAAAAGTGAAAAAAAAAAGAAAAAAAAAGAAAAAGTGAAAAAAAAAAAGTGGAAAAAAATAAAAAGTGGAAAAAAAATAAAAAGTAAAAAAATAAAAAAAGTGGGGGGAAAAAAATTGGGAAAAAATCTTTAAAAAGTGTGAAAAAATAAAAATTAAAAAGTAGAAAAAATTTACAAAGTGGAAAAAAAAAAAAAAAAAAAAGGAAAGAAAAAATAAAAATAAAATACTTTATCAAAAAACCGGAACTTGGTAATTCTGGAAATAATGAAGAATCAAAGACCATTATTTTTTTTAAAACAATATGAGCGGACAAAATTTCAACTAGAGTCAAATTATAAAAGCTCAAAATTAAAAACTTGAACCAATGATTATAATTACTGTTTCTTGTTTGAGCTCAGGAGAAAATTTATTTGTTTTTACAGCTTATCAACCATCTATAAGAATTTTTGGAAATAATCAGGACTTACTGATACAAGTCTTACTAATTAACCCATAGCTGGAGGAGATGAATTCATACTTTCCCAAGGGTATTCGCATATAAGGGAAAATAATGGACCCAACTGGAATTAGAACTTGGCTCTCCAATTTTCAATTCCAAGCCATTATACCACCCACACACTCAAGCTAACAACACAGAGAATGAGATATGGAGAACAAGAACAAAATTCTAGCGTTTTACATTTCAGTTAAGCTTATGATCCGTTAATTTCTTGGAATTTTGAATGAATGAACGAGTTGTCTCTCCTTGAATTCAGAAAGCCATAAATAATGTTTAACAAGTCAAATGAACATGAAACCTGATTAACCAATTAAAATCAAACAGCACCAATGTAAAATTACAAGAATTTTTCTTTCTCCATATCTCATTCTGATGAAGCTTTAATAAGATTGATAAACATTTCCTATTTGTTCTTTATCATCTATATCTAGTCACATTTTTTTTTCAACTTTACTCATAGAGGCCAGAGCCCAACATATACCATGTTGGAATCAGGCCAACTCATCAAGTTAAAAAACATTCCAGGCTGGATATAGACCGTCAAATTTTGGTTCCCAAGTTTTCATAACTGCAATTGTTTTCAGTGATTTTTACATGTTTTTTTTTTTTGGGGGGGGGGGGTACGCCAAATTTTTTTGTATGATAATTTTTATAAGTTGGAAATAAATTTGGGAAGAATCAAAATTAATTGCAAAATCCAGTGAAATAAAAATAATTGTTTGCACAGAAAGTAAGGACCTACATACAAAATTAAAAAGTTTAAATATTAATGCAATACTTAAAAGCAGCGACCAATTTTGAGTTCTTCTGTAGTTTATTGTTGCCTATTGCATCTACTCCTCACTACCTATTGTGATGAAAACCCAATCAAGATCCCTCTGCAGGAGCTAGCTTAAATGTCACCCAATAGGGCACTTCTTATGCTTTTATACATTAGTCTTAAGGTGTGCTATATTTATGGGATGAAGTGCTCAATATCAGAGATAGAGCATGCGTAAATATATAAGTGAACATTGAAGTCAACACTTAGAGCATGAAACAGACTGTCACTTCTAAGTGTTGACTTCAATGTTCACTTTATATATATATCTCTGTTAGATTTTAATGCCCTCTCCACCTTCGGACCTCCCTGTCTCTCTCGTCTGTTACCCCTCTATATAGATCACAGGTTCCCCCACACTCTCACACATACTCTCACCAATTTTTCCTGGAGTTGTTGTTCCGTTTTCTTTTTGAATCTGTAGGTCTGATGAATTGTATCGTTCTTACGATTCCAATGGAATAAATTATGACCATGGAATATTAGTGTTTAAGTCTTTTTATTATATATATATATATATATATATATATATATATATATATATATATATATATAAGAGCATGTATGTAATTGGTTTCTGAAGGCTTTTAAATTTGAGAATATTCATGAATAATCATCAGATAGTTGAAAGGTAAGCCAAAATATGTGGAGGACACAAAGTGTCATAATTCAAAGTCTGGTAAAACAAAAGTGAGTAATATATATATATATATTTTTTTTTTTTTAAATACATGAATATTGTTTAAATTGTGATCAAATTGGGATGGACATGTGTACTGTGCATCTTCAAAAAGATGAGGCAATGGATTTAACCATTTTTTAATTTTTTTCAACATTTTTGTGTGAGTTCATATATTTTAAAAAAAGAGAAACTACAAATGTTTTTGGCTATGTTGATTTTGTATAAAAAATAATATATATATATATATATATATATATATATTCATACATGTTTCATTAAATAATATAGACAAGTGTTGTCTATTTATTTTATGTAAGTTCTTTTCATATCGTCTGATAAGCTTAATAACATTATCATTAAACGAAGAAACATGTATGAATGAAAAAATGCTGCCTAAATACAGAATATATATATATATATATATATATATTATATATATATTATATATAAGCAAATATGTGGATGTAGATCCGACGATATGATGAAAATGTGGAAAAGACAAAGCAACATCCGAATATGTAAGTTTACTGTTTTTATTATATTTTTATTTTGTTTTTTTTTTTTTCAGTTTTTCTGTTTCTGATTAGTCCTGTGTCTATCGTCTCTTCATGTTAACTTAAATTTAAATATAAATGTCTCCAATAACCATGTCCTGAAGATGGTCTATTAGACTGAAACATCTGACATTGACAGAAAAACAAAAAACAAAATAAAAACAGTAAACTTACATATTCAGATTTTGCTTTGTCTTTTCCACATTTTCATCATATATATATATATATATATCCACATAACTAAAAATGCTTGCGGTTTCTCTTTTCAAAATATACACTTTTCTCTCATTGGAACAACTATAACTACTTCCCTATATATATATATATAAAAATGTTGAAAGGATATGAATATTAGACACATGATTGTGTCTATTTTAAGTCTGATACCTGTATTTTAACTTGTTCAGCCCGTAAGAAAAAAAAAAAAAAAAAAAAAAAAAAAAAAAAAAATCACTTCTAGTTCATCCTATCGACTCATGTTTAATTCCGCCTTCTTTCCTTTCCCTCCCCTTCTCATTTCACCACCCCCCCCCCCAAAAAAAAAAATTTTTTAAAAACCTGATATTGAAATTTTTCTTTTTTTCTTTCTTCTTTTAACATCAATTTTTTTTTCCCCTTTTTTTCTTTCTCTCCCTCTTCATTTTGTCTGGATAAATTGACTCCATTTATTAAAAAAAAAAAAAAAAAAAAAAAAAAAACTTTGGTCTGAAGAGATGAATATTTGTACATTCGTGGAAATAAATTATAACCGAATGGATTTTTAAGGATCATCTGTACTTATGATTATTATAGTGTTCTGTTTATTACATTGAGTTCTCTTTGGATTCATGAATTATCCCTACCAATTATCAACATATATAATATATATATATGTATACACACACACACACTTACCACCTGGTTTGAATCCAGCAATAAAGGGCAAGGTGGTAGACTTGGTTTCCGGAGAGCTGTCATCACTTGAGGTTGAAGATGGATACCAACAGGCTCAGCACATATGAATCTACAAGAAGATTAAAAAAATAAAAGACGAGCTCAACACATCAAATTGATAACAGCAATTTTTTTTCTAACCACTAGAGAACTACAATTGGATCATCCCATTTCAGTGACATTCAGCCCTAAGGGGTCATACAGAGAAAGCCATCCTTAACCCTTTCTTCGAAAGGGGCTTTTTCAGACACAGACAAGTAAACATGTATAAATATATTCAAAAACCAGCTACAGACGTGTTTATACATCAATCTTGATTCTTTTTATGCCCTTCTGAGCTTGAAACCAGTCATTTGTCAACTCGTAAGTTAGGTAGAGGTGCGAGCCACCGCTTGGGTACTTCAAGATTCCTTAGTTTCTAAGTCGGTCTTGATTCTTTTTATGCCCTTCTGAGCTTGAAAAGAGTTCAACTGTCAACTCATACGTCTGGTAGAGCTGTTAGCTACCACTTGGGTACTTCAAGGATTCTTTTTATGCCCTTCTGAGCTTGAAAAGAGTTCAACTGTCAGCTTATACATCTGGTAGAGGTGTGAGCCACCACTTGGGTACTTCAATTTTATTAGTTACTATATTAAAAACGAATAAAGAAAATTCATCTGAAAATGTTTTATCCCAAAATAATTGATGGGGAAGGGGTTAATACTGGATTACAGACATTTTTTTTTAAACCTAAAATTAATGCAGGGTTTTTATAACTAGCCATATACCTCCATTCTACAAACACAGAAAAACTTTTTTTTTTTGCTATCCTCTGCCAGTCATAATGATGGAGAAGGCATTACCTCGCACCATCGCCAGTGAGACATGCCCCAAGAGCCACTCCGTTTTGCGAGGCTTGTCCTTTAATCAAGATGCCATCCCACCAACCCTCCGAAGGAATGCCATTGGATGAGGACCAATAACCCCGGAAGTCTCCATTGGTACAGGAGTAAAAATAAATCTGTCCGTAAGAGAAGAATATTTAACTATTTTTTTTTTTTTTTTAACTCTGCATCCCAACTGTGACAGAACTCTGCTCAACCGGACCTGATCAAATTACCAGTCAAAAATGTATCGGCACATGTTGCATCCCAAATCAACGACTACCCCATTTTAAAAAGGGGAAAATGGTAATCCCATTCAATCACTTTCCATCACCACAGTTGAGGCTTACGGGTTCGATTTGGGAAGGGAACCCAGCTGCATGACTTGAAAAGCGGACGGTACTACTATGACAGAAGAGAGGATGAAAACCAAACTCAAAGTAAATTGTCATAGAAGTTCTCCGAACACTAAAATTTCTGTATCTATATATAAAATTCTGTGACTTCTGTTAGTGCATCCATCACCCCCTCTAAAATAGCCATACATTGACCGATCAAAACCAAATTTTGGGGAGAAGTGAAAACTGGTAAGGGGGTACAAAGTACAGTTGGTTTTACCAGGGTGTGTATATTAGTACAATAAATTTTCAATCATTTATATGGAAAAATTAACTATCATTAACATACAAAATACTCCCAACATTTTATAAATAATTTAATGATTAAAATACATACTTATTTAATAAAAATGCAGTATTGTCTTTTTTACACATCTTCTCTGTAAGTTTTTATATACAGTAAAACCTTGAATTTACAGTTCCAGAACCTACAGACTCCGGATTTAACTTTAAAACTTTTCAAACTTTATTTAAAGGTATATACTAACTTAAAAATAAAATAGACATTTTATATATATATATATATATCTCATGATATATTAGCTTTAATAGTCACTGTTTACAAACGCACCCATCACACCCACAGAGCTCAACCAAAATTAATTTTTCAGGAGCCAATATTTTTGTCATCCATAGACTGTTTCACAGCTCAACAGTGTGGCTAGACATCCGGTTGCCTCTAGCTAGGATCGAAACGCGACTGAATTGGCATCAGTCGGAACTTCTACCACTAAGCCGTCAGCGCACGGCAGGGATGAAGGTGAATTTTAGAGTGTTTATTTTTAGATTTAGATAAACACACAGTGACTGACAGTGACTCAATTCTGCCGAAGAGTCATGCTATATTAGCTTTAATATATATGTGTGTGTGTGTGTGTGTGTGTGGTATTTACATTTATTTACAATAATTTTGTACTGTACTAGATGTTTTTAGGCCATGAAAAAGTGCTTCAAATTAACAGACAGATGTCTTTAACAGACAATCCCCACCTCTTAGTCCATTAAATTGAGGTTCCACTGTATATTTTATTCTGGAAAAACAATGCACAATATTAGCACTGTAAACAAAGGGTGTTCCAATAACTTGGACCGATTTTAATTGTGAATTAAGTTTAAGTGTCTGATAATTTTTTTCTTTTTCTTTCAGATTTAACAAGTCTTTGACAATTTCAACCATGGAAAGATTAACAAACAACATGTTAAAGTTATGGAAGACTATTACGAAAATGGACGTTCAAACAGAAATACATTTAGCACACTTCGCGATTTTTATTTCAACATAATCGACCAACTGAGAGTGCAACTGGAAACAATGAAACGTCGTTGTGTTGAGGTTCGATTCCTGCACGCAATGACGAAAAGAGGTGTCTGCATTTTTGGCCACATTCTTGTGCCCTGCAGCAATGTTTTCAGCTGAATTGTGTAAACAAGCACACAATGGTGTTTTTGCATCTGCCACCAACCGAATTTGTTTGAATTTACGAACAATTTTTCCAATTGCATTCTTGAAACTTTAACATTGTTTAATTGTTAATCTTTCCATGGTTGAAATTGCCAAAGACTTTGAGTTGTTAAATCTGAAAGAAAAAAGAAAAACATTAGATGCTTAAACTTAGTTCACATTTAAAATCAGTCCAAGTTATTGGAACAACCTTTAGAAACCTAGTAGAGAGTGTTTCAAATCGTCAGAGGAGGCAATAACTTCAACAATACGAAATACAGTGCAAACGGGCAAGGGGTTGAAAAGTACAATTTGTTTTACTAGGAGGCATATCTTAGTGCGCTAAATTTTGGGGGGGAGGGGAGGGAGGAATTAAGTTTTATTATTTACCGTACAAAATCCTGTGAGGATTGCCAAAAATTCTAAACATTTTCAGCAAGATATTTTTTTCTGAGATTCTTTTTAGTATTATGACTACTTGAAATTTCTACTCTGATTTATTTCTTCCTATTTCTGCATTTTTATATATATATATATATATATATATATATATATATGCTTAGCTACATTTTTTTATACTAATGTTCGCACAAAAAAAAAAAAAATCAATGTATGCTAAGAGCGAAAAGGAATGGAAAAAGACGTACTTTATTTTCGTTTCGGCAGTGGCAGGGTACATATTGGTAACAGTAGGACGGTTACCAACCGTCAGAGTCAATGTCTGAAATGGTATTAAAGAAAATTATCAGAATTCTGTAGATTAGAAGACAAAACAATAAGTGCGAGGACACACTTGTGCAGTGAGCTCATTCATCTATGTATTGGGACAAAAATGGAAAGAAAAGAGCAAAATGGAAAAAGAGCAAAATGGAAAAAGAGCAAAATGGAAAAAGAGCAAAATGGAAAAAGAGCAAAATGGAAAAAGAGCAAAATGGAAAAAGAGCAAAATGGAAAAAGAGCAAAATGGAAAAAGAGCAAAATGGAAAAAGAGCAAAATGGAAAAAGAGCAAAATGGAAAAAGAGCAAAATGGAAAAAGAGCAAAATGGAAAAAGAGCAAAATGGAAAAAGAGCAAAATGGAAAAAGAGCAAAATGGAAAAAGAGCAAAATGGAAAAAGAGCAAAATGGAAAAAGAGCAAAATGGAAAAAGAGCAAAATGGAAAAAGAGCAAAATGGAAAAAGAGCAAAATGGAAAAAGAGCAAAATGGAAAAAGAGCAAAATGGAAAAAGAGCAAAATGGAAAAAGAGCAAAATGGAAAAAGAGCAAAATGGAAAAAGAGCAAAATGGAAAAAGAGCAAAATGGAAAAAGAGCTAAAAGAAGATGAGGGAGCAGAAAAAGGCAAACGCGGGGGAGGGAGCAGAAAAAGGCAAACGCATGAGAGGGTGGGAGAAGAAAAGGGCAAACGCATGAGAGGGAGGGAGCAGAAAAGGGCAAACGCATGAGAGGGAGGGAGCAGAAAAGGGCAAACGCATGAGAGGGAGGGAGCAGAAAAGGGCAAACGCATGAGAGGGAGGGAGCAGAAAAGGGCAAACGCATGAGAGGGAGGGAGCAGAAAAGGGCAAACGCATGAGAGGGAGGGAGCAGAAAAGGGCAAACGCATGAGAGGGAGGGAGCAGAAAAGGGCAAACGCATGAGAGGGAGGGAGCAGAAAAGGGCAAACGCATGAGAGGGAGGGAGCAGAAAAGGGCAAACGCATGTGAGGGAGGGAGCAGAAAAGGGCAAACGCATGAGAGGGAGGGAGAAGAAAAGGGCAAACGCATGAGAGGGAGGGAGAAGAAATGGGCAAACGCATGAGAGGGAGGGAGCAGAAAAGGGCAAACGCATGAGAGGGAGGGAGCAGAAAAAGGCAAACGCATGAGAGGGAGGGAGCAGAAAAAGGCAAACGCATGAGAGGGAGGGAGAAGAAAAAGGCAAACGCATGAGAGGGAGGGAGAAGAAAAAGGCAAACGCATGAGAGGGAGGGAGAAGAAAAAGGCAAACGCATGAGAGGGAGGGAGAAGAAAAAGGCAAACGCATGAGAGGGAGAGAGCAGAAAAAGGCAAACGCATGAGAGAGAGCAGGAGGAGAAAAGGCAGATCAGGTAAGAGACAGAAAGAAACAGGCAAGTTCATCTGCAAGAAAGACCAACAGGAGTAAATATAAAATAAAATAAAATTCCATCACCAACCTGCTGCCCGAGTCCAGTACAGGCAATATTAAAAGCATGGACACCACCTGACATAAAATAAAAAGAATTTAATAATCATAAAATTGCAATCATTTAAGATATTAGAATACATATTCTCCAGTTTGTTTGTTTATTTATTATTTGGTTCTTTATTTCTTTCTATATTTATATGCGTGTGTGTGTGTGTGTGTGTGTGTGTATGTATGTATTCCAGCAGCATGTTTTCATTAAATAATTTAAACATTTTAAAATATTTTCCTGTTTCATTAAATAATTTAAACACGTTCCGTCTACTTATTTTTGATAAAATCCTTTTGTGAATAAGTTCTTTTGTGCGGGTGTTAAAGGACTTGTGTATTTCAACTATGAACATGGACACAATATGTTGACTGTGTTTCGAAAATAAAATATTCTATAATGCTAAATACATACAACACGCCATTCCCAGTTGACAGTAAATATAATTCATCCTTGAGAATGGCTAAATGTATAGCGGAAAGCGCTTGGAAAAATGAAACATTTGGCCAGATTGTGCAGAATTTATCCAAGGAAAAGAAAAAAAAAATTATAAGATCATACAAGAAATGATATAAAAAAAATTAATAAAAGCAGCCTGTCATATTTAATGAAGCTTACATGAAAGGATATATATATATATATATATATGTGTGTGTGTGTGTGTGCGTATGTGTGTGTGTTACAAAGAGAGAGAGAGAAAGTCCGGGAAACACACACACACACATATATATATATATATATATATATATGTAAGCAAATGTGTGGATGTAGATCCGACGGTATGATGAAAATGTGGAAAAGACAAAGCAAAATCCGAATATGTGAGTTTACTGTTTTTATTTTGTTTTTGTTATTCTGTCGACGTCAGACGTTTCGGTCAAATAGACCTTCTTCGGGACATGGTTAATGGAGACATATTTATATTAGATTTAAGTTGATGGAGAGACGATATATACAGGACTGGTCAGAAACAGAAAAACTGAAATTCTAAAGTCAAGTATTCTTTCTTAGAGTCGGATATGCTGGCGTCGCGTGGGCGGCAACTACGAAGACCTGCGCACAGGGAAGAAGATTGTGTCCTAAGTGGAGGGTGAGGGGGACTATTTAAAACTATAGCTTATCGGTACGTTTGTCACGCATTAATCTCGCCACTGAGCTCACCCTCCACTTAGGACACAATCTTCTTCCCTGTGCGCAGGTCTTCGTAGTTGCCGCCCACGCGACGCCAGCATATCCGACTCTAAGAAAGAATACTTGACTTTAGAATTTCAGTTTTTCTGTTTCTGACCAGTCCTGTATATATCGTCTCTCCATCAACTTAAATCTAATATAAATATGTCTCCATTAACCATGTCCCGAAGAAGGTCTATTTGACCGAAACGTCTGACGTCGACAGAATAACAAAAACAAAAACAAAATAAAAACAGTAAACTCACATATTCGGATTTTGCTTTGTCTTTTCCACATTTTCATCATATATATATATATATATATATATATATATATATATATATTTTTTTTTAGTGAAATTGGAGCATTTTGTTTACTGATGGGGAAATGTGATCTAGGTCAGAAGTTGTACCCATTGAATCTGGGTCATCAGAAGACAATGGTAATGGTCGAAATAATTTTTATCGATTAAAAATTGAAATAGAGCTGAGGAAGCTATAAGGAACTTTGGAATTCACATGATTTTGGTTGAAGCAGCCAGAACCCCGTGATAATCGCATGCGAAGTAGTAGGGCCGAGGATCAGTTATAACCAGCCGGGTTTATCTATATAAACGCGTAGTTATGCTGAAAAAGAGAGTTTTGGCTCATCTGTCTTCGAGTGCAGTCGAGCTGGGTGGAGAGATGTCGGAGATTGAATGTGAGCAGAGTTGGAGGCTCGAAGAAGTAAGAAAGTGATGTCAGAGACTGGAACAAAACGCCCGCTAACATGTGCTGTTGATATAAGTACAAAGAAGCGAATTACTTCCTCCAACATCTAAGACTACTACTGCTACTATTATTACTACCACTGGGAACGGAAATGTCGAACAAGCTACAGTAATCAAAAAGGGTTAAAATGAAGCCACCCCTCTCCTTTAACGAAATTACATGAAGTATTTTCTTTTGTTTTGTTGATCATCATTCATATACAAGAGACTGAAAAAAATTCTTGAAGAGAGAATTGGCCTGGGCAAGCGTTGGGAGGAGGAACGCCACTATAACTTTAAGCCCCGCACAGAAATCGCAAGAGTCATATATCGTCCTGAGACGATTTAGCAACAAGTAATCACATACACTCTGTCTAGAATCCAGTGTATGAGTTTTTACGTTAAATACTTTTCTTTTCTGTAACCCATTTCTTTCCTCTACTATTCTTTTCTGCTATATAAAAGACATTAACAATTCAACCATTGAATAGTTATTTGTCCGGCTTTCTGCAGATATTAATTTTTTTTCGGCTGCATTCTAAATTTCTTAGCGCAGACTCTCCAGCTGTGTCTACATCTTCAGTCGACCGTGAATGGACGGACGTCACTTCTGCTTTCTGAATCAAACAAATCACAACGTGGGCAGGAAGCAGGATTAAACCAGTGGACCGGTCGAATAATATACAGATGCTCAGAGGACCTATGGCCACTCCCTTAAGTTTGGTTAGGACCTAGTAGACACCTCAACCCAGAGAGTAAGACGTCGGAGGTTGAGGGGATGGGGCAAAAGTATTAGAATTTGATTCCATCACGACACAGAAAATTTCTATGTTTCCAAACTGAAACTAAAATTGTAAATTATAATAATTTTATTATAATAATATTTTATTATGATAATTTTATAATTAAATTTACAATTTTAGTTTCTGTATCACAATGAAATATTTTTAAAAAAGAAAATAATTATAATGTTCTAGTGTTTGTATTAAAAATAAAAATAATTGCCAAGAACACCGGATTATAAATCTTACTGTTCTTCCTTATAGTCGACACTTTTCCATTTGAAATATGTCACCCATTTTTATTTATAGATAAAACAGTAAAACATCTAATTGAACTTTAGTTAGGTTCCTTGGATGCACAGGCTGGAAGACAAACAAAACATGGAGCATTTTTTATCTATTTTTTTTTTATTGCTACAAGTATTCACCATGCTTTTGATCTCTCATGTATACAATTTTTTTTATTTTTTTTTAAGCTTATCACCCCCAAGCAAGGCTGGAAGCCACTAGCACACAGGGGTTAGAGAAGGTTTGGAGGAAGAGCAGATAGGAGTGGTAAAGGAGAGAATGTGGAGAAAGATAGTGGATCGATCAAGGCAGGAGGGTTACAGAAGATTTGGAGTGAGAGCAGATAGGAATGAAAGGTGAACGGATGTGGAGAAGGGAAGTGGATAGATCAAGGCAACTGGAGATGTCGATTGACGTTACACTTCAATAGTTGGAGATTGTATTTGTCAGGGAAACAGGAATCAGGAAGGGAGTCCCACAGGCGAGATGTGCGAGACATGAAGCTATTGGAGTAGAAGAGACGTCTACATCTAACAGTTTCAACGGTGAAGGGGTGGGAACGGGATGCCAGCCTCGTAGGACGTTTAAATTCATGAGGCCTAGGAACCAGCGAAAGCAGCTCATCGGAGCAATTACCGTGAAAGTATTTGTAAAAAAGACAGAGCGAGGCAACGTCGCGCCTGTGAGAGAGCGACTGCAGACGAGATGACAGATCAGGGCCAATTACATTGCATATCCGTATGGGCACATATGCACATACACTATGAAAAAAAAAAAAAAAGTATAAGTCAATTGCTGATACCCACCTTACTAGTGGACTGAGTAACCCTGGAGTGTCCGTCTATGAAATTTTGGAGTCGTAATGCGAAAGGTGACTGAAGTGGACATGGCCTATCTCCTCAACGAAAGATGCACAAAAATCACCAGCGCCATACACGATCGTGTAAATTATTTCGTGCATTAGGACTGGTTAAATGCCTGTAAGACTCCGCACCATACTACACAAGAGAACTCAGTCACGGCTGTTAGACAATTTCTTTGACCACATCACCCCTTACATCTGGCCACCTAACTCCCCAGACTGCAACCCCCTTGATTATTATGTGCCAGGGTGCAATTGAGTGAGACACTGACAAATCTCCTTGTAACACCAAAGATGAACAGAAGGCAAGGATTATGGTAGCATTCACCAACTTAAACAAGGAGATCATTCAGAAGAATTGCAAGAGATTCCTAAAGTCATCTGGAGGCTGTGGTTGAAGCAAATGGCAATTTTATTGAATAAATTTACTCTTTCGTATTTCAAGATATTTTTTTGTCTAATTTTGGTAAATATATCTGTCAAAATAAGATGTTAGTGTTATTTTCATTTTCACATAATTCAGACGACAATTTATCCATCGCACCCGGTATATGTAAATTATTTTCAGATAAAGTGTATCTGTAAAGGAACAAAATTATATATATATATATATATATATATATATATATATATATATATAAAATAAAGAGAAAGAACAGTAAGATCCAGTGTTCTTATTAATTATTTTTACAAGATAGTGCTCAATGCAAATCTACAGATCATAAATATTATAAATTAACTGATTTAAAAATATGGTTCCATCGCTACAAAGGAATTACCAGCTTTCAAAAACAGAAACTAAAAACTTCAAATTCAATTATAGAATTAAATTAAATCCCTAGTCCAGTTTCATTTTCAAGTGAATTTTGGAATAACTTATTTTGAAATTTACTGAGTTTTATAAGCACATACTTTCATAATATTAGTTTCTAGGGATACGGGGAAATTCAATCATTTTGACAAGGAGTGGTAGGGTATTCATTTTCACTGACAACTATTGTATCAAAATATGAGTTACTTTCGAAAAGAGGTTAAGTAGGTGGGGGTGCCTTTTTCAATGACTGATGACATCCATTCATATGTCATCTGGTCTTTATCAACGACACAAAGTTTTTCCGCACTTTTGTTTTACCGTGTACTTTTGTATAATGTTTTTGTATAAGTTTTCTAAAACGGTTGTTTGTATATGAATACATCACATTGAACTACAATTTTAAAATATTATTCTTAATTCTAATTACTAATAGACTATACTTCTTTTAAAACAAAGAAATGTAATAGAATTACTTAGATAATTTAAAAATTATTATTATTATATATATATATATATATATATATATAAAGAAATATAGTCTTAAAGTGTGGTATATTTATGGGATAAAGTGCTCAATATCAGAGATAGAGCATGTGGCCCGATGATTGCATCTAGCATGAAACAGACTGTCGCCTCTAAGTGTTGACTTCTATGTTCACTTTTATATATATATATATATATATATATATATATATATATATAAATAAATAATGAAAGTTTCTATTGAAAAGACATTACAAATTTGTGTGTGAAGATAAAACGTTTATACTTACGGTGGAGACTGTACTCAACTCCAGATAATTTGGTCATAGCCAGAAATTTGGAATCGACAGGTGACACTGCAAAATAATCATTCAAATACTATATCAGAATTTGTCGTCCGTTTTCCACCCCCTTATCTACCAACTAAAATATTTTACCAACATTTAAGAAAAACAGTTCTTCAACAATGAATTTGTATGCCATCAAATAAAACCCTGATAATTTTGTCTCATACAGACAAGCAGCATTTCAAAATAAGGACATTAATTATCAGTCATGATGGAAAGTATATAAGGTTGATGGCATATCAACCAATGTAGGTCATTTAATGCCAAATATATATATATATATATATATATATATATATTAAATATATAGGACTTGTAAACGTCTGAGCTATATAAGCTAGAGCTTATTTGCTTGCACACTGCAATATAATCCCAGGTATTAATGTCTAGGACAAGGATTTCCATTTAGTATAGACAATTTATTTGCACAATGTTAAAAGGTAGCATATATTAATTACACATCAGTCTATATCTTTGATAAAAGACCAATTCTTTTCAGGAACTTTATTATATGACTTGGATCAATTTTTGTAAATAGTTCCTTTGTACTCTTAATGTTGTAGAACTTTCTTCGAATGTGTGTAAGGTTTGTGCATTCTATCAGTATATGTTTTACTGTGTATTGGTTTCCACAGGGACATTTAGGAGGAGGCTCCCCTTCTAGTATGAAGGAGTGAGTCAGTCTAGTGTGTCCAATGCGTAGCCGAGTAAGGGTGGTTTCTTCTCCTCTTGTATTATTAAGATTCAGTTGTCCTTTCTTTTAAAGTCAGTTCTATTTGGTAGAGTTCATTGTGGATATTTTTGTCCCATAGTTGTAGCTATTTTTGCATCATTATTTTCTTAATTTTATGTTTTAGGTCCGTATATGGGATTTTGGAGTTCTGGTTGGATGTCATGTTAAGTGCAGCTTTTGCTAAGGAATCGGCTTTCTCATTTCCCTGAATTCCAATATGACTTGGGATCCAACAAAATGTCACCTTTTTATGTCTTATGGAGTTGATTTTGTTTAAAAGTTTGACAATTAAAGGGTTATCCGGTTTTGTATTTTTTTTTTATAGATTGTAGGACAGAAATGGAGTCGGTATGGATGATGAATGTCTTTTTAAGTTGCTTGCACAAACAAGTGCTTAAGTGCTAATTTTATTGCATAGATTTCTGCAGTAAAGATGGAGGCTTCTTTTGGGAGGCATTTTTTCATCATTTCCTTCTTGAAAACTGCTCCACATCCGGTTCTATTGCTGCCTTTGGAGTCATCTGTGTAAACGTGCAAGTAGTTTGTGTATTTTCCATGAATATTAAAGAGTTTTTCTTGGTAGGTCAATGGGTGGGTTTTATTTTTAGGGAGCTTGTTTAAATCAAGCAATAATCACAGGCTGCTTAAGTAGCCAGGGTGGTAAGCTTAGTTGAACAGCACCTACAGTTTGGAAGAGAGGCCTTATCTATGTGTGACAGCATCAATGAAAGTGAATAAACTGAATCCAGTACATGTGCTTTGTATTACTGGGTTACTCCTATTGTTCTCATGACTTTTTGGTGGTGGGGATAAAAGAACTTTCGGACCACCCAGTATAATGTGTAACACTAACCTTACCTTGGGATACAAAATTTTGGCTTAAGAAAAAAAAAAAATTCCATGGTATAATATTCAAATAAAACCAAATTTAACATTTGTTTTACGTTTTTTTTATCCTGTTCATATTTTTTTTTATATACTTTACATAATGAAGCAATATTATAAGCAGCAAGACAGAAAAAAAAACAAATCAGACTGACATGTCTCAAAGTACCCAGATGGGTCCATTTGCCACGGTTGAGGACCACCTTCAAAGAGAAGGTCTCGGGATGATCCCAAAGCAACAACACTTTCTGGACTCTGAGCCTGAAAGAGAAAAGTTAAAATCTTGAGAACAGGCATAATTTGAAAATTTTAGCTAAAATCTAAGAAAACGGTGAACTGCAAGTTGATACTGCCTCAGATTATCAAATATGACGCAATAATAGTCACACTTCAAATTACTGATTTTATCCTATATATATATATATTATAGCTTTTATCCTATATATATATATATTATAGCTTTTATCCTATATATATATATATATTATAGCTTTTATCCTATATATATATATATATTATAGCTTTTATCCTATATATATATATATATTATAGCTTTTATCCTATATATATATATATATATATTATAGCTTTTATCCTATATATATATATTATAGCTTTTATCCTATATATATATATATATATATTATAGCTTTTATCCTATATATATATATATTATAGCTTTTATCCTATATATATATATATTATAGCTTTTATCCTATATATATATATATTATAGCTTTTATCCTATATATATATATATATATATATTATAGCTTTTATCCTATATATATATATATATATATATTATAGCTTTTATCCTATATATATATATATATATATATTATAGCTTTTATCCTATATATATATATTATAGCTTTTATCCTATATATATATTATAGCTTTTATCCTATATATATATA
>OZ038514.1:46379850-46429850 GCA_964036315.1 Acanthosepion esculentum | reverse complement strand
ATATATATATATATATATATATTATAGCTTTTATCCTATATATATATATATATATTATAGCTTTTATCCTATATATATATATATATATTATAGCTTTTATCCTATATATATATATATATTATAGCTTTTATCCTATATATATATATATATATATTATAGCTTTTATCCTATATATATATATATATATTATAGCTTTTATCCTATATATATATATATATATATATATTATAGCTTTTATCCTATATATATATATTATATATATATTATAGCTTTTATCCTATATATATATATATATATATTATAGCTTTTATCCTATATATATCTATATATATTATAGCTTTTATCCTATATATATATATATATATATATTATAGCTTTTATCCTATATATATATATATATATTATAGCTTTTATCCTATATATATATATATATATATTATAGCTTTTATCCTATATATATATATATATATATTATAGCTTTTATCCTATATATATATATATATATATATTATAGCTTTTATCCTATATATATATATAATAGCTTTTATCCTATATATATATATATATATATATATATATTATAGCTTTTATCCTATATATATATATATATTATAGCTTTTATCCTATATATATATATATATATATATTATAGCTTTTATCCTATATATATATATATATATATATATAGCTTTTATCCTATATATATATATTATAGCTTTTATCCTATATATATATATTATAGCTTTTATCCTATATATATATATTATAGCTTTTATCCTTTATATATATATATTATAGCTTTTATCCTATATATATATATATATATATATATATTATAGCTTTTATCCTATATATATATATATATATATATTATAGCTTTTATCCTATATATATATATATATATATATATATATATATATATTATAGCTTTTATCCTATATATATATATATATATATTATAGCTTTTATCCTATATATATATATATATATATTATAGCTTTTATCCTATATATATATATATATATATATATATATATATATATATTATAGCTTTTATCCTATATATATATATATATATATTATAGCTTTTATCCTATATATATATATATATATATATATATTATAGCTTTTATCCTATATATATATATATATATATTATAGCTTTTATCCTATATATATATATATATATATATTATAGCTTTTATCCTATATATATATATATATATATATATTATAGCTTTTATCCTATATATATATATATATATATATTATAGCTTTTATCCTATATATATATATATATATATATATATATTATAGCTTTTATCCTATATATATATATATATATATATATATTATAGCTTTTATCCTATATATATATATATATTACAGCTTTTATCCTATATATATATATTATAGCTTTTATCCTATATATATATTATAGCTTTTATCCTATATATATATTATAGCTTTTATCCTATATATATATATATATTATAGCTTTTATCCTATATATATATATATATATTATAGCTTTTATCCTATATATATATATATATATTATAGCTTTTATCCTATATATATATATATATATTATAGCTTTTATCCTATATATATATATATATATATTATAGCTTTTATCCTATATATATATATATATATATATTATAGCTTTTATCCTATATATATATATAATAGCTTTTATCCTATATATATATATATATATATATATATATTATAGCTTTTATCCTATATATATATATATATATATATTATAGCTTTTATCCTATATATATATATATATATATTATAGCTTTTATCCTATATATATATATATATATATTATAGCTTTTATCCTATATATATATATATATATATTATAGCTTTTATCCTATATATATATATATATATATTATAGCTTTTATCCTATATATATATATATATTATAGCTTTTATCCTATATATATATATATATTATAGCTTTTATCCTATATATATATATATATATATATATATATATATATATATATATTATAGCTTTTATCCTATATATATATATATATTATAGCTTTTATCCTATATATATATATATATTATAGCTTTTATCCTATATATATATATTATAGCTTTTATCCTATATATATATATTATAGCTTTTATCCTATATATATATATTATAGCTTTTATCCTATATATATATATTATAGCTTTTATCCTAGATATATATATTATAGCTTTTATCCTATATATATATATTATAGCTTTTATCCTATATATATATATTATAGCTTTTATCCTATATATATATATTATAGCTTTTATCCTATATATATATATTATAGCTTTTATCCTATATATATACATTATAGCTTTTATCCTATATATATACATTATAGCTTTTATCCTATATATATACATTATAGCTTTTATCCTATATATATACATTATAGCTTTTATCCTATATATATACATTATAGCTTTTATCCTATATATATATATATATATATATATATATATATATATATATATAGCTTTTATCCTATATATAGTAATTTTTATTTATAATATTCTTTTTATAATTCTAATAATCTTTTGCGTTAGATTTCAACTCTTTAACTTGATTGTACACTGTTTTTTATTTTTTTTACATACATTATATTTCGCCTTTGATTTTTGCACAAAGTGTAAAAAAAATCATTTTTTTTTTCGATTTTTCACATGCAATGTTGTAATTTTTTTTTCAGTCAATTTGAACTGAAAACCAGCACTAGAGAATTATCTATCAAACACCATAAATCTCATCAAAATCAGATGAAAACTGTGGCAACTCATAAACATCCGATCACACACAAACATACATACACATTGAGAATTTTTTATATATATATATATATATATATATATATATATATATATTAAATGGTGCAGTATAATATTACAAAGTAGTCATACAAAGAAAAAAAATCAGTAAAGTTAATGTAATTAATGGAGAATTCACTTCACTAACAGACTTTAACCACTAACTACTCAGTGAATGACGCGTTGTTTTAAAATTTGTAAAATGGATTAGATGTTCCGTAGATATGCTAATACTTTTGATAATTCTCATCTTCTTCAGGTATGGATATTATTTTTTCTTTTCATGTAATTTCCAGTAACTTCCGAGATGAAAATAAATGTAATGCAGGTTGAAAGATGTTTTTTTTAAAGTGTGTTGTTATTAACAGTTACAAAATTTTGGAACATGCAGTGTCACAATGCTAGAGTTGTATTTTGAAAATTTTAAATGAACAGTTTTTGAATATAGTAATATGGCAATTTCAATTTTTTTTGTTGTAAATGTTTTATCAGTCAACATGGCATGGACCAAATGGTCCAATAACTAGAGCAATGTCACTGTAGTTTTCCCGAAATTTTGCACTGCAGAACGGTCCTTTTAAATCTATTAAACGGTGCAGTATAATTAATATTACAAAGAAATAGTCAAAGAATAAATCAGTAAAGTTAATGTAATTAAATGGCAAAATCACTTCGCTAACAGATTTAATAAAGCATTAACTTACTAACCACACACTGAATGATGCAATCTTTGTTTAAAAAAATATAATAAATATTATATATATATATATATATATATATATATGTATGTGTGTGTGTGTGTGTGTGTATTTAGGCAGCAATCCTTTCATGCACATTTCATTAAAAACGACTGACAAGGTGCTTTTATTTAGTTTTTTATATAATTTCTCGTGCGATCTAATAATGTTTTTCTTTTCGGATGATAAATTATATAAAAACTGTCCGAATGTTCTTTTTATCCGAGCGCTTTCGGCTATACATTTAGCCATTTTCAAGGATTATATTTTAACTGTTTGAGTTAGAAATAGTTTGTTATATGTATGTTTTATAAAATGTTTCATTTTGTTTTTGTTTCAAAACACGGTCAAGATATTATGTCCATGTTCAAAGTTAATATTATTAAGTGTTGGTTTGTTTCATCCGAAAAGAAAAACATTATTAGATCGAATGAGAAATTGTATAAAAAACTAAATAAAAGCACCTTGTCAGTCGTTTTTAATGAAATGTGCATATTTATATATATATATATATATATATATATATATATATATATATATATATATATATACACACACACACACACAAATATAATGAAATACTGAAGAAGAAACATTCAACATCCAAAGTTTCTTTAACCCAAAAATTGGTTGGTAGGCATTAATGTGATTACAGGTAGAAGCTAAGGTTTTTTGGGTTTTTTTTTTTTTTTTTTTTATAGAAGTCTTTAATTCAGATTATTTTTTTTTAATGATTTTTTAATGGGGATTTTTCATGATTTCATTTTTAATGATTTTTTAATGGGGATTTTTCATGGTTTCATTTTTAATGATTTTTAATGGGGATTTTTCATGATTTCATTTTTAATGATTTTTAATGGGGATTTTTCATGATTTCATTTTTAATGATTTTTTTTCCTATAATACCAGTTAATTACAAACGACGATCCTGAACATACTCACCACAAGTGGTCTATAAGCAGCGACTGTGACAGAAGCATCAAGTCGAGTATGATACACTTGGTAGCTTACTGTCACTTTGGTACATCCTGGCTGCCGAGCAAAAATCTTCAACGAACTGCATGCACCTTTCGCTAATTCACTGTCCTTGGTATTACCTATCAAGTTATTTAAAAAAAAAAAAAAAAAAAAGTTTTATAAAAGTTTTCATGCTGAAACAATATCCATATCGAAGATGAGAATGACAGACATCTTATTCCCAATGACAAAATAATACGACTTCAGACCTAAACATCCAGTTCTTCCTCCAATCATTCTTAATGACATATTTTGGGGGGTCAATTTGCAGCAAAAGTTTTGGTTATTTCCAACAGCATTACAAAACGAGGTTGTCTGTCCTTAAAAAGCTAGTGACAAAGGTTGCGGTTAGCCTGTAAACTTTAAAAATAACATTTTAGTGTCCTACTTCAATTGAAAAATATTTTACTTGTGATTTAATTCCATTGGTTTAAAAAGATTCCAATACATTTCCTATGTAACACTGTGATCGACACAAAATCTGTGCAAGAAGTGGATCACAGAGTTAAAATCCTACCTTACTATTTCCAACTCCTCAACTTGGTCAATTAATCTTAATATGCTTTCAACTAGGTTCAAATTGTATTGACCTAGTTTCTGACCCAAACGAAAATATTTCTGCCAAAAATCTGTGTTTTTCAAGCCTATCACATGACTTGAAAGTAAATAAATACAAGAACGTGACACTTAATCTTCAGTGAGCTTTGCGGCATCAAACAATTCCCCAAAGAAATTAACGCTGTTCAAATCTTTGAAGTTTCTAAGTTAGATTTCCTAACATAATCTCAAACTTCGAATTCACTCACCAAACAAACTACACTTCAATTTTAACATCTACGATTTTTATCAGAACAAGAATTCTACATAAGAACATACAGTTTGCCAAAAAAACATAATATTCAATAAGCAGCAAGTTTATTCAACTTTTCAATATTCAAGTGAAGATTACATTTTCCCCTCAATCAACAAGTTTCTTTTAACTCCTTACACTGAATTTCAGCCTGCAACACCTTATCGAAGAACATTCTTTGCAATGAAACTTACTATTATTTCTTGAACTGAAATCTTTTCTGTGAGTCCAGATAAAAAAAGTCATTGTTAAAGTCTTAACATATTTAATATTCAACAGATAAAGGGAGACAACTATTACTTAATCTCAAACATCAACCGTAACACAAAATTTGAATGTAAAATATAATTTCACTATTTACATTGTTTGGGCTATCGTCCTCATCTTCGTTGCCATATTTATCACATTTCACACGTACACTTCGGCTTTCTTCAGGTGGCTGGAATGTCAAACTGAACCCTTTATTTTGCTCACTGGGGTAGACTGTTCTAGTTCCACATGCCATGTTTAATGGATGTTATCAGTTATCCTGTTAATTCCCCTCTCCAAGTTCTCCACTGCCTGAACCGGGTATTGAACTCACACTCTTTGGGTCCTGTCACTGGATCTAAATAACGCCTTTATCCACTGTGCCATGTGTCCTTGAGGACATCTGTGTATGAATTTCTGGGTATTATAAACCTAATGTCTTCAGCAACCATTTTTACCAGTGCTCATCTTGCAATTTTTGCTATTATCATTACATGTTTTTTACAACGTTTCGGCCCTTCAGTATCTGTCTAAATTTCCGAGATGAGGTATTATGTACATTATTTACACTATTCGGACCATTGTCCTCATCTTTGTTGCCATATTTATTACGTTTCGGCCGTTGTACACTCCGACCTTCTTCAGGTGGCTGGAATGTCAAACTGAACCCTTTCTTTCGCACACTGGGGTAGACTACTCTAGTTCCACGTGCCATGTTTAATGTATGTCAGTTATCAGTCATCTCCTGTTAATTCCCCTCTCCAAGTTCTCCACCGCCTTAACCGGGTATTGAACTCACACTCTTTGGGTCCTGTCACTGGATCTAACCAACGCCTTTATTCACAGCGGATAAATATAATTTCATTTGACCTGATCATTTCCTTAATCCTTTAATCAACAAGAACACAGGAGAAACTTTCTATCTATCCTAGAAATATTCTCTTTCACATTACTGTAAACATTTGTTATAAATGCTTTATTCTTGTTTTCTAAAAAAGAAGTAGTGTTGTTTATTACTTTTGTTGTTAATGACCTTGTGCCACACTTTGTTTATGGAGAAGTCGATTTTCACACAGCCAACTAAATACACCTTCTGCTATACATAGGCTTCATTTAATAACCCATGCTTCCGCAAGATCATTCTTATTTTTTCAAACATCAAAAGCACTTTTTCTATTCTATCATCTTTCTCATCTGTTGTGGGGCAGACCCCTTTTACACAAGATGGACTCGTCCAAAGTATACTTATGCTGACAGAGAGAATACCTGCAGGGGGAGATACGTTGAGTGGTGAGAGATACGGAGACAGTACACAGAGAGTTATACGAGAGTCCAGGGAAAGAGAGATAATTACGGCTTCACTTACAGAGACTAGTACATATACTTTCTACTAAGCCACATTCCTGGACTACTAATCTTCACTTCAAGTCAGTATTCTTACATTTAATACACTTATTTTTCTATCTCAATTATTGGCGTTGTTTATTATTGGTGCAGGATTCCATTCCCAGAATCCACAACACCATCTGTATTTTCTTAGAGTCAAATTTGACCCTCAAACTTGTTACTTTTAGCAACAATTTAGACAAACAGTTTACATATAAATACACGATGACACGGACAAAAGATATCTAATTTTTCAGTATGAACTCACCAACTGCTAGAGATCAAAAGGACTTTTGATCAGGACTAATATCACAGAGCAACTGCTACCAACATGACTAGTTGGACGGATGGCTCCTCTATTTCTCTTTAACCAGGACTAATTTTAAGGCTGTAAACGGAAACTTCTGACTTCCGACCAAGTGTTACTTGACCTCACAAGTTTATATTTATTCTTTTCTTCAGTCAAGTAGGTTGCTGCTTTGAACACCAGCCTTCAAAGATATTATCTTTTGGCCATAAAAAGCGCCCAACACTTCAAACTTCAATAATTTAGGGCCCACCTGACCTTTGTGTATGTTTAGCTAGTCACTGGAGACCTATTTTGCCAGAGAACTTGTGTAATTCACACAAGAGACACCAAAACCAAAAAGAAAAATATTTTAAAATGTCAGAAACAAGTGGACATTGATCAAATTGTTGACTTAAAAAAAAAAAAAAAAAAATAACAGAAATGAAGTATTGTACTTACTTGAAGTAAGGTTGAAGATTGTTCGATCAGAGAAGTGAACATCAAACTTTAAATGTCGGCAGTCAGCAAATGCAGCTTCCCTTCCTGAAGAGAAAAAAAAAAAAAAAGTTATAAAAATGATTTCATCAACAAAAACATTATTTCATCTGAAGAAGTCCTTTTGCATTGTCATTTAATTTCACTTTTAATTAGATACAAAAAAAAAAATGAAAATTTTTTTTAGATATAATACATTATGGATTTCGTTAATCGGACTGACTTCCTCATCTTGGTTGCTTTCCTCACAACGTTTCGGCCGTCTGATCCTCCGGCCTTCTTCAGGTGCATCTCGAACTCGGGAACCGTCGGTCTGGAATTTCGAACCCAACCCTTTATTGTTTAGGGGGTACCATGTTCCCAGTGACACATGGCCGAGGCGACTAGGACGTTGGAACAGTGATTGCAAGTTCTCCCGATGTTCTGAGTTCAATCCCGAGCAAAGGCAGTGGCAGCAACAAGCAAGAGCGGTGACAACGATAATAGAAGCAACAGCAGCAGCAACGATGGCGTCAAGCAGTAGTAGCAGCAGCGATGGCCTTAATGGAACGAGAACATGGTACCCCCTAAACAATAAAGGGTTGGGTTCGAAATTCCAGACCGACGGTTCCCGAGTTCGAGATGCACCTGAAGAAGGCCGGAGGATCAGACGGCCGAAACGTTGTGAGGAAAGCAACCAAGATGAGGAAGTCAGTCCGATTAACGAAATCCATAGTGAAAACCCCTCATCCCAAAAATATAGACAATTAATAATACATTATATTTTCATTTTTTGTTTCTGCTATCTTTTTCTAAACTTAAAATGTTCAATATTTGTATGTACTTACATCACCATTATGGCTTGGCTTCACACACAACGATCAAGAGGGAGTATGTACACATCACTTGTAGGCACGTTAGTGATTGATAAGTCCAATGCAGGACAGGCATACACAGTGGCAGTAGGTGCAGCTAAAAGTCAGGCCTGGGCTCGACGGCATAGCACTGCAGTACTTGCTCTTCTGTCTCCTGTCCCTGACAGCAGCCCTGCAGATATCTTCAAAGAAGGAGACAGCATTGTTTGTGGTGAGATGTCAGGCGTCATGGTTCTCAGCTAGGGCTGACCATTGGTCGATGTGACAGGCAACAAGGATTTTTTCAGGCAATCTTTAAATCGCTTCTTTGGTGTCCCTCTGCCATGATAGCCAGTGGAGAGCCCACTGTACCCTAAAATTTTAGGCAGGCGATGATTATCCATCCTGGAAACATGTCCAGCCCAGTGTAGTTCGGACTTCAGCCAGCATGGCCTCATTTATTTAGGTACTATTTAGTAATTTGTGCTGCTTTCTAGTGTTTCTGTTTATTTAGCATGTTATATATTTTTAAAAAAAACATTAAATTTTAGGGGGCTTCTAAAACATGTAACGTATATAATGTTTATATACCTACAGCTTGATCTACAATTGTTATTAACTAAACTTATTTTTCTTTGGCACAATTACACAGGAATGGGTCACACAGTGAGGATTAAGCTCACTAATGATGTACAAATCTAGCTTGTTAACCGTTACACCCAACATATAGCTGCTGTTTTTTTTTGTTTGTTTTTTTTAAGCGTATCACCCCAAGCAAGGCTGGAAGCCACTATCACGCAAGGGGTTAAAGAAGGGTTGGAGGAAGAGCAGATAGGGGTGGCAAGGGAGGGGATGTGGTGAAAGAGAAAGACAGTGGGTCGATCAAGGCAAGGGGGTTACAGAAGATTTGGAGCGAGAGCAGATAGGAATGAAAGATGAAAGGATGTGGAGAAGGGAAGTGGATAGATCAAGGCAACTGGAGATGTCGATTGACGCTACACTTAAACCGTTGGAGATTGTATTTGTCAGGGAAACAGTAATAGGGAAGGGAGTTCCATAGGCGAGATGTGCGAGACATGAAGCTATTGGAGTAGAAAAAGTATAACAGATTTAGCACATGGACTAACTCTTGTTGGGGGAGGGGGTACATAGTTAGGATTGATCTGACTAATAAGGAATAATTGGACGGCATGACGATCTTGTTAATCATTACATAAGGTTCTCAGCAAGTTGTATTGTTAATAGCTGATAAAAGGAATATAAGTAAATTGTATGTAGCTGAGTAGTAGGCGTCTGTTTATCTGTCGCAACATTTCAGCCATTTCCTCATTTATTTAATCTACTTAATATTCTTGCTCCACATCTAGGGATATCTTGTTTAGTTCTTAGTACTGTACAGTTATTACACACCCAGTTTACACACCCCGAGACCAAGGACACACTGCCTGACCAAGAGATTGAACTCACAATTACTAAGTCACAATGGGACAACAGTCTGCAAGTAAATAAAGTAAATACTGATAGCTTTTTTTAAACATATTTAAAGCAACATAATACCTCTGAGATGAGGTATTATGTACACTATTTACATTATTCGGACTATTGTCCTCATCTTTGGTGCCATATTTAGTACAACGTTTCAGCCCTTCAGTATCTGTCTATATTTCTTAGTTGAGGTATTATGTACACTATTGACATTATTCGGACTATTGTCCTCATCTTTGTCGCCATATTTATCACAACGTTTCTGCCTTCTTCAGGTGGTTGGAATGTCGAACTGAACCCTTCATTTCGCTCACTGGGGTAGACTGTTCTAATTCCACGTGCCATGTCTAATGGATGTCAGTTATCAGCTATCTGTTAATTCCCCTCTTCAAGTTCTCCACCAGGTATTGAACTCACACTCTTTGGGTCTTGTCACTGGATCTAACGCCTTTATCCACTGTGCTATGTGTCCTTGAGGACATCTGTGTGTGAATATCTGGGTATTATAAACCTAATGTCTTCAGCAACCATTTTTACCAGTGCTCATATACCTTGATGATGACATTATGCTATGTCGAAAGTACTTAGAATAAATACATCTGTAACTTTTATTACTCCTTGTGGGGTCTCGTCTGCAGTCAGTCGCGACGTTGCCTTGTTCTGTCTTTTTTACAAATTCTTTCACGGTAATTGCTCCGAGGAGCTGCTTTCGTTGGTTCCTAGGCCTCATGAATTTAAACGTCCTACGAGGCTGGCATCCCGTTCCCACCCCGTTGAAACTGCTAGATGTAGACGTCTCTTCTACTCCAATAGCTTCATGTCTCTCACATCTCACCTGTGGAACTCCCTTCCTTATTCCTGTTTCCCTGACAAATACAAGCTCCAACTATTTAAGTGTAACGTCAATCGACATCTCCAGTTGCCTTCATCTATCCTTTTCCCTTCTCCACATCCTTTCACCTTTCATTCCTATCTGCTCTCGCTCCAAATCTTCTGTAACCCTCCTGCCTTGATCGATCCACTATCTTTCTCCACATCCTCTCCTTTACCACTCCTATCTGCTCTTCCTCCAAACCTTCTGTAACCCCTTGCGTGCTAGTGGCTTCCAGCCTTGCTTGGGGTGATAAGCTTAAAAAAAAAAAAAAAAGTTCTGGGGTGGGTGCAATAATAAGCAAAAACTGCTAAGAAGGCTCTCATTTCATAAAAAAAAGGGACATGCTCCCTTTAAAACAAAAGTTTAGCTTTGTTCCAAAGCAGTATTAGGCGATTTCCAGCTTAAAATACCAGGAATAACAGTCGACAAGTGTTTATTTATAGCAACCGTCTTAAGACAACAGAATGCACCTACATTATGCAAAGGGAGAGAATTCTACAAAGACAATTTTCACTTCCAGTATGATAAAGGTTAACTGTGGCACAAAGCTAAAAGTTTGGGGCAACCAGTGAGGACCGAACTTGCGACTCAGTCATAATTGATCTAGTGGGATCTGTTCACTCGTCATTGCACTACGTCAAAGGTGCCCAATATAAATTGTCGTTATGGTCAAAATATTTATATATTAAAAAACAAAATACCACATACCATCCAGCTCCACAAACATGGCCACAGGAAGATGCAATATAGTATTCACTTCAGCTTCAACCCGAGCAGGAAGCAACTCCATCCTGGTGGGTGGAAGAACAACTATCTGAAAACAAATCAAAACCCATGTGAGTCATACTGCAACAAGAAACCTTTCAACAATACAGGAACAACATCTGAAATCCAACAGACAAGCATAAAATGGTAGTGCATTTTTTTAATGCTCACAAAGGACTATCCTTTTGTCACCACCAGTAAGAGAAAGATTGAAATGTGCACATACAAGGAGCTACTCAGAAATCGAGGAAATTTTGTTTAACTCTTGAAAATCACTTCACCAGTTAATAAAGAAACTCATTGGCCCACAAAATCTTACGTGTCTGGCAAGGACTCCAATACAGAAACATTTCAAACTTCATCAGGAGTACAAACAGGAAATGAGAGCCGGTCTATTTAACCTTTTCTTAGACTATGCCCTGCACATATACAAGCACAGATGTGAGAGATAGGCACTGACTATTTAGGCATTCTATACCATATCCCAAACAAATCCACCAATAGAAGGCAACACTCCTGCTTTTCCACCAGAAACCAATACACCAAATTTTGGGTCAATGCCAATGACATAAATATTAATAGTTCGGAAAAGAATGATCTTGAATAAATAAAATAAAAATCCTCTACCAAGGATTACAAGAAATGGATTCAAACTTTTCCACCAGAAACCAATACACCAAATTTTGGGTCAATGCCAATGACATAAATATTAATAGTTCGGAAAAGAATGATCTTGAATAAATAAAATAAAAATCCTCTACCAAGGATTACAAGAAATGGATTCAAACTTTTCCACCAGAAACCAATACACCAAATTTTGGGTCAATGCCAATGACATAAATATTAATAGTTCGGAAAAGAATGATCTTGAATAAATAAAATAAAAATCCTCTACCAAGGATTACAAGAAATGGATTCAAACTTTTCCACCAGAAACCAATACACCAAATTTTGGGTCAATGCCAATGACATAAATATTAATAGTTCGAAAAAGAATGATCTTGAATAAATAAAATAAAAATCCTCTACCAAGGATTGCAAGAAATGGATTCAAACTTTTCCAAAACAGAAACCAATACACCAAATTTTGGGTCAATGCCAATGACATAAATATTAATAGTTCGGAAAAGAATGATCTTGAATAAATAAAATAAAAATCCTCTACCAAGGATTACAAGAAATGGATTCAAACTTTTCCACCAGAAACCAATACACCAAATTTTGGGTCAATGCCAATGACATAAATATTAATAGTTCGGAAAAGAATGATCTTGAATAAATAAAATAAAAATCCTCTACCAAGGATTGCAAGAAATGGATTCAAACTTTTCCAAAACAGAAACTAGGAATGAAAGCAATGATTGTACATACACTGAATCCATCATAAAAATTCAGGAATTAGTAAATACTAAACACTTAAAATATCGCAGTGTATGGAGCAGTTATAACAAATTTAGTATAGGAGAAAAGGTAACTGAACACAGAATAGGCTGCACTAGAGGTAGTTTCAGCCAACACCACAAATTGCTAAAAAGCCAAAACATTAACCAGAAAATTCAAGTCATGTTCTTAAATAGCGTCGTCAGATTGTAACTCTTATATAGATGTGATGCACGACACCAAACCTATTCAGAAACTTCTAAAGTGACCGCTTCATGTAACTGCTTTCTAAGATGAATAGTTAAAAAAGGCTTTGAGTTGGCAAAGACTGTTTTCTACAACTTATCAACCTATTGAAAGCCAGGAAATATTATTAGATTGTAAGATGATTTTTTTTGCGATAATGGTTTAATGATACACGTTTTAATTAAACCCTAATTAACCCATAGCTGGGGAAGAAAAGGCCCAAAATGGTATTTGCACGTAAGTAAATATAACAGAACTAAGTGGAATTGGAATATGACTCACCAGTTAACAATGTCAAGCCATTATACCTTAAACCACCCACAGATCAATAGCACCTGGTATTCTCAAGCAGTCATCCACCTCGGTACTGACCAGACTCAATGTTGCTTAACTTTGGTGATTGTACAGGAAGTAGTGTTTTAACATGATGTGGCCATAAGCACAGAAATTGTTTTTTAACATGATGTGGCCATAAGCACAGAAATTGTGTTTTTTAACATGATGTGGCCATAAGCACAGAAATTGTGTTTTTTAACATGATGTGGCCATAAGCACAGAAATTGTGTTTTTTAACATGATGTGGCCATAAGCACAGAAATTGTGTTTTTTAACATGATGTGGCCATAAGCACAGAAATTGTTTTTTTTAACATGATGTGGCCATAAGCACAGAAATGTGCCAGACGACCGACGCCGCACAGAAATGTGCCAGACGGCCAAGGCCGCACCACTTAAGGGCTTGCAACAACTAAAATGATATCACAGGTAACTTGAAGATAAAATAACAAAATCGAGATTCCACACCACCCCAAACAAAAGATTAGGAAGGAGAGTCCCATCTATACTGGAAAGAGCAATAACAGCTACTAAAACTGAAAAACCTATTTTCCTGAATAACTGTTTCAAGAAAAAGATTTTATAAATTTCAACCGAAAACAGTACTGGCTGCTCAGTCAATGAATGCCAAACATTTCCTTGTAGGGAAAATGGCTAATATTAACATTACCTTTTACTAGCAATTATTTTTCTTTCTTTGAACTTTTTAGTGATATTGTGGATTTTACAAAATCTTGTTGGGAATTTAACGCCAACATCTGTCTTTTCATCATATTGCACCTGCAGACAAACAGCGCCCGCCCTTCTGCACAAGTCCGAACAAGTTCATCTGCGAACAGACCTACAAGGCAAACAGTACCCGGCCTCTTGCACACTGACCAGCAAGCATCCATCCACAAAGCGGCCCTTTTTTGGTTATGGTAGGAGGAAAGATCTCTGCAGGGCATACAACAAACAGGCTTATTTTAGGATCCCCCAAACATTAAGGCAAACTTTAAAAGGTGTAATTCCTGTAGAGTGATGTGGAGGGAGGGGGGGTTGTTACACACAAAGCAGATGTTGACCAGTTAGGGAGAAACCGTCTAAGGGGGCCAGGCCATGTTCATATTAGAACCTGTCAGAATTAAAATGTACCTGTGACAAATGGATAAAAAAAAATTAAACCCACCTTTGCACTGCCCGTATGTTTATGATTCTTCACATCGCTGGCCCTCACGGTACCAATACCAGGACCAAGGGGACTGGTCAAACCTTTGTTGTTCACATTTACGATACTCAGATTCTGAGAGTACCAGGAATATTCTCCGCTGCCACCTGTGGCCTGAAATTTTAAAAAAAGAGAAATATATTCTGTAATGAGACACACAAATCTCGTAACCTATTAAAGGTGTTTGGGCTGTAACAGCAGTGTTGCGTACAAGACAATACAAGATGAAGTACCAGAGTAGCTGCCTTGTTATTTAACCCATAGCTGGAGGAAGTTCGAGTTGTGCCTTTTCCAAGGGTATTAGTGCTAAGCAAACAACAGATGCGGTCAGAATTTGAACCCGGCATGCCAATTCCAAGTTGATAACTGTTACACTACCTGAACACCCAATAAAAAGCAACAAAAATATATTTGAAAAAATGCATAAAAATAAAAGAAATATGACTAACCTTTGGCACGCTAAATTCTTTCTAGAATTTCTGACACTGCACTTTTTTCTTTGAGGGTGCAAAAACCTGAACACCTACTGTTTTAAATTTGTTATAACAGTCTTTGTATTGTGTGTATAGATTTAATTTTTTGTACACTAATAAAAGAATGGCTGAGGAATATTTTGATGTAATGCAGTATGTAATGCATTACGTTTTGCAAGCATGTATTGACAATGAAAACAAAAAAATTGAAATACAAAATAAAAAAACAAATACATTAACAATTCAACATACTTTAACTTTTATTACTTCTTTGGAGTTCTGGAGTACAATAAGAAACAGAATGGCTGAGACATTCATTTTGTCAAAAAAGTGATGTGCTTCTTCATGTTTACATATATGACATTTGTTTGCTCTTTCTTTCACTTGACTAGAATATTTGTCTCATTGACAAAAAGTTATTATTTCAACATTTATAAACAGGTGAAATAATTCACCTTCAGAAAGGATGTTGGCTATGGGGCCAGAAGCTTCCATGAAATAAGTCAGCCATGGATAATCATGGTTAGCATTGTTTTTTGACCACTTCACCATAAATATCCACTTGAGTAAAGCCTCCAAAATAATCATCAAAGACCAAATCAAATAAAGACTCCTGAATAAAAGTTTTGTTGGATGTTGATGCGGCCATTTTTGTTTACAAAAAAAAAATTTAACATGGGTTTAATCAATGTTACACCTCATGTAGAGTCTAAAAGAATTCAAAATGGCATCAGCAAACAAGTTTAGCCTCATCCCAAAAGCAGTAGAAGGCAATTTCCAGCTTAAAATACCAGAAATAACAGCTGACAATTCAACCATCTCGAGGCGACAATGCACCTACAGCTGCAAAAGGAGAGAATTCTACAGCAACAATGTTCACCTCCAGCATAGTAATGGTTAAAAATGGATATTTCAAAAGCATATATTAACATATACAAATTTAGATCTGGCACAAGGCCAAAAGTATGGGGCATCTAGGGAGGATAGAACTCACTTCTGTCATACTGGATCGAGCAAGACAAGCTCACCAAACATTACACTACATCGAAGTGCCACGAAATGATTTTCTAACCATAGCTTAGATCTGGCACAAGGCCGAAAGTATGGAGCGCCCAGTGAGAATCAAGCTCCCTATTCAGTCATTGATCTAGTAAGATCTAGCAAGACGAACTTGTTAACCATTACACCACAAAACCAAAACATAAATCTATGCTCAACAACTTCAAAGCAATGTTCCCTCCTGAGGTAGTTGCCGAGCTTAAGTGGAATCTGTGATTTATATTGCTAAGGCGCTTCAGGTGATGCATCTCTTGGATAATGCGGGGGTCAAAAGGCCATGGGGGTCCAACTAGCAAAGCATAATGATGACAATGACATAATTGCCTATCATCTAGTTCACACTTCTCCAGACTTTCGAACAGGAGTAGAGGTTTATCCCTTGTTTCCTGGTTCCTGCATTCTCTTTCACTCCCAGCAGCCCCCCCTTGCGTCCTAGTGGCATTATCAACTTACCGTCAGTTTGTAACTGTATGCCAGCTTGGTATTTGGGTCCCATGGAAACAACAAAGAAGGAGGATCAACAACAATTTTGTCGTAGATTTCAACTGTCTGTTCCGTTCTCAATGATCTTTCAAGTAATCGCTCCTCACCCTGAAAGAGAGAGAGAGAGAGAGAAAAAAAAAAAGATTTTGGTAAAATTCAGATTCTTCATAAAAAGTTTTTCAAATTAATGGAAACAATGGAAAAGATTATTTGAAGGCAAGATGGGAGGAGGAGGAGAGGCGGAAGGGAGGAAAGAGGGGGAGAGGCAGAAAGAGGGGGAGGAGAGGAAAAAATCAAGAGGAGGAGGTAATTCTGCACGTCAAGTACTTCCGCTCATGATTTTTGATTTGACTTTGTTCAACGCTATATCAACACTTTATGGGTCATTTGATGCCAAAATGTAATTTTCTTGGGAGATTTCAAGTAATAAAATGTTAATCTCCTTTCACAATTGAATACATGGTAGATGATACTCAGCTTTTCTGCATATACATGTTTCTGTGGACATAATTACTAGAGGCAGTGATATGTGCATTTTATGTTGTAGTTTTGTTATTCTGCTTTCACAATTGAATACGTGGTAGATAATACTCAGCTTTTGTGCATATACATGTTTCTGTGGGCATAATTACTAGAGGCAGTGATATGTGTGTTTTATGTTGTAGTTTTGTTATTCTGCTTTCACAATTGAATACATGGTAGATGATACTCAGCTTTTGTGCATATACATGTTTCTGTGGGCATAATTACTAGAGGCAGTGATATGTGTGTTTTATGTTGTAGTTTTGTTATTCTGCTTTCACAATTGAATACATGGTAGATGATACTCAGCTTTTGTGCATATACATGTTTCTGTGGACACAATTACTAGAGGCAGTGACATGCGTGTTTTATGTTGTAGTTTTGTTATTCTGCTTTCACAATTGAATACATGGTAGATGATACTCAGCTTTTGTGCATATACATGTTTCTGTGGACACAATTACTAGAGGCAGTGACATGCGTGTTTTATGTTGTAGTTTTGTTATTCTGCTTTCACAATTGAATACATGGTAGATGGTACTCAGCTTTTGTGCATATACATGTTTCTGTGGACATAATTACTAGAGGCAGTGATATGCGTGTTTTCTGTTGTAGTTTTGATATTCTGTTTCACAATTGAATACATGGTAGATGATACTCAGCTTTTGTGCATATACATGTTTCTGTGGACATAATTACTAGAGGCAGTGATATGTGTGTTTTATGTTGTAGTTTTGTTATTCTGCTTTCACAATTGAATACATGGTAGATGATACTCAGCTTTTGTGCATATACATGTTTCTGTGGACATAATTACTAGAGGCAGTGATATGTGTGTTTTATGTTGTAGTTTTGTTATTCTGCTTTCACAATTGAATACATGGTAGATGATACTCAGCTTTTGTGCATATACATGTTTCTGTGGACATAATTACTAGAGGCAGTGATATGTGTGTTTTATGTTGTAGTTTTGTTATTCTGCTTTCACAATTGAATACATGGTAGATGATACTCAGCTTTTGTGCATATACATGTTTCTGTGGACATAATTACTAGAGGCAGTGATATGTGTGTTTTATGTTGTAGTTTTGTTATTCTGCTTTCACAATTGAATACATGGTAGATGATACTCAGCTTTTGTGCATATACATGTTTCTGTGGACATAATTACTAGAGGCAGTGACATGCGTGTTTTATGTTGTAGTTTTGTTATTCTGCTTTCACAATTGAATACATGGTAGATGATACTCAGCTTTTGTGCATATACATGTTTTTGAATACAGTTTGATTTCTTTCAAATTGTAGGATATTATATGGATTAATGGATTAGGATATTATATGGATTAATGGATTAGGATATTATATGGGTTAATGGATTAGGATATTATATGGGTTAATGGATTAGGATAT
Organism: Acanthosepion esculentum; assembly: GCA_964036315.1. Classification (NCBI taxonomy): domain Eukaryota; kingdom Metazoa; phylum Mollusca; class Cephalopoda; order Sepiida; family Sepiidae; genus Acanthosepion; species Acanthosepion esculentum. The sequence continues at coordinate 46,410,899 of OZ038514.1, read as the reverse complement.
TATATGGGTTAATGGATTAGGATATTATATGGGTTAATGGATTAGGATATTATATGGATTAATGGATTAGGATATTATATGGATTAATGGATTAGGATATTATATGGATTAATGGATTAGGATATTATATGGATTAATGTCATGAAAGAGTTCTTTCATGTTGGATGTTGGTTGGTTAGTTGTAAGGGGTGGGGACTCGAACATGGCAGAAGGCTGGTGGAGCGGGGGTGGAAGTTGAATGGGACGAGCAGGGGGAACTCTGAACGGGACAGAAAGAGGGGGCGTTCAAAAAGAAGTGGGCTCAGTGGCAGCAGAATAATAGTGGTATACAAAGAAAAACCGACCTTGACAAGCAAACCTTTCAGTACTCCCTCAATTTTAGTCACGCCTTTCTGCAGCGGACTGACATGGAAATAAGAACCGTTTTTCGTGTGGTGAAGAATTCGAAAATACTTTTCTGGGAATAAAGCTTCAATCAGCAGATTCTTGAAGGAAAAAAAAATTAGAACATTAAAAAAAAATGAAAAAATGAAAAAACAGTGCAACAACAACATCTACAATAAGTAAATAATAATAAATAAATAGTGTAAAATTTCATTTTCTAGAACTTTGAGAGCCATTACAAAAAAAAAAAAAAGAAAAAAAAGTAGACCATATCTCATAAGTATGAATGCAGGTTATTAGAAGAAAGGGTACAAAAAAAAAAAAATGCAAGATCATAAAGCTTTACAATTCACTGAAGCAGACATTAAACGCACCAAGTGTTAGCAGAAATTGGAAAGGTCCATTATTTATCCAAGGTAATGGATACACATGCTAACTTACTAATGGAGGAACGAGATAAATTACGAGAGGCCCAACAGACATGAACACCAAATGGAAGCTTCTGACGGGAAAATTACAGGCTTGGGGCAAACAAAAAAAATAAAAGATTGGAGAAATATATGTAATATAAGTTTTTTCTTTTGTTTTCTACAGTTTTTTTTTTCTTTTCTACAGTACTTTATTTTATTGCGGCAGGGTGATGTCACCCCTGAAATAATAATAATGACAATAAAAGGAGGATATGCTGTAAAACAAAACACCAAGTGAAAGAGAAGCGTTTTCAAATAACCAAGACCTTAATATGCTGTAAAAACTTTGAAATGTAAATGTTACAGAAAGTTAGTTTTAAAACAAAAAATACAATCTTTTTGTAAGTGTACAAAAGGATATCAGATTACTAATAGAAAATAACAAAATTAAAATTAAGGATATTTTGATCTAGAATATATTTTTAAAACAAGAATCTCTGTCGTTTACAAAGAGCAGCAGAATAATTAATGGTGAGGTGATAAACAATAGCATTTTGTCGAGATCCTCGGAAACCAATTGATGAAAAAGTAAATTGTTCATTATTGGAGGAGTGAAGTAGTACTTTGGTAGTATGTCAGTATGTTCGCACTAGAAAAACAGATACGTCACCAGTCTGGGACATGTGAGGCCAGTTTTCTTAATAAAGAGGCGAGCCAACCAGATGAGAGAGAGTTTTTGGGTTCATCTGTCTTTGAATGCAGTAAAACTGAGTAGAGAGGCATCAGAGATTGAAAAGGAAGCGTCCACTGTGTGGTGCTGAAGCTGAAGAAGCGAAATACTGCTGCTAACATCTAAGTACCACTACTCCTGCTACTACTATTACTACTACTGAGAACAGGAACATCGAAGGTTGTAGTAGTTGTGCTAAGAACAGACCAAAAAGGGTTAAAATGAAGGCCACATCCCTCCTTTACCAAAATTATTCAAAGTATTTGTGTTTGGTTATTGTTCATATACAAGAAACATTGTGCAACAAGAATTATTTTTTTGTGTGTTTGCTTTTATATATATATATATATATATATATAAAAATAAAAAACTTTTTGTCCTTTCAAAACTGAATCAACTTGGTTATAATTTATTTTTCTGTTAGCCAGATTCTCCCCCGACGAACTCGCTGGTAGACCAACAGAGAGCTTCCGGATTTTTACAATCTGATGACCACTCTCCTGGATCAAAACAATCACAACGTGGCTGGAGGGCAACTTTGAATTGGCATTGGGAACCGGAGATTTGTGTCTAACCTGAAATACTGGGCTATACAGAACCAACGGCCGGTCTCGTGGAGTGCGTGGATCCAGTGGGGCGAGGATACAGTGTTACATTATAAAAAATAAAAATTGTGCATTTCGGCAAGAATTAAATGCTAGTTTTTATTTTTTTTGTCATTAAAGGACATTTGAATTCCAGTCGAGGTGTTATGTATACTTATATACAAATACATTTGGGAAAAGAAAGTCCCATTTCATTTTTTTATGTCCTGTGTCATTGAGAAAGTACGCAGTCATGTCGGAAAATTCAGATTTTTTAAAACCTTTCACATCATGCTTATATTTGGTCAAAAGGCCTACTAATATGCAAGAGGCACGGTGGAGTAATGGATAATGGCTCGGGTTGGGGAATCAGAGAGCCGAGTTCGAATTCTAGTCGTACCCATTATGTGCTAATACTCTTGGGAAAGGTAAGAATCCTCTTCTTCTCCCCCAGCAATGGGTAAATAGCAGGACAGACCAGGTTCTATAGCCTTGGATGGCAACTGGTCTACTGCAAAGAAATGGCAACTTAGTGCAGGGGAAAAAAAAAATCTGCCTCATCAGTCATGTATCAAAAGATACATGATTGCCTAAGCGTGTATCACGCATGGCACATAACTGACTGAATATGCAGTGAATATTATTTTTACCTCTAATTTTTTTTCACCAGCCTATTATATCTACATTTTATAAGAAGCCTATGTGGACAAACTTTCCTTACTATTTTATTTATTTGTATATATTTTAATATCTTTTCTGTTTATACATTATTTTCATAGATAGAAATATTTAAATAAATGCCGCAGAACAAGCGTCTGGTTAACATGGTTAAATTAATGTTTTTAAAATACAAATTTCCTCTGTAGCTAAATGGTATCGCACGTCAGGCTATATGACAGTTCTGTGTAGGATACAGGTTCAATTCTATTTTTCTATGAGATTTCTCAGACATAGAGGATGGTAAATGTTGTTAATACTTTTTATTATGAACAGAGCATTTACTTAAATATTTGTATCTATAAACAGAAAATATTTTAAAATAACTACTGGACTTATTCCATTTCATATATATATATATATATATATAAAATGTGAACATAGAAGTCAACACTTAGAGGCGACAGTGTTTCATGCTAGACGCAATCATCAGGCCATAACTGCGTCTAGCATGAAACAGATTGTCGCCTCTAAGTGTTGACTTCTATGTTCACTTTTATATTTACACACACTATCTCTGATATTGAGCACTTTATCCCATAAATATAGCACACCCTAAGACTATATTTCTTTATATATATATATATATGTGTGTGTGTGGAGCACAGTGAAGTAATGGATTGCGGTTCGGATTGAGGAATCGGAGCACCGAGTTAGAATTCCAACTGAGTTAATGACATTCACTTATGTGCTAATACCCTTGTGAAAGGTATGAATCCTCCTCTCCTCCCCACAGCTATGGGTAAATAGCAGAACAGGCCGGGTTCTATAGCCTTGAGTGGCAACCAGTCTAACAGAAGGATAAACTCTGAATTCTAAACCTGCAGAGGGTCATTTAGAGTTGTTGGGACTGGAAAAGAAGTCTCTTATATCCAGGTTTGGTCTATTATATATACATTAACACAGGCTCTAATTTGGGACCAGAGAAAATCTCTCTTATATCCGGGTTACACTGTGTGTGTGTGTGTGTGTGTGTGTGTGTATATATATATATATATTATATATATACACACACACACACACATTTAAGCATGTTTAGGTTAAATAATTCAGATGTATTATGCCTGTCTATTTTAGTTTACATTCTTTCAAGTTCACAAATTAATCTCTTGGCAGCTGCATATTATACAGCAAAAATTTCAGATCAAAAATTCAGTAACTGACTAGTTGCTGACTTAGTGACTCACCAACACATTTTATAAGTAATGTACACACATGCACATGGGCACTTTGATGAGGTGTAATGGTTAGCAAGCTTGACCAAGCAGTGTATTTGATCCTCACTGGGTACTCCACACTTTCGGCCTTGTGTCACACCTAAGCTACTTATAGAAAATCATTTAATTAACACTGAGCCTGACTTTGACTGGGCTGTTTCAAAATAACATCAGCGCAAGCCCTAGGGGCCCATTCCTCTAAGCAGGGCCTCTCCCTCAGGAGGAGGTTAGGTTTATTGGTTGGTGCCTGAGGCATCCCCAAAAGGGGGAGTGCCAAGGGTGCTTGAGTAATTTTTCCACAGGATTAGCATTAAACCTTGTTTAAACTGTCTTTTTACTCTAATACCCCAATAACATGAATTTAAGAGTGGTACTAGATTGATAATTAGGTCCCACCCTTTTACTGTTAAAATAGCTAAATGCAATCGCCACTTCTACTCCAACAGTTTCTCTTCTTGCACTTCCCACCTATTTGCTTCCCTGATAAGGACAATCTACATAATTTTAAATGCAACATCAATCACCATCTTCTATCTTCTTAAATCCTGTTCATCTTTTGTTCTTTCCTTGTTACTTCCATGCCCTGTAAATCCCTGCACACTAGTTGCATTCTTGCTTGGGGAGAAAGGATTTAAAAAAAAAAAAAAAAAAAAAAAAAAATCGGGCATAGCATATCACATTTGGTAGCAACATGTGTGCACGGGAATAATTCAACATACTGCCCATCACCAAATCGACCCAATCAGGGGAGATCTAACCCTGATTCCCCCTCACTTTGAAATGCTAACAGCTACTCTGGCCTTTTTAAAGAATTAGACAAAGAAAGACCACATATTCCGCACATCCAATTGGCTGTTTGTACAACCAATCAGGTGCACGAACTATCTTTTAAATGGCCCGCGGTGGGGACTGGCTTCTTTTCTTTTGGTGGATAGCAGCTTCAATGGATAACCGAGGAGGTAATCTTAATATTCCTAAGTTTAATCCCTCCCCTAAGTATTGTATCGTTTAAATATTTGCCGTTTGTATTTTACTTGTGCTTTTTTTTTCGGGGGGGGGGGCTTAAACTCAACCCTACTATGACATTTTATCGTTTAGCCCGATTCTTAAAATTTATTACAGGTTAACTTTAACTGGATTGGAAATATTCGCTAAATTTAAATAAAAAAAATCGGGCCTAGCATATCACATTTGGTAGCAACATGCGTGCACGGGAAAACATGCACGCACAAACACACACACACTTGTGCATAAAAACAGGTTCCGGCATAACTTATACAACTTGTCCATCCAGTTAATCTTAAATCCTATCCAGAGATCACACATGAAAATCAATTTGACCCCACTGCTTGTAAGTCGATGAACTGTTTTTTTTTTCTTTATGCACAGATATTTAAGAAAAATGTTTTCTTACTTCTGATGGGTAAATTTTGTGGTTATCAGAATCATAGATTTCAAGGTAAATATCATATTCGCGGTCAGTTTCCAGTACCCACTTCTTATACGGCAGAACAGCAAAGACTGCAAGAAGGAAAGAAAGAAAATATTACTTTTGACAAACATTTAAACAAGACAATATCTACTGTGTTGCTATAATAGGTTCCTTTTAGCAGTCACTGCTACCGTGGATATTTGGATGCTTACATGTCATCAATGTTTTTTTGTTCATCACAAAATGTTTTTTTATTAAATTTTTATATAAAGATTCCTTAGGCTTTATTTTGGTAAATAAAATGAAATTTATTAATATATTCCCTTCCACTTTGGATATTTGAACCCTTACATAATACCATCAATGTTTTTGTTAGTTACCATTAGAAATTGCTATAGAAGACTACTTAGGCTTTATTTTGGTAAATAAAATTAAATTTATTAATATATTCCCTTCTATCTTGGATATTTGAACCCTTACATAATACCATCAATGTTTTTGTTAGTTACTATTAGAAATTGTTATAAAAGACTACTTAAGCTTTATTTTGGTAAATAAAATTAAGTTTATTAATATATTTCCTTCTATCTTGGATATTTTGGTAAATAAAATGAAATTTATTTGGAAAAGGTGTTTGAATAATGTGGAATATTTATTGGGAACAATCCCCAACCAAAAGAGAAAAAAAAAAAAAAAAAAAAAAAAAAAAAAGAACCAACCAACTAATGAGATAAATGTACTGGCATCAAGTTTTCTGGAATTTTTAAAGCAACGTTCTACTTTTATATAAAGAAACAAAACAAAAACACAAAAATGCTATGAATATAATAAATATTATTAATCATGGTCACTAGACCTGCAAACTAATATGGTCATAATTTTTTTTTTTTTTTTTAATTCACACCAAGCAAAGCAATAATGCAAGATGCCAGAGGCTACTGGAAAGTGAAAGAGAATGAAAAGACTTTAGAAGGAACAAGAAATTCAATCCTCAAAAGGAAACAAGAGCAGCACATCAACAGCTCTATGGGTGATTTAATGCTGAAATCTAAATATTTTGAACGCAATTGAATGCCGTCGAGTAAATATATTTTGAACGCAATTGAATGCCGTCGAGTAAATATATTTTGAATGCAATTGTATGTCTTCAACAGATAAAATGTATTGTTGGTCATTCTACTATGAAATGTATTGCCCGTCATTCTACTATGAAATGTATTGCCCGTCATTCTACTATGAAATGTATTGCCCGTCATTCTACTATGAAATGTATTGCCCGTCATTCTACTATGAAATGTATTGCCCGTCATTCTACTATGAAATGTATTGCCCGTCATTCTACTATGAAATGTATTGCCCGTCATTCTACTATGAAATGTATTGCCCGTCATTCTACTATGAAATGTATTGCCCATCATTCTACTATGAAATGTATTGCCCGTCATTCTACTATGAAATGTATTGCCCGTCATTCTACTATGAAATGTATTGCCCGTCATTCTACTATGAAATGTATTGCCCGTCATTCTACTATGAAATGTATTGCCCGTCATTCTACTATGAAATGTATTGCCCGTCATTTCATTATAAATATGCATTGTTGGTAATTTTACTATAAAATGTATTTTTATACTTTCATAGTGTTTAGTTTTTGTTTTGGAGTGTTCACTATTTGCCCATAGCTGGGACCCTAACAGGTGCTACCACCCCAGGTCAAGGTGGACCTCGAAGCAACAACAATTATGAGATTCTTTGATGACAATGAAAACCTACAATCCGGTGATCAGAGACCTTACTGCTGGATATAGTTTAGTCATAGCCATGTCTGTGTGTAAAATAGTGAGGAGTGCATATGCACTGAAGACATAGCAGTAGAAGCTGTGCCTAGGACAAGATAGTTTGACAGAGCTCATTCTTTTCCTAGACTGGTTGCCAACCGAAACTATAAAGTCCTGTATGTCCTGACAGTTTATTCTGGAGTTACAGAAGATACATTGAGAAAAATTTCAAAAAGCCGTAAGTTTCCAAATAATGGCTTAAATTGTTAGAAACTTTGGATTATTCTTTTAACCTTTGACCTTTTATTTTAAATTTTCACTTTACGTGTTGGCATAACTTGTGTCATCATTGTTTAGATTTATTTTATTCAATACGTCAACACTTTTCACTCAAATCATTGTAACTTTCGCATTGAGTACAGACATCCTAAACCAAAATCATTTGTGTATCTACCAAAAGCGGGCAGATTCAATAAGGTTGTTTACATGCTCAAGGAAGTTACTAAAGGAAAACTCTGGATCTTACACTTGGTAGACAGTGCTAGAAGATATACAGCAATGGCCCTAATTCAATCAAAGAAGGCAGTTGTTGTTGAGAAAATGTTCAAGATTTGGCAGGCATATTTTGGGGCATTAGTGAAGTTTCATTGTGATTGTGGAGGAGAATTATACCTTTAACACTCTGTAGATAACTATTTTCGCCAAGTAAAATGTTAGTCCTGCCAATGCAAGCTGAATTTGAATTCCTTGGTTGTGTAGTCATATCCTTCTATGGCAACACCTAAAACAATCTTGACTGAAATTGAGAACCAGGCTACTACAAATTTCAAATATATAGAACGAATATATAAAACACTATATTTTGAGGGGATTCCATAAAAGGGAAAGTAATATTTATAAATGACGCAGGGTGCTAAATGCTAATAAAGAAGTTTTCAAAGAGACAAATGAGAAGTTTGATATAGAAACTAGCACTACACCTGTTGAGTTGCCCTTTAGTAATGGTGTGGTTGAGCGAAATAATGGAATTTTGTATGAAACCCTGATGAAAACTAAGGAGGATGTCAAATATAACGTAGAAACAGCATTGTCATCAGCAGTGTGTGCTAAGAATTCTCTACAAAACACATTTGGATATAGTCCGAATCAACTCTATAGCATCAATGGTGGAAGAGCTTTATGCACTCAAGAATCTTCCGATTAGTAAAGTATATACAGTAAGTCTTTGAAATAATTTGAAAGAACAGATCTTTGCTGTTCCTGTACGATCACCGAAGTTAAGCAGTGTGGAACCTGGTCAGTACCTAGTTGGGTGACCACTTGAGAATACCAGATGTTGTAAGCTTGTATTTGCAGGATGGTGTAATGGTTCAGGATTGTTAATCGGATAGTCGTGTCCCAATTCCAGTTGGGTTCGTTATATTCAGATACGCAAAAATACCATTGGGAAAAGGACAAATTGACCGCTTCTCTCCCTAGCCATGTGTTAATTAGTAAAACTTGTATCACTATATCATTATACTCGGGGATATAAATGTATAGAAACTACAGTGTTTACAAAATGAGGAATCAGTTTATGTAGTGATTATAATATAGAACGGATCCCCCACTTTATAACCACATCGCAATTTTTGTTTGTTTATCAGATTCTGATTAGCTATGAATCCACCTCTTCTCTCCCCAGCTATGGGTTAATTTAGTAAGACTTGTATCACTATATCATTATACCCGGGGATATAAATGCATAGAAACTACTGTCCACAAAGTGAGGGATCAGTTTATGTAGTGATTATAGTATAGAATTGATCCCCCACTTTATAATCACATCGCAATTTCTTGCTTGCTTATCAAATTCTTAGCGATGAATTACTTATGAATTCACCAATTCTCTCCCCAGCTATGGGTTAATTAATAAGACCTGTATCACTAAAACCATTATTATCTAAAAAATGCATACAAAATATTTAGATTTCAGCATTAACCTTTAGCACCCTGTAGGTGACTATTTTCCGATTAGTAAAGTACATACAGTAAGTCTTTGAAAGACATCTGAGAAAAATGGTTGCAATAAGAGACACTAGTCTCCAATGGGTTCCCAGTAAAAGACAAATAGTAGGCTGCATGACTAAAAGAGGTGCTGCATCAGAACGACTACGAATGGTGTTGGTCGGTGAGGTCTATCAAGAAGTTTTTGTTTTTTTAGAAGCCGATCAATGTTATTGTTCTATATACTTATGTATTGCCCAGCAAAGGAATTGAACTCGCAACCACCAGCTAACGGAAACTAATGCGTTGTTGTCGTCGTTGGATTGGCCTATCTCATCTGTTCTTTGTAATGGAGTGTGTCATGGAGCTCAATAGAAGTATTTTTTCCAGAGTGTGTACATTCATTTGCCTGTCCCAGGTATGACTATAAACTGCGTCCGCAATCTGGGTAAGATGATAAACTACGCCTGACAGCAAGCCCCTGTGATCAGGAGGTTTTTAAGAGCATGAAACCACCTCTTAACTGCTGATGTTCCCAGCAGTGGGCAAATAGTACCCCCCCCCACAAAAAAAAACAAAATGGGATCAAAACACTATGAAAGTATAAAAATAGACTTTAATACTAGCAATGCATTTTTGGAAAACAACCACCAGCTAATATAAACTAATGCTTTGTTGTTATTGGATTAGCCTATCTCCCCTGTTCTTTGTAATGGGTTCTGCCATAGAGCCCAATATAAATATTTCTTCCAGAGTGTGTATATATTCATTTGCCTGGTGAATCCTGGACAAACCACTTCAACAATCATTACTTACAGTTAGGCAGCAAATGCTAAAAGCAGTTAGACATATTCATTAGAAATTAATCTCCTGTTGGCATGAATAAAATAGGTACATTAATCTATATATAAATAAAACATACACTTACCAATGTAAGCTGGCTGAACAACGTGCATGAGTGCAGATGGCTGGTATGACTGCTCGCTGTCCTGGATATCTAGACATAACTTAAGGAACAATAAAATAAAACCCGAGATCAGGTTTAAAGACCGTGAATTAATTGTTGATAGAAAGATAGTATTTTTCCAAAGACACTGGAGACAGGCTGGATACGCCCCCCCAGGCTCCAGACAGGCAGGAGACACCCGCCCGTGCCCAAGTTGAAGAACCACCCCCATGCCCAAGAGAGAATAGAGCCACCCCATTTTTTAAATTGAGAAAGTTGTCCCCCATTTCAAAGCAAGATGCGATCAAAGTCCCCATATTTTCGCCACAGACAAATCCATTAATATTTCAATTAGTATGTCATTTTCAGTTTCTGTTTCTTTAAAACAAACTTTTTTTTTTTTAATTCTCTTCGGTAAGGTGTGAAATTTTCTTCTCAGGCTGATAAGTTGGTCGTTTGTAAAATATACACATTTTATCAATTATACCTGGAAGGTTTACGAGTAGATAAGCGACATATTCAAGAAAGGATACTACGATCTCGAAGGATGATCGCTGTACTTCCAAGCTGAAGAGCTTCAGCTTCGGATGTGGCTGGATCAAAGGACGTAATCTTCGGATTGACTACCTCCAAGTAATATTGCGGAGAAGGTAACTCAATCTCTGGGGAAACAAAAAAAAACAAACAATAGATATACATAAATATATACGTGTGTGTTTTGTGTATCTGACAGAGAAATAGATATGGTAAGTTGTCCATTAATTTAACAACCTTTCAGGACTTGTTGGGACACAATCTTACAAAATAAAAGATATGTAGACACAGGGTCTCATTTACACAAGTCAAAAGGTAGACATAGACCTGATTTATGCAAAGATCTGAAAGTGGACCATTTTTATTGGGTGGAGTGTTATCACTCTGCAGTTGACAAAGTAGGACTATATTCTAAACCCCTATTATTATGGTAACCTGCTTGGGTTAATTTAATTGTTACCAATGTCTAAAACAGGAAGTTCAAATGTGAGGCCCCAAATATATATATATATATCACAATTAAGTAATTCATTGAGTCTAAAAGAAACATCAACAAAATGCAGAAAGCACTGGACGTCCATTTTGTCCTATATATGGGACCCATCATCAATGCACATCCACTACTGAGGAAACGGCCATCCAGTGCTTTCTGGATTCTGTTAAGGATTCTTCTACACTCAATGAATTACTTAATTATGATTATCTCGAATCCACCAAATAATTTCTATTATATATATATATATATATATATATATGGCCTGACGATTGCGTCTAGCATGAAACAGACTGTTGCCTCTAAGTGTTGGCTTCTATGTTCACTTTTATATTTACACAGTCTATCTCTGACATTGAGCACTTTATCCCATAAATATAGCACACCCTAAGACTATATTTATATATATATATATATATATATTAATGCATGTTTTATTAAATATAGACAAGTTTTGTATATTTATTTTAAGCAAATTCCTTTCATATCATCTGATAAGCTTAATAACATTATCATTGTTTAATTTATTGTAATGTACTTGTCATCTCTGATGATGGCTTATGTTAGCCAAAAGCTTAGATAGAATTAAAAATCGCATATCAATATGGTAATTTTCTTTCATCTTTCAATGATAATGTTATTAAGCTCATCAGACTATATGAAAGCAATTTGATCAAAATAAATAGACAAAACTTGTCTATTTAATGAAACATGCATTAATGAAAAAATGCTGCCTAAATATACACTATATATATATATATATATATATATATATATATATATTTTTTTTTTTTTCAAACAGGTTTGGTTAAATAATTTAGACATACAATGTTTATATTTTTTTAAAAATCCTTTTGAATCCAAGAATCAATTTCTTGGTAGCTGTAGAAAATCGATTAAGAAAAATACCAAAATTTTCTTTCAAATAGTTTTTATTTTCCTCCAAGTACTTTCATGATGAGACTGAAATTACTCGGGGGGGGGGGGGGAGAAAATTTTGGTATTTTTCTTAATCAATTTTTTACAGCTACCAAGAAATTGATTTGTGGACTTGAAAGGATTTAAATAAAGAGACATAGTATGTAATAATGTAAGAATGCTGAAAATTTGAGGAAAAAAAAAAAAAGGGTTACATTAAATCGAAAGTGAACACAGATAGATAGATAGATAGATAGATAGATAGAAGGACATAGCAAAAGCAAGAGAAAATATACTTTTATCTTGTTTTCTCATTTCATAAATAAGGACCTCACTAGAAGATAGCGCTGAAAACCACTTAGGCATCTGGTTAAAGTGAAGCCCAAGGAATGCTGTGAAGGGGATTGTGATTTTGGACAGAGACCACAAAGCTTCCTCCCCCATCACTTGTTGATAAGGGAGGAAGATAAGTGTGTCGCTAAAGGAACAAGATCTACTCAGGCTGTAAAATTTCAGTCAAGTGGGTAAAAGCAGAGGAATTATAAATCAAACGTGTTAATTAGGAAAAAAACAATTAAAAAAAGGCAGATAAAATCATACAATGACATTTAAAGTAACACCTGTTTTCTGTCGGGCACCCATCATGGGTTGGGTGGAACACCTATTCCTAGATGCGGCAGCATGAGTAGCTAGTATGAGCAAGTGGGAGGAAAATGAATACACCCACTGAAAAGTACTGAGCAAGGAAAGTGGAGAGAACAAGATGGCAGACTGATGTGTTGCTACCACCATTCCCACAGGAGGAGCCCCCCATATTTGGACATGCAAATTGCTTCCCAGGACAGAGAGTTCTGATTAGTTATTTGAAAAATCCTGGAATCCCAGATCGCGTCAGACTATATACCGATTTTGGGAGAGAGCCTGGAAACCATACCATAGGTTGGTCCAAGCCTCTGAATGAAACTGGGTAGATATAATGTGCTTTCTCTCCCAGAAACTGTAACTAAGGTCTGCTCAGCATAATTGCAGTATAAATGACAGGTTGGCTCTTGTGGGTGTTGAACAAACATGAAAATACGCCTGAGCAAGCATCTGCAATAGGGATTAGCTAGCCGCCCCAGTAGACGGGTATCCTTGAATATGAGTGGCAGCCATTAACACACGTGTGCATATGTGTATGTATATATATATATATATATATATATATGAAGAAATATAGTCTTAAAGTGTGCTATATTTATGGGACAAAGTGCTCAATATCAGAGATAGAGCGTGTGTAAATATAAAAGTGAAATCGTACGATTGCACTAGCATGAAACAGACTGTCGCCTCTAAGTGCTGACTTCCATGTCCACTTTTATATTTATATTTATATATATATATATACATATATATACACACAAGGGGTTATGCATAGAGGACGACTACATATACTTTCAGTATCTGTCTATATTTCTGGAATGAGGCATTATATACACTATTTACATTATTCGGACTATTGTCCACATCTTTGTCACCATATTTATTACATTTCGGCCGTTGTACCCTCTGGCCTTCTTCAGGTGGTTGGAATGTTGAACTGAACCAGTAAGTGAAATAAAGGGTTCAGTTCAACATTTCAACCACCTGAAGAAGGCTGGAGGGTACAACAGCCGAAACGTTGTAATAAATATGGCAACAAAGATGAGGACAATAGTACAAATAATGTAAATAGTGTAGATATACTTTAACCGATTTTTACCTGTGATGGTGTTCTGTCTCAGTTGTTCTAACTTGTAAGTGACAACGCCAAACTGCAGGACGTGGATAATAGTTGGGTTTATCATCAGATTAGCAATGACCGTCAACACGACAGTAGCAGCGGCAACATTCTGCAAGAAATGACATAGAAGAAAAATAAAAAAAAAATCCTTTAAGACATCTTGTCAAAATACGCCAATAGAAAAACATGATTAATGGAAGATTTTAATTTGTTCAAAACAACGTTCCTATCATTCAGTCTTACAATTCTGTTCCTCCAAAACTCTGGTAGATTCACATACACTGAGACTGACTTGAAGACAGGCAGGGTTTTTTTTTGTGGGGGGAGCACTTCCAACAAGCTTACAGCACCTGATATTCCCAAGTGGCCACCCATCTAATTATTAACCATACTGACATTGCTTAACTTCTGTGATCATACAGGAACTAGTGGTTAGACATGATGTAGCCATACACCAATTTTTATATCCTAGATCAGTGGTCCCCAATCAGCGTGGCATGCCTCATAGGTGAGGCCCACCTCACAGGTGCAGCTGAAGAGGATAGCAGATGAGACAAAGATTTAGAAACAGTTTGACAACATTCATATACCAAAAATAAATATGATTTCAAATTTAAAAATATAATAATTACTTGTAATTGCATGCATGAGTCCCAGTATAAATAATTATAGATAATTATTGACCAATTTTATCATTGTGAAATTTCTGCATTATATCAAGTATTAAGAATATAGTAACTTGGTTCTGCAAACTGGAGGAGAGAGTTATCAATCATAATGTTCTGACTTTGAATCCGTGGTTATCTCTTTAAGACTCTCATGGGTTAATGCGCCTGCACAAACGTCTGCAATAGGGATTGGTTAGTCACGAGTGGCCAGCTATACAAGTATTAAGAATATAGTAACTAGGGTTTGCAAACGGGTGGAGAGAGTTATCAATGATAATGTTCTGACTTCGAATCCGCAGTCATCTCCCTTTAACCCTTTGTTTTGTTTTTTTTTCGTTTTGTTTTTTAAATGTACTTTTTATCACATAAAATTTAGTAAGGCACTAGCAAATTTTCCTTACGAAAATACGGCCTAGAGATAAAAGTTTGGGAACCACTGTCCTAGATTATTAGTTTATTATTGGGTTTACAAATGGTGAGTGGCAAAGTGCTTATTCCCAGAAAATCATGTTATGACGCATTGCACAGAACAGAACTGCCATAAATTGAGTTTTCCAGATACAAGTCATACTATTTAACCCATAGTTGGGGGGCAGAGATGGATTGACTAACTGAATGTAATGAAACTGACTAGAATTCCAGCTGCATTTAAACTGCTGCTGCTCAAATGCAATTTTTTGCATTTTCTGTAATAAATCACTGCAGACAACCAAAAGAAAAAAAAGAAGAAAAATACTACCGATTAGTTGTGCCCTCCTAACATATTTATCAAATTCTTCCATCTTTCCTCAGATTTCTCATCGAGATGCTATTACACCATCTGCACATACCACACACACACACACAAAAATAAATTTATCATTACATAGAATAAAATTATTCAGACTATTGTCTTCATCTTTGTCGCCATATTTATTACAACGTTTCAGCCGTTGTACACTCCGGCCTTCTTCAGGTGGTTGGAATGTCAAACTGAACCCTTTATTTCATTCACTGGGGTAGACTTTTCTAGTTCCACGTGCCATGTTTAATGGATGTCAGTTGTCTCCTGTTAATTCCCCTCTCCAAGTTTTCCACTGCCTTAACTGGGTATTGAACTCACACGCAGAACTAGAAAAGTCTACCCCAGTGAGTGAAATAAAGGGTTTGGTTCGACATTCCAACCACCTGAAGAAGGCTGGAGTGTACAACGGCCGAAACGTTGAATAATGTAAATAGTGTACATTATACCTCATCTCAGAAATATAGACATATACTGAAAGGCTGAAACGTAATAAATATGGTGACAAAGATGAGGATAATATCCTGAATAATGTAAATAGTGTACATAATACCTCATCTCAGAAATATAGACAGAATAAAATATAAACAATTTGGCAATCTCTAACCGTTATGCCCATCAAAAACAAAGTTCCAAAAGGACAATTTTCCCCTTGATACCAGTATTATTTTAACTACTTTCACTCCTTTGTTTTAAAAACACAATTATTAGAATTGTTATATAACTTAAACACGTTGTAGAATTTAGTAGGAGAAACAGATAGTACTTAACTGTATTGGAAGTTGAGTCTGGTCAGACAACTGTTTTGGGGCCAGTTGGTGCAACTGGGATGTTCTATTCTACTATTTGGGCAAAACCTATTCTCTAGGTACTGATTGACTGATGACTGTGGTGCCGATACTGTGATCAATAAATATCCATCATTATGCCCCCATCATGCTGGGATCTGTATTAGGTCGCTCTCCTTTTGTCCGCATTAGGTCGCTCTCCTTTTGCCCGCATTAGGTCGCTCTCCTTTTGCCCGCATTAGGTCGCTCTCCTTTTGCCCGCATTAGGTCGCTCTCCTTTTGCCCGCATTAGGTCGCTCTCCTTTTGTCCGCATTAGGTCACTTTCTATTTTATATTTACAACATTCTAAAAACTAATGCAATATTTATCATTTACCAATTAATCAAGAAATACATGTGAAAACAATTTTTTATTCATAAATTTTTAAAGATTTTACTAAATTAGTAAAATGTGATCCAACTATAAGGAAATTCTTATTTACCACTTTATAAAGTTTGAATCAATTGGCAATTAGCCGTTCTTGCCAACCATTCCAATAAACAATCTAATCAATTAAATACGTTTAGACTTTATTACAAATCTAGTCTTTGCTTTTTAAAACAATAAACATTGCCGAGGAGTGAAGGTATTTAAAATAATTGCAGTGTCACGGAAAACACTGTCCTTTTGACACTTCAGTTTTTGGAGAGCACGAAGGTCTAAGTTTGCCAACAATTCTTACCTTATAAGCCGTATCCATGATCCGAGCTTCAACAACTGCACTTCCTGTTTTAATACTCTCGACCAAAACAGTATCCCCAGTCTTGCCCTGTTGTTCAAGGGGAACAATATGTGGTGGAGTTTGATAGTCGGATTCTCCAAACTTGAGAAACCTTTATTAAAAAAAAAAAAAATTAAAAAATAAATTATTAGACTAACCACATCATAGTCAGAGTTGTCATCCTCCTAGATGGTTGCCAACCAAGGTTGAAGAGCTTAGTTAGCTCTACTATTTAATCCACAGCTGGGAGGGGAGTGAGAGATGGATTCCAAGAGTATTTGTGCATAAGTGAATGCAATGAAGTCAACTGGAATTCAAACTCTGCTCCCAAATTCCTTATTCAGAGCCACTATCCATTACACCACCTGTTTATCTAAGCTTACAGTACCTGGTATTCCCAAGCAGACACCCATTTAAGTACTGACCAGGCACCTTGTTGCTTAACTTTAGTGATCAGATGAGAGCTTGTTTTTCAACATTATATGGCTATAAATAAATAAAAGTCCAGTCATCCCAACAACTCTCTCCTGTGATTGATTTGTTTTTGTTTTTTTATGGTTTATCAACCTTTTGCAAGTTATTTAAAGCCAGAAAATATTTTTTAGATTAAAAGAATTTTTTTGGAGATAATGGTTTACCGATACAAATCCTGCTACCTGGAGAGGGAAGGAGTGGATACATACTTTTCTCAAGGGTATTTGCATGTGAGTGAATGTAACAAACCTAACTGGAATTGGAACTCGGCTCTCTGATTAACAATTCCAAGCCGCACATACAAGCATACAGCACCTGGTAATCCCAAATGGCTACACCCATCTACATACTGACCGGGCTTTCCTCTATGTGAGTGGGTATGTTCAAAAGGTGTCCAAAACCAAAATAGCAAATATTTTCGCCATATTTGTCACAACGTTTCGGCCGTTGTACACTCCGGCCTTCTTCAGGTGGTTGGAATTTCGAACCGAACCCTTTATTTCGATCACTGGGGTAGACTGTTCTAGTTCCACGAGCCATGTTTGATGGATGTCAGTTATCAGTTATCTCCTGGTAATTTTCCCTCTGAAAGTTCTCCACTGCCTGAACTGGGTATTGAACTCACACTCTTTGGGTCTGTCACTGGATCTAACCAATGCCTTTATCCACTGTTCCATGTGTCCTTGAGAGTTCGGTTCGAAATTCCAACCACCTGAAGAAGGCCGGAGCGTACAACGGCCGAAACATTGCGACAAATATGGCGACAAAGATGAGGACAATAGTCCGACTAATGTAAATACTGTACATAATACCTCATCTCAGAAATATAGACAGACACTTACAATAAAGTTTAACTTTCTAAATTAGACACAAGAGATTAATGTGTGTGTGTGTTATATCTCTGCTGGGTCTACTGAGTGTATTAGCTGTGCAATGTTTTCAAACTCCCTCAGAAGAACATCTTACATGATATAGATACAGCACTAAGTAGTAAGTTTACAAACTAAGGAAAGTGGGTAGGGTTGTAAAACAATCTTTTTCCTTGTCAATGCACTTAATCCAATAGTGGGTCTTAATCACAGATTGAACATTTCCTGTTTAGGATTGGGTTCCTTCTAAAGTTCTTTTCATTCACTTTCACTACCAGTAACCTCTTTGTATTTTAGTGGCCTTATTTCATTGCTTGGAATGAATTGATAGAAAAAAAAAAAAATGAAAATATGATTTGGTTTGTTTTACAGCATATCAACCTCAATGGGTTATTGCCGACAATTTTTATTGCTGCTCTCATTTTTTTTTTTTTTTTTTTTTTTTTTCACAAAAATCTATTGCTGGTAATATTTTTTTCAAAAATGTATAGCTGGCATTTTTTTTCACAAATATACAGCTAGTATTAATATATTGACGGTAATAATTTTTTCTTCAAAAAATTTTATGGCGAGGAAATAATTTCTGGCATTGAAACCTATTTTTATACTTTCATAGTGTTTTGACCCCCTTTGGTGGGGGTTAACTATTTGCCCATAGCTGGGACCCAAACAGGTGCTACCACCTTAGGTCAGTGTGGACCTGGAAACACCAGCAATTAAGAGGCGGTTCCATGATCCTCAAAACCTCCTGATCAGAGGCCTTGCTGTCGAACAGAGTTTATCGTCTTACCCAAGACGCAGATGTAATTTATCGTCATACCCAGGACAGATGAAAATATGGAACTGTTACTAAATAAGCAACATACCTGAGGGAGACCAGAGAACTTAGTGGCCAAATTGCAATGAAAAACTGGTTATCAAAGAAAAGAAAATAAACTAAGGTTATTTCAATCCCCCCCCCCCCACATACACACACACTTACTTGAGGTTTTGCTCATCTGCAAGTTGTTTATCTCCCTTGGAGAGAAAATGCCAGTGAAAAACCATTCCACTGAGAGTTGTAAAAACATTATCTGTAAAAAGAAAAGAAAAAATGTACATTTATCCTCCCTTTAAAAATCAGTTCAATTTCCAATAAGATCAATTATTGATACATCCACAATGATAATAGCAATTTTATGAAGACTATAGCATGCCCACTGTCAAGTAAATTTAACAGAAGTTGTGTTTGCCTTTGGAAAACAAAAATAATGAAACAGAATTTCATGCCTGTTTCAAAGCGATCTTTTCATACAAATCAAGTATTGCATAAAACAGAAAAATCAAGATCTACTATTTCTCACTCATATATCACTCAATTCATGCTCGAGACAACCACTCCACACGTTAACCTGCACCCTGACCCATAATCGATTCTGACATCAACCAACTTAAAACATAGCGGGGTGCACATGTAGGCTATAAAATATTAATATGTAAAAATGTGCTGGCAAAACAAAAGCAGCAGCGTAGAGCGAGACTGGAGGGAGGGAGGGAGGGAGGGAGGGAGGGAGGGAGAGAGAGAGAGAGAGAGAGAGAGAGAGAGAGAGAGAGAGAGAGAGAGAGAGAGAGAGAGAGAGAGAGAGAGAGAGAGAGAGAGAGAGAAACTGGAGAGAGAGAGAAACTGGAGAGAGAGAGAAACTGGAGAGAGAGAGAAACTGGAGAGAGAGAGAAACTGGAGAGAGAGAGAAACTGGAGAGAGAGAGAAACTGGAGAGAGAGAGAAACTGGAGAGAGAGAGAAACTGGAGAGAGAGAGAAACTGGAGAGAGAGAGAAACTGGAGAGAGAGAGAAACTGGAGAGAGAGAGAAACTGGAGAGAGAGAGAAACTGGAGAGAGAGAGAAACTGGAGAGAGAGAGAAACTGGAGAGAGAGAGAAACTGGAGAGAGAGAGAAACTGGAGAGAGAGAGAAACTGGAGAGAGAGAGAAACTGGAGAGAGAGAGAAACTGGAGAGAGAGAGAAACTGGAGAGAGAGAGAAACTGGAGAGAGAGAGAAACTGGAGAGAGAGAGAAACTGGAGAGAGAGAGAAACTGGAGAGAGAGAGAAACTGGAGAGAGAGAGAAACTGGAGAGAGAGAGAAACTGGAGAGAGAGAGAAACTGGAGAGAGAGAGAAACTGGAGAGAGAGAGAAACTGGAGAGAGAGAGAAACTGGAGAGAGAGAGAAACTGGAGAGAGAGAGAAACTGGAGAGAGAGAGAAACTGGAGAGAGAGAGAAACTGGAGAGAGAGAGAAACTGGAGAGAGAGAGAAACTGGAGAGAGAGAGAAACTGGAGAGAGAGAGAAACTGGAGAGAGAGAGAAACTGGAGAGAGAGAGAAACTGGAGAGAGAGAGAAACTGGAGAGAGAGAGAAACTGGAGAGAGAGAGAAACTGGAGAGAGAGAGAAACTGGAGAGAGAGAGAAACTGGAGAGAGAGAGAAACTGGAGAGAGAGAGAAACTGGAGAGAGAGAGAAACTGGAGAGAGAGAGAAACTGGAGAGAGAGAGAAACTGGAGAGAGAGAGAAACTGGAGAGAGAGAGAAACTGGAGAGAGAGAGAAACTGGAGAGAGAGAGAAACTGGAGAGAGAGAGAAACTGGAGAGAGAGAGAAACTGGAGAGAGAGAGAAACTGGAGAGAGAGAGAAACTGGAGAGAGAGAGAAACTGGAGAGAGAGAGAAACTGGAGAGAGAGAGAAACTGGAGAGAGAGAGAAACTGGAGAGAGAGAGAAACTGGAGAGAGAGAGAAACTGGAGAGAGAGAGAAACTGGAGAGAGAGAGAAACTGGAGAGAGAGAGAAACTGGAGAGAGAGAGAAACTGGAGAGAGAGAGAGAGAGAAACTGGAGAGAGAGAGAAACTGGAGAGAGAGAGAGAGAGAAACTGGAGAGAGAGAGAGAGAGAAACTGGAGAGAGAGAGAGAGAGAGAAACTGGAGAGAGAGAGAGAGAGAGAGAGAAACTGGAGAGAGAGAGAGAGAAACTGGAGAGAGTGAGAGAGAAACTGTTTGCAATGTAATCATAACGTATAATGGCTAAAAAGTTTTTAAAATTATCTCTGTATAGCAAAGTTTCTTGGGTTGGGGTTGGGGTGTGGATGACAGCAACTGTTAAAGGGTGCAAGTATTTTTTCATTAATGCACATTTCATTAAATAATAAAGAGAAGTTCTGTATTTATTTTAAGCAAATTCCTTTCACATCATCTAATAAGCTCAATCAAATTATCATTGAAAGACGAAAGAAAATCACCATATTGATTCATTTTTTTTAATCCTATCTAAGCTTTCGGCTTACATAAGCCATCATCATTGCTGCTATGTCCGCATATTGTTTAATATATTGTAATGTTCTTGTCCTCTTTGATGATGGCTTATGTAAGCCAAAAGCTTAAATAGAATTAAAAAACATGTCTAAATAAGGTGATTTTCTTTCGTCTTTCAACGATAATATTATAAGCTTATCAGACAATATGAAAGGAATTTGCTTAAAATAAATAGACAAAACTTGTCTATATTATTCAATGAAACATATATATATATATATATATATATATATATGCTGTGACAATATTTCACAGCATACCAGTGTGCCGCGTCATGTCGGCTGAGAATCATTGCTACAGGCCATGTGATAAAATTAAATTTACTTACCCTCACTGTCATATGCATGTACCACAAGAATTTCTGGAGTGTCATCTAGAGATATTAAACGAGTAGTCGTCGATATTGTGATCAAAGAGATGAGGTCCACAATAACATAACAGTGGTGTACTTCATTAGACACTGAAACGAGAAATTAATTAAAATATATTATTAACCAATCAGGATATAACAGGAGAAATTAAAATATATTATTAACCAATCAGGATATAACAGGAGAAATTAATTAAAATATATTATTAACCAATCAGGATATAACAGGAGAAATTAATTAAAATATATTATTAACCAATCAGGATATAACAGGAGAAATTAATTAAAATATATTATTAACCAATCAGGATATAACAGGAGAAATTAATTAAAATATATTATTAACCAATCAGGATATAACAGGAGAAATTAATTAAAATATATTATTAACCAATCAGGATATAACAGGAGAAATTAATTAAAATATATTATTAACCAATCAGGATATAACAGGAGAAATTAATTAAAATATATTATTAACCAATCAGGATATAACAGGAGAAATTAATTAAAATATATTATTAACCAATCAGGATATAACAGGAGAAATTAATTAAAATATATTATTAACCAATCAGGATATAACAGGAGAAATTAATTAAAATATATTATTAACCAATCAGGATATAACAGGAGAAATTAATTAAAATATATTATTAACCAATCAGGATATAACAGGAGAAATTAATTAAAATATATTATTAACCAATCAGGATATAACAGGAGAAATTAATTAAAATATATTATTAACCAATCAGGATATAACAGGAGAAATTAATTAAAATATATTATTAACCAATCAGGATATAACAGGAGAAATTAATTAAAATATATTATTAACCAATCAGGATATAACAGGAGAGAGCTATGAAAGTAAGTTTTATTCTCCCATTATTGGTATTATTATATCCATGATATAATATTAGGTTGGTGCAAAAATAATGTTGCTTTTTGACGTTCTAACATATGTGAGAAAACGACATTATTTTTGCACCAACCTAATAAAACCGTAATTCATGGATGGAAGATGGAAAATAATATGTCACATATATCTACACAGTGAACAGAGTGTAAGGATAAACAAGAAGGATGGGTCATATATAATATGGAGATTCTTCTGTTTCTGGAGAAGCCATGTTTAGGACTCTAGATTCAAATGGGCTGGATTCATCTATGTCTCAGGAAAAGACATTCAATGAAGAAGAAATATTGAGTCTTGGGACTTCCCATTTTCTATATCTGGGAAAGATATATTCCCAAGGGAAAACAGTACCATGGACTTGTAAGCTGTTGAGGAGGCAGATTTTGCCTCTGCCTGGGCCCTTTGGCCTAGGCAATAAAAAGCAACTTATTGGTTTAGCTGTGTAAACAAACTGAATACTGTTCTGGGTAAGATGATAACCTACACCCAACAGCAAGGCCTCTGATCAGGAGGTTTTGAGGAGATTGGAACCACTTCTTAATTGCTGGTGTTCCCAGGTCTGCCATGACCCAGAGTGGTAGCACCTGTCGGGATCCCACCTATAGGCAAATAGTTAACCCCACAAAAGGAGGTTAAAACGCTATGAAAGTATAAAAATAAGTTTTAATACCAGCAATACTTTTTGGGAAAAATTATTACAAGCAATATATTTTTGAAGAAAAAAAATTATTCCCTGCAATACATTACCAGCAGTATATTTTTCAAAAAGAACAATAGATCTTTGAGGGGAAAAAAATATTACCAGCAGTAAAAATATCTTGTCAGCATTAAATAAGCCCATTAAGGTGTTGATATGCCGGAAAACAAAAACTGAATAAACAAACACACTCGTCACCGTATGAAGTGATGTCACTTGGCAGTTGTCACATGACCCACATGACTTATTCCCCGCCAAAAGGAGATAATCGCCTTCTGTATCCCTTAAAGGCTATTTTGGTCTGACATATAGGCAAAATCTCATTGGCAGCTTCAGGGCAGTCGTCACTTTCACATAATCAACAATTCACTAATATTATCCACGAAAAAATGTTTTGTTCTGCCTCCCGAGTACACGTGCGATAAACACTTTATTACATTTAAGACTGAAGACAAAATCCTGTTCATCAGCAGGTTTATTAAAAGCCAAAAGGGTAAAAACGAGAAAAAGAAGTTATACAAAGTCTGAACAAAAGGGTAAAAAAGGAACATGAGAAAAGCATCTAGAGGCCTCAACGCAGAGCAAGACCATTTATCTAAATGTATAAAGTTAGCACATACTTTGTTAACTTCCCATAAAGGATGGCAGATACTAGAGAGATATAAATGTAAAATAAATGCATAAAAAGGGCTAAATTAAACAATGGCCAAATAATAGCACCAGTGAGACCAAAGCAGAGAGAAAAGGTTTTAGAAGGTCACATACCAGCAATGCTATCATTGTGGATGGAGATAGATTTAATATAAACATTTATGAGGATAAGAAAAGTATAAACCACAAGCTTGGGCACATGCTTTTACAGTGCCTGTTCCGGTAATAACTAAGAGTTAACAGGAAGTGGTCAAAAACGGTGACCAATCTAAAATTTAACTGGGGGGAAAAAAGGGGAGGGTAGAAGTTTTGGTTGATTTTGTTTAGTAGCATATCAATACCTCTGAGGGTCATTTAATGCCAAAATCTAACGAACCTGAACACAATGTTATGACTTCAAAATGTATTCTTGGTCATTTTACTATAATGAAACTTTCTTGGTCATTTTACTATAATGAGGCTTTCTTGGTCATTTTACTATAATGAGGCTTTCTTGGTCATTTTACTATAATGAGGCTTTCTTGGTCATTTTACTATAATGAGGCTTTCTTGGTCATTTTACTATAATGAGGCTTTCTTGGTCATTTTACTATAATGAGGCTTTCTTGGTCATTTTACTATAATGAGGCTTTCTTGGTCATTTTACTATAATGAGGCTTTCTTGGTCATTTTACTATAATGAGGCTTTCTTGGTCATTTTACTATAATGAGGCTTTCTTGGTCATTTTACTATAATGAGGCTTTCTTGGTCATTTTACTATAATGAGGCTTTCTTGGTCATTTTACTATAATGAGGCTTTCTTGGTCATTTTACTATAATGAGGCTTTCTTGGTCATTTTACTATAATGAGGCTTTCTTGGTCATTTTACTATAATGAGGCTTTCTTGGTCATTTTACTATAATGAGGCTTTCTTGGTCATTTTACTATAATGAGTCATTAAACAATTTATGTTCAAATTTATCCCAGAAAATTGTTCCAAACCACAGAGGAATTAAATCATAAAAAATTCTCAAACAATAAACTTCAAGGAGTTGTCAACCTAACCAGCATAAATTTAAGACAGATGACAACACAAATCTATGACGCCTTTCAAAATATGTAAAATGACAAAAATTTAATGGATTTCAAGGTGACTAGAATTTTTGTGAAGTGCTCAACAATAGAATTGTATTGCCCCACCCCCAACATATATCCATCTCATGTGCACCTTGGACAGATAAATACTGAAATCAAAACTCTGAAGACAAAGTTCTGTTCATTATCAAGTTTAGTTAAAGCCAGAAGAAACTAGAGAAAAAAAACAAAAAAAAAACACATACGTGAGACTGATTTAGTCTAAATAACATTTATGAAGAGATTTCAAATTCAATCATACGTTTCTATGCTCAATGACGGAAAATAAGAGTCTATGTTTTCAGCAAGCGCTTTCAGATGTACGCACCAATGGAAACCTCAAAATTAACCAACCCAGCTCTATATTACAACTTACACACACATACATAAGAGATAAAATGGAAGGGAAAGACTGTGTGTCTAAAATTAAAAAGTGCCGAGTAGTCTGCTGATAGGAATTTTCGTATATATATATATCTTAGCTTTGTCACCTTTTCATTACTTTCTCTTTAGTACTTGTAAAGTTTAATCTACTGAAGTTACAAATTACAAATTGGAGATACCGAAAATCAAACAGGTGTATCAATTTAACAGAGGATGTGGAAAGTGTAACACGGAAATACAAAAGCACATTGGGATAGCCAAAGATTCTCCACCTTTCGTTAGAAACAAAGAAAAAGTTGCTGAACTCCTATGTAATATCAATCCTCCTATATGGCAGTGAATGCTGGACAATTTCCTCGCAGATGAAGAGGAGACTTGAAGCAAGAGAAACAAAGAAAAGAGTGCTGAACTCCTATGTAATATCAATCCTCCTATATGGCAGTGAATGCTGGACAATTTCCTCGCAGATGAAGAGGAGACTTGAAGCAAGAGAAACAAAGAAAAGAGTGCTGAACTCCTATGTAATATCAATCCTCCTATATGGCAGTGAATGCTGGACAATTTCCTCACAGATGAAGAGGAGACTTGGAACAGCAATGTAGTTCTACAGAAGGATGTTGAGAATACTATGGATCAAACATGTGAACAGTGATGAAATTTTGAAAGAATTTAATGCTGTTTCTTGGTCTGATTCAACTGATTATTAACACACACACACATATATATATATATATATATATATATATATATAATCCTAGGTAGGTAGGTTTGCCTGGCTCCTTAAGATTACTTTAGGTTCACTCTACTTAGTGTATTGAGCACTTTATGTAGTTGTCTTACCATTTTTACTAATTTTGTTTTTTCTTCTTCTTTAGACTTGGAGCTGAAACACTTGATGATTGTTTTTGCCTTGTTTTAATGTTCTTGGTTCTTTCTTTCTTATTTCCCTTTTTTCCTCAG
Organism: Acanthosepion esculentum; assembly: GCA_964036315.1. NCBI lineage: Eukaryota > Metazoa > Mollusca > Cephalopoda > Sepiida > Sepiidae > Acanthosepion > Acanthosepion esculentum. The sequence continues at coordinate 46,384,231 of OZ038514.1, read as the reverse complement.
GTACTGATTTGTTCTACTGCAAGTTAAGCTATCCGTGGTTTCTCCAAACAAGTACCGGCATATATATATATATATATATATATATATATATATATATATATATATAGAGAGAGAGAGAGAGAGAGAGAGAGAGAGAGGACACTGGGTTCTATAGCCTTGGATGGCAACTGGTTTAGGAGAACAACTCTGAATTCAAAACCTGCATGGGGTCGTTTGGGGACCTTGTGGCACGTAGTGCACCAGGTCTCTGCATTCCGCCCTTCCAAAAGTGTGGTTGGTTCTGCACAAAGCCTTCAACACTATAATCAAGTCATATTTGCTGGTGCCTGGGCTGTCAGTTCCTAGGAACTGAGCTGCTTGACCCTCATATCGAATACAATGGGAGAGTCCACCATATATGTATATATATATATATATATATATATATACACACAGACAGACATGCACAGAGGGGGCAATGATTAAATTGTCATCTAAATTACACAAAAATGAAAATAACACTGACATCCGATTTTAACAGATATATTTATCAAAATTGCACAAAAATATCTTGAAATACTAAAGAGTAAATTTATTCAATAAAATCACCATTGGCTTTAACCATGGCCTCCAGATGATTCCAGAATCTCCTATAACTCTTCTTGTTTAGGTTGGTGAATGTTGCCATAATTCTTGCCATCAGTTCATCTTTGGCATCATAAGGAGTTTTGTTGGTCTCCTGCTCAACTGTGCCCCACACATAATAATTAAGGGGGTTGCAGTCTGGGGAGTTAGGTGGCCAGATGTAAGACGCTATGTGGTCACAGAAATTGTCTGATAGCCATGACTGGACTCTCCTACATAATCTGTTGTAGGTGTTGTGTGTTGGTATAAACCTATTTCACATACAAAATTATGTTGGTGATGACCAAAGAGGAACCAATGTTTTCAGTATGATCCGAATACCCGAGACATTGCTTTATCTTAAGAGACTGACAGCAAAATCAAATGAAGAATAATGACCCACTTCTCACAAAACTTACGTTTATCTTTGGCAAATATGATAGACGTCACCCTGTGGTCAGCTTTGGATATTGCAGAGACAGTGGCCTGCAAAGAACATTCATCGTCAGTTAAGACAGAAACGACATCTGAATGAGTGGACCGCCTAGGGGAAAACAAAACAGATAGGACATGAATCTTCATGAGACAAGAAATTGTGTCAACATTTCTGATGGAGAGAAGAAAAATATAAACAATACAAACAAAAAAACAACACAAGACAAAAAAATACAATGAAAATGATTTTTGTTAATTAATCTTTAAGCTTTGTGCCCACAAAAAAAAAAGTATCAAAAGGATGTTTTTCCCTTGATACCACGATTATTTTAACTACCTCCACTCCTCAGCAGTGTTTATTGTTTAAAAAAAAAAAAAAAAAAAACAATGATTAAATCAGTAGTAAAACCTAAACATATTAAGTAAATTTATACATTTTTCTTTGTTCTTGCGAATTGAAAATGAAAATAAATACTTTATTAGATTATTTATTTACATATTGTTTATTGGAATGGTTTCAGTTTGGTTCGGTTTACAACATATCAACCTCAATGGATCTAACTAAGAGCACAGTGGATAAAGGTGTCAGTTAGATCCAGTGACAAGATTGAAAGAGTGTGAGTTCAATACCCGGCTAAGGCAGTGGAGAACTTGGAGAGGGAAATTAACAGGAGATAACTGATAACTGACATCCATTAAACATGGCACGTGGAACTAGAGTAGTCTACCCCAGTGTGCGAAAGAAAGGGTTCAGTTCGACATTCCAACCACCTGAAGAAGGCCGAAGCGTACAATGGCTGAAACGTTGTAATAAATATGGTGACAAAGATGAGGACAATAGTCCGAATAATGTAAATAGTGTACATAATACCTCACCTCAGAAATATAGACAGATACTGAAGGGCCGAAACGTTGTAATAAATATGGTGACAAAGATGAGGACAATAGTCCGAGTAATGTAAATAATATGCAGAACATGTTAGATGTAAGGAAAAATGGAATACAAGAAAACTGAGGATGGCATTTTGAAACATTTCTTACAAAAGACGAGAGGAAAACATTTCTGTATAAGTGGGTTGAGTTGGTTTTCTGCTTAGCGTTCGATCAACCACTGTAGTGTTATCAACGGTCAGATACAGGTTTTGAATCATACATATTTTCAACCATTCGACCATGCATTGAATACTGTTGCCATATATGGTCCGGTGCCCCCGCTGTTCATCTCGAAGCCCTCAACAAAATCTAAAGACAGATATGTAATGTGAAAGGTCCTGATCTGGCATCTTGTCTACAACCACTTTCTCAGAGATATGCTGTGGCTTCCCTCTGTCTTTTCTACAAATATTTTCATGGCAACTTCCGACGAGCTACTTCCAATGGTACCCAAACAGCATGAATTTAAATGTGCTACTAGATTAGCATCTCGGTCCCATGCTTTCACTGTTGAAACAGTTAAATGTAACCGCCTCTTCTACTCCAGCAGCCTCTTCTCTTGCACTTCCCGGCAGTGGAGCTCCCTTCCCCTTACTTGCTTCACTGATAGCAACAATCTTCAAATATACAAATGTAATATCAATCAACATCTTCTGATGCTTTGATCTTGATCCCTGTCCTCTTTATCCGTTCCTCAAACACCCCTCTTTACCCTTGCTCTCACTCTGTAACCCCTTGCATGCTTGGGGTGATATGCTTAAAAAAAAAAAAAAATTCATGTTATACGTGGATCAGTGATAGTTTATTGCACAAGTTGATACCATTTTATTATTATCAGTTGCTTTCTAACACACATTATCCTGTATGTAGTTTCTGATACAAGTTTGTTATTAGAGGCTGCATACGTCCTACGAGGCTGGCATCCCATTCCCACCCCTCCACCGTTGAAACTGTTAGATGTAGACGTCTCTTCTACTCCAATAGCTTCATGTCTCGCACATCTCGCCTGTGGAACTCCCTTCCTGATTCCTGTTTCCCTGACAAATACAATCTCCAACTATTTAAGTGTAACGTCAATCGACATCTCCAGTTGCCTTGATCTATCCACTTCCTTTCTCCACATCCGTTCACCTTTCATTCCTATCTGCTCTCGCTCCAAATCTTCTGTAACCCCCTTGCCTTGATTGATCCACTATCTTTCTCCACATCCTCTCCTTTACCACTCCTAACTGCTCTTCCTCCAAACCTTCTGTAATCCCTTGCGTGCTAGTGGCCTCCAGCCTTGATAAGCTTAAAAAAAAAAAAAAAAATCGTGTTTTTGTTTCGTTTTTTTCTTTTTTAGTGGGGAGATTTATGAAATCTGAAGGGTTCCTTTTTCCTTTCCTTTCAGTTTTTTAATTATATTAAAAGGTTTTATGCAGTTTCCGTGGAAGTTTTTACAGTTTTATATCTTGGTATAAAGTTAGATTTGCTTTAGGAACTTAAGGTTGGGTTGTTTTAGCGTTTCAAGACAGTTCTTTTGTATTGTTTATTTGATATTTTATTCAGGCTTGATTGAGACGAGCCCAGAAAAGAGATATTGATATAGTAACATTGCAAACCTGTTTGGTTAAGCTTCTACTTAACCAAGGACGGAGAGCCACTCAAGGTAGAGGATTACTGAATGACATTTCTGTAAAGAGGTGTGTGTGTGTGTGTGTGTATATATATATATATATATATATATATATATATATATATACACACACACACATACACACACACATGTATAAATAATTGAGGCATGTGTTATGAAAGACTACAAACTTCTCGTTTAATAATCTCTTCTGTTTTTTTTTGTCTTGCAAGTTTTTTTTTTTTATATTTGGGACTAAGTTGTTAAAAAAGACCCTAGTCCTTGGTGTTTTACAGAGTGCTTTCGGTTATCATCAACCGTCATCATGGCTGCATGTCTTAGTTTGAAGTAGGTTGCTTATTATTTTATTTTATAGATATTATTTTGGGTATTTAGTCAGTGTTGTCGGATTAGTTCATTAGCATTTGGGCGGGGGTTTCTAGCTATTACTTGGATTAGTTACTAAATGTTTAAGATATTTTTGACCATATATATGGTGCAATGGGTATGTTGTCTAAATAACACAAAAATGAAAATAATACTTATATCTCATTTTAACAGATATATTTACGGAAATTACGTAAAAATATCTTGAAATGCTAATGACTAAATTTATTCAATAAAATCCCCATGGGCTTCAACCATGGCCTCCAGACAACTTTGGAATCTCCTACAACTCTTCTGGACAGTTCTCCCTGTTTAAGTTAGTGAATGCTACCATAATCCTTGTGTGAGACCGAGGCTGTGAAGTGGTTAAACATTAATTCTAAGCAGGAAAAGAAAGGGTTAAACCCA
>OZ038514.1:46337350-46372350 GCA_964036315.1 Acanthosepion esculentum | reverse complement strand
ATTTTTATACTTTCATATTGTTTTGACCTCTTTTGGGAGAAGGTTAACTATTTGCCTATAACTGGGACCCTAACAGGTGCTACCCAGCCCGGGCCAGGATGGACCTGGGAACAACAGCAATTAAGAGGTTGTTCCTTGATCCTCAAAACCTCCCGATCAGAGGCCTTGCTGTTGGATGTAGTTTATCATCTTACTCAGGATGAGATATGTCTGTCGTTTCACACAATGAAAGCGGAATAGCCCATTATTTGAGGTATTGGCAGGGCGTAATGGTTGTGCAAACTAAGGAACTAACAAAAAGCGGGACAAGAAGCAGAAAACATAAATGTTTGTTAATGGTTCAATTCAAGTTTCAAAAATTAAAAAGAAAAAAAAAAAGTCAAATATCAATAATATCCATAATGTCTTGCTCTGTTTATAAAAGTAGAATTTGTTTATACATTTAGATACTCAAGTCTCTTACACTAATAATACAAATATCTAAACTAAAGTCCTTCAACTTTTGAGTTTTATTTACTAGTTTTAAAAGAATCACTTTAGTTTTTATTTCTTTTTTGTTTATCAAGATGAGACAGTAAAAGACTGCTGCTACTTTGACCACGAGGAAAAATATCAACGAACAAATTTTAATTTAGATTATATCTACATAGTAAAACATTATAATATATATATATATATGTGTGTGTGTGTATATGTATATATATATATATGTGTGTGTGTGTATATGTATATATATATATATGTGTGTGTGTGTATATGTATATATATATATGTGTGTGTGTGTGTATATATATGTGTGTGTATATATATATGTATGTCTGTGTGTGTTTGTGTATATATATATATGTATGTGTGTGTGTGTGTATATATATATGTATGTGTGTGTGTATATATATATATATATGTATGTGTGTGTGTGTGTATATATATATATATGTATGTGTGTGTGTGTGTGTATATATATATATGTATGTGTGTGTGTTTATATATATATATATATATATATATATATATATGTATGTATGTGTGTGTATATATATATATATATATATATATATATATATATATATATATATATATATATAAAAATAAATAAATAAATAAAAAGAATAATACGATATATAATCCGGTGTTCTTACTGATATTTTTTATTTTTATAAAACAGTGCTCAATGTAAATTTATAGAGCATAAATATTATAAATTAACTGATATAAAAAATTTTTTGCACTACACAGTAATAACCACGTTTCAAAAATAGAAGCTAAAAACTTCAAATTTAATTTTATAATTAAAACAAAAGCATTAGTTCCATTTCATCTTCAAGCAAATATTGGGAATGACTTATTTTTAAATTTACTGAGTTTTAAACGCACACATAAAATCATAATTCCCCGTTTCCAAGGATACAGAGAAATCCAATCATTCAGACAAGGGGTGGTAGCGTGTTCATTTTTATTAACTATTTTTGTATCAATTATGAGTTACGTTTGAGGAAGAGGTTAAGATTAGGGAGGGTAGGGGTGTATTTTTCAACGAATTCTGATATCTTAAATGCATGTCGTCTGGGTTTTTTTTTTTATTTTTTACGACAAAAAGTCTTTCGGCATTTTTTCCTACTTGTGTACTCAAAGATTGGGTGGGGAGGAGGATGTTTAGGTTAGAATACATTTTATTCAACTACAAAATATTTTTTTTTAATTTTTATTAGACTATATTCCCATTTTAAAAACAAGTAAATGTAATAGAATTTATTAAATTAATTTTTTTCTCATCAAATATTAGTATGTATATTACCAACTCCTGTTCTTTTTTAATTTTACTTTTAAATATTTAAGGAAAATTTTTGACAATATATAACTTTACTTTTCTACTTTTTGTATGAATGATTCATTGTAATATAAATTGAACTGCACCACATATTTGATTTAAAAGAACTGATCCGACATGCAAATATTCAGGATAACAACTGAGACATTATTTATTGAACAATTTAGTTCACGCCACATCGACTGGTAAACTCCTACAACAAAAAAAAAAATCTAAAATTGCCATATTAGTAAAAAAAAAAAAAAAAAAAAGAAAAAGAAAAAAAAGACTTTTAAATTTTCAAAAAATTCAACCTTAGCATTGTGACTGCACACTCCAAATGTTTGTATCCATTACATAAAAAAAAAAAAAAAAATATTTCAATCCACATTATATTTTTTTTTATCTCATGTGCTACCTGAATTTTACCAAAAACAAAATAATTTCCATGCCTGAATGTACAGTTGAAAGTACTTGCGAATTAAATACAGCTTATAATTTTTAAAAACAAGGATGACAAACAGAGAAACCGTCTTTGTACAGATAAAGCGGCAAAACTGGTCTTTCGATTTAAATCCATGAATGCAGGCAGTGCTCATGTTGAATTTTAAAATGTTAAATGGTTAAAATTTCGTTTTATAGGCAAGAAAAAAAAAAAAAAAAAAAACACAACACACACGCCTGGAAAAGGCCAGAACAGACACTGTCTGGAATATGAACACAAAGATCAGGACAACAGTTCGAACAATTTGTTTCTAAAACTTTTGCTTTAAATAAAGATTTTTGTAAAATGGATTTAAATCAGTTTGATTAAAATTGAACAACCCTGATCAGTATGACATTAATTTTGAGTTTTGACACAAGCCCTTTCTGCGGCATTATATAAAAACAGTGTTTAAATTTTGAGACCCAAATTGATAGTTTGCTTTGTCATGCTGAAGCAAAATTTAGTGAACCTTGTCTTGGAGATAAGATGGCAAGTGACATCAACAGACTGGTAAAATAATCTAATAAAAATAGCTATGAAATATCTGTCTGACCCCCCCCCCCCCGGGGTTTGGGGGGGGGGGTAAAGAGGATCTGATAAGTCCATCAGAACAATTACCATGAAAGTATTTTATAGAAGAAAGCGCAGGGAAGCTACATTACGATAATGGGAAAGTGACTGAAGTTGAGATGCCAGGTGAGGACCAATAACACTGCAGACTTTTTTTTTTTTAGATAAAAATTTAGTGACTCAAGTCTTACTAATTAACCAATAGCTAGGTGGGGGGGATACAAGGTGGATCCATACATTTCTCAAGATTATTTGCACATAAGTGAATATAATGCACCCAACAGAAATTGGGACTCTGCTCTCCAATTCACAACCCCGAGCCATTATCAATTACACCACCTGCACATCCAAGCTTACAGTACCTTGTTCAGTGTTGCTTAACTTTGAGAACTGCACAGAGACTAGTGTTTCAACTTCAGGTGTTGACAGGATTAAAAGAAAGAAAAAAGGATATACAGCAGTCGGGGCTTGTGACGGTGGCAAAGTTAGTCATACTTCAATAATTATAACAGGTCAGACTCATGAAAATACACACTACCCTATTTAATCAACAGTGTAGAAGTGATACCACTAATAAACATTTGTCCTGGGTAAGACAAACTACACACAGCAGCAAGGCCTCTGATCAGGAGGTTTTGAGGAGCATGGAACCACATCTTAATTGCTGGTGTTCCAAGGTCCACCCTGACCTGGGGTGGTAGCACCTGTTAGGGTCCCAGCTATGGGCAAATAGTTAACTATTACCAGCAATACTTTTTTGAAAAAAATTATTACCAGCAATACAATTTTGAAGGAAATATATTGCCAGAAACAGATTTACAGACAAAACAGAATACTACCAGCAATAAAAAATTTTGTCGGCATTAAATAACCAATTGAGGTTGATATGCCGCAAAACAAAATAAACGAAACTGATAAACATGTAATGAACATAAAAAATGTCATTTAAACCTGAATGGAGTACATTTCCACTTCAATAACTATACTTCTTTCTTTCTAGAAAATAATTATTTATCATAATCATAAGGTCGAGAATTCTCAGATTTTCCTGACTCATTCTTTCCAATCATCTGTCAGACATCACTTTCAGAAGGCCCTCCAGATGGCATCCAGAGTCATCAACAAGTTGGTCAATGTAGGCGTGATGAGGTTTTCCAACTGATCTGAAGAAGGTGTCCATACAGACGTTTCTTTGTTGGGTGTTTCTTCCAGCTGATATCCAATGCAACTCATAACATCCTTGTGTATGTTCTGTCATGTCAAATGATGCTTCTTCGTGTTTCATCAGTGTTCTAATTCCACGTGCCATGTTTTTAATGGATGTCAGTTATCAGATATCTCCTGTTAATTCCCCTCTCCAAGTTCTCCAGTGCCTTAACCAAGTATTAAACTCACACTCTTTGGGTCCTGTCACTGGATCTAACCAACGCCTTTATCCACTGTGCCATGTGTTCTTGTGGAACTAGAACAGTCTACCCCAGTGAGCAAAATAAAGGCTTCAGTTCGACATTCCAACCACCTGAAAAAGGCTGGAGCGTACAACGGCCGAAACGTTGTAATAAACATGGCGACAAAGATGAGGACAATAGTCCAAATAATGTAAATAGTGAAAGGAAATGGTACAAATTTTTTAACCATCAAGAGTACAAAGTGAGGTACGAGAACAAGGAGTAAGGTACTTACAAGCAACAATAAATGTTAAAATTTTGGCATTTTTTGATAAGTTTTAATACCCATACTTTCATTTATCAACCCTTTTGCAAGTTATTTAAAGCCAGTGAAATACAACAAACCCAACTGGAACCTGGCTCACCAATTAATAATTCTGAGCCATTATCCATTACCTATACATCCAAGCTTACAGTACCTGGTAATCCCAAGTGGTCACCCATCTAGTACTGACCAAGCTCAACATTGCTTAACTTCAGCCACCATATGGAAACCAGTGTTTCAATATGATGTGACTGTAAACAGTTAAAGTGTTAAGATTTTGACATCTCAAATTTTTATACTTATATTTTTTTTTATTTGTCTATATCTCTGAGATGAGGTATCATCATTATTTACATTATTTGGACTGTTATTCTCATCTTCATTGCCATATTCACAATGTTTCAACCATTGTACGTTCTGGCCTTCTTCAGATTAGAATTTAAACACATGGCACAGTGGATAAAGGCATTGGTTAGATCCAGTGACTAAACCCAAAGAGTTGTGAGTTCAGTACCAGGCTACAGCAGTGGTGAACCAAGACTTGGAGAGTTGAGTTAAAGGGAAATAACAGACATCTGGAAGAGGCACGGCACATGGAACTAGAACAATCTATAGCATTGCACGAAATAAAGGGTTCGATTCAAAATTCCAATCACCTGAAGAAATTTAAATCTAATGCTTAACCTTGGAATAAAAGGAGGCTAGAAAGATTTTTCAAATCTCAAATGGATGTAAGCTTTGATAAAAGGTTAAAAGCCATCATTCTCAGTGTAAACCAGCAAAGACAAAAAGAAAAAAAATAGAGCTGCTTCATAGAAATTCAAACAACTTTAACACCAATAAGTTAATTTTATAGAGTAGAAGCAGGTAACTACAATGGGGAAAAAAAAAAGAGAACTTTGATAAAATAAGAATAAAAATGAAGGTACTTTGTCAGTGGATTGATTCATTTAGTGGCATATCAACAGCTCTATGGGTTATTTAATGCCAAAATCTAAATATAGTATTTACATTGTTTAGACTGTTGTCCTCATCTTTACTGCCATATTCACAACATTTTGGCCGCTGTATGCTCTAGTCTTCTTCAGGTGATTGTAATTTCAAACTGGACCATTTATTTCAGCCACCAGAGTAGATTGTTCTAGTTCCACACGGCATGCCTCTTCCAGATGTCTCAGTTACCTTCCTTTAACTCACCAAGTTTTTGTTCAGCACAGCAGTAGCCAGGTATTGAACTCGCAACTCCTTGGGTCAAGTCACTGGATTAACCAACATGGCCCAGTGGATTGGCTGGATCCAGTTGTGAGTTCAATACCTGGCTACTGCTTTGGTGGTCAAAAACTTGGAGAGTCAAGTTAAAGTGCGATAGTTATCTCCCTTTAACTCAACTCTGGAAGAGGCATGGCACATGGAACTAGAACAATCTACCTCCCACTCCCCGTTGAACAAAATAAAGGGTTCAGTTCAAAATTCCAATAACCTGAAGAACACCGGGGTGTACAAAGGCCGAAACGTTGTGAACATGGCAATAAAGATGAGGACAACAGTCCGAACAATGTAGATAATGTAAATAATTACAATACCACATCTAAAAAAATATAGACTCATATCTAAATATTTTAAACACAATTGTATAGCACCAGATAAAAAGTATTATTGGTCATTTTACTATAAATATGTAGTGTTGCCCCCCCCTTGTATATATAAAAATTTATTGCTGGTATTTTTACTATAAAACTGTATTTTTATACTTTCATAGTATCTTGTTTTTGTTTGAGGAGAGGAGGGGGAGCATTGTTTGCCCATAGTTGGAATCCTAACAGGTGCTACCACCCCATGTCAGGGAAGACCTGGAAACAACAATTAAGAGGTGGTGCCACACCCCTCAAAACCATCCAATCTCCCGATCAGAGGCCTTGCTGCCGGATGTAGTTTATCGTCATACCTAAGACTACATTTTAATGGAAGATACCCATCACAGTGATTGACTTTGTTGTTTTTTAATAATAGCCAACCAAATGAACAAAAGATCCCAGGATAAATAGCAGGTAAAACAGGTGTAAACATATTGTCCTTGGCGATTTAATAACAACATTAGGTCGCTGTTATACTCTGTGTGGAGAACAAAAGTAACAATATCTGAACTACAATATCAAGTTCTAAAGTTTGTTTAGGCAACACAAGGTGCCCACATTACTTGCTTTATTTTTATTATTATTATTACAATATTGGTGTCACACATCGACATAGTGTAAATTCCTGTGCTTGAGGCATGGTTTCAACAAAACTCCTCACACCTTAAGAATATTTCACCTTTCCAGTTTTCTGGGAGTTGTTCCAAGTGCACTCATTACTGCAGGAATTACTTCAACATTCAGGTTCCACACATTCTTCGGGTCCCTAACAAGATCCCGATAATTTTCTATCATTTCAGTTTCTTTGGAGTCCATTCTTGTGTCATATGCAAGAGCAAAGTCAATAATTTGACCCTAGCTATTCTCCTTATCTATAACAATAAGGTCGGCTTTGTGATCTGCCTGGACCAAGGAATCCCAAGTTACTGTGATTATTATAATTTACTATATCTGACACATTCAAATATGCAAAGATGATATTATTTCGTTGGTGTCACACATTGATATAATCAATAGAAATTTTGTTCTTGAGTCATGGCATCAACAAGATTCCTCATGACTAAAGAACTTTTCAGAGAATACTTGCAGAGAAAATAATGGCAGTTTTATGGAGGTTTACAATTTTGGTCTCGATAGCTAGTAATATCATTTTTCAAAAATGCATAGCTAGTAATATCATTTTTCAAAAATGCATAGCTAGTAATATCATTTTTCATAAATGCATAGCTAGTAATATTTTTCAAAAACGCACTGCTGGCAACATTATTCCATCAAAAACGTATAGCTGGTAATACTATTTTTCCAGAAACATATAGCCGACAACCATATTTTTTCAAAAACGGCCTTTCTGTTGGACGTAGTCCATTGCCGTACCCAGTACGCAGATGCAGTCCATCACCATACCCATGAACGGATGTAGTTTATTGTCATACCCAGCAAGTTGATTCCTCATAAGGAAATGGCTAATCTTACCAGATTAGCCAGGGAGTAATCGGTCAATGAATCCAGAATATTTCCTCATAATGTCTTTCTTTTTTTTTTTTAATTATAATGTACTAATTTTTATAACATACTAGTGATGGTTAAAATGAGTCTTGAGCAAATGAAGCCTGTTGGTCTTAAAGAGGATCTTTTTTCTTCAAAACTCGCAGACTGGCATTTGCCAAATAACAGAAATGGCATCACCTTGTGGATTTTCAACAGCAGTACCAACCAAAATGGATAAGATGCAACAAAAAGACAAAGATGTTGACATTCCATACTACTTCAAGCAAAAGGTTAGGAAGGAAACCTCCATCAATACTGGAAAGTGTGATACCAGCTACTGTACTTGAGAAACCTATTTTCCTGGAGAAAACAAAAAAAAAAACAAACATTGTTTTAAGGAAAAAGATTTTATGAATTTCACCTGATAGTGACACTGACTGTTCAGCTAATGAATGTTGAATGTTTCCTCACAAAGAAACAGATAATCTTACCATTTGGCTGCACATATGTAATGTATATACATGTCTGTGTTGTGCATGAGAGACTTACATGTCCCTATGCCTTTTAATATACACAACTTGACCTAATTTGAAATAAAACATTAGTATAATATGACACATTCAGGAGGGGCGTATTAAAAAAAAAAAAAAAAAAAAAAAAAATCGAAAATTGCCTTTTTCACTACAAATTATTCATCATATCCAAGTACTTTACAATACAAAATATTTAGCTCAATTTAGGCTCATAGTTCATAACAATGCAATGAGATGAGGTAACATAAACCGTAGATTTGTCTGCAGAATATTACATTATTGTTATATAATTATAGTGAAATCATTAAGGGTTTTTTGCCAAAAGCGTTTTTATTTTTGGTCGTATATTAATTTAAAATATTCCTTTTTACAGGATTTATTTTTGAAATGGAATAAGATCATTCTAAGTTTCAGAATTTAGCTATTGCCCATCAAAATGACTGGAAGAAAGCGATCTGAAAACTACAATGGAAAAGATAAATAACAAAGCATAAACGAAATAGTTCCAGTTTGTTCAACTTAGGAAACTTAGCATTGCAGCCAAAGTATTCTAAAATGCTGCCAATAACAAGAGAGAAAATGAAAAATACTTAAATCGAATACATCAAAATTTGTATTATCTTTATTATGTAACTAAATACGTAATTATCAACATTGTTTCTGTAAAACTTAATATTTCCTGTAACAAATTCTTAAGTAAAATAATAATATTAAGTGTAAAGTAGTCCTACATTCACAATTCCTTACAGCTAACCATGAAAAGAAATACTGATCGAAACGGCCTAAAACGTTTAAGCGCGTGTTGCCATGAAGTGTTAAATACACCCCTCTTCCACCGAACCTGTCATATACACCCCAGCGACTGGACAACCTCAATAAATGATCAAAACTGGCCTTTAATGAGGAATACATTGCCCACACCACAAGAAAAATATATAAAAAATTCACTTCATATTCATATATATATATATATATAAAATTCACTTCATCTATATATATATAAATGCATATTCATATGCATTTATATATATATATTATTCATCTACATATATAATAATTATATATATTATTCATCTACATATATAATAATTATATATATTATTCATCTACATATATAATAATTATATATATTATTCATCTACATATATAATAATTATATATATTATTCATCTACATATATAATAATTATATATATTATTCATCTACATATATAATAATTATATATATTATTCATCTACATATATAATAATTATATATATTATTCATCTACATATATAATAATTATATATATTATTCATCTACATATATAATAATTATATATATTATTCATCTACATATATAATAATTATATATATTATTCATCTACATATATAATAATTATATATATTATTCATCTACATATATAATAATTATATATATTATTCATCTACATATATAATAATTATATATATTATTCATCTACATATATAATAATTATATATATTATTCATCTACATATATAATAATTATATATATTATTCATCTACATATATAATAATTATATATATTATTCATCTACATATATAATAATTATATATATTATTCATCTACATATATAATAATTATATATATTATTCATCTACATATATAATAATTATATATATTATTCATCTACATATATAATAATTATATATATTATTCATCTACATATATAATAATTATATATATTATTCATCTACATATATAATAATTATATATATTATTCATCTACATATATAATAATTATATATATTATTCATCTACATATATAATAATTATATATATTATTCATCTACATATATAATAATTATATATATTATTCATCTACATATATAATAATTATATATATTATTCATCTACATATATAATAATTATATATATTATTCATCTACATATATAATAATTATATATATTATTCATCTACATATATAATAATTATATATATTATTCATCTACATATATAATAATTATATATATTATTCATCTATATATATAATAATTATATATATTATTCATCTATATATATATAATAATATAATTATATATATTATTCATCTATATATATATAATAATATAATTATATATATTATTCATCTATATATATAATAATATAATTATATATATTATTCATCTACATATATATAATAATATAATTATATATATTATTCATCTACATATATATAATAATATAATTATATATATTATTCATCTATATATATATAATAATATAATTATATATATTATTCATCTATATATATAATATAATTATATATATTATTCATCTACATATATATAATAATATAATTATATATATTATTCATCTATATATATATAATAATATAATTATATATATTATTCATCTATATATATATAATAATATAATTATATATATTATTCATCTATATATATAATAATATAATTATATATATTCATCTATATATATAATAATATAATTATATATATTCATCTATATATATAATAATATAATTATATATATTCATCTATATATATAATAATATAATTATATATATTATTCATCTACATATATAAATGCATATATATATATGCATAAAATTCACTTCATATATATATATATATATATATATGCAGGTGTGCAGTGAAATAGGAACATGAGAACTCTTATGTAGCGGAGGAATCATATTTTTAAAAACTAAAAATATTATATATATATATATATATATATATGTGCATAAAATTCACTTCATATATATATATGTGCATAAAATTCACTTCATATATATATATGTGCATAAAATTCACTTCATATATATATATGTGCATAAAATTCACTTCATATATATATATGTGCATAAAATTCACTTCATATATATATATGTGCATAAAATTCACTTCATATATATATATGTGCATAAAATTCACTTCATATATATATGTGTGCATAAAATTCACTTCATATATATATGTGTGCATAAAATTCACTTCATATATATATGTGTGCATAAAATTCACTTCATATATATATGTGTGCATAAAATTCACTTCATATATATATATGTGTGCATAAAATTCACTTCATATATATATATATGTGTGCATAAAATTCACTTCATATATATATGTGTGCATAAAATTCACTTCATATATATATGTGTGCATAAAATTCACTTCATATATATATGTGTGCATAAAATTCACTTCATATATATATGTGTGCATAAAATTCACTTCATATATATATGTGTGCATAAAATTCACTTCATATATATATGTGTGCATAAAATTCACTTCATATATATATGTGTGCATAAAATTCACTTCATATATATATGTGTGCATAAAATTCACTTCATATATATATATATGTGCATAAAATTCACTTCATATATATATATATGTGCATAAAATTCACTTCATATATATATATATGTGCATAAAATTCACTTCATATATATATATATATGTGCATAAAATTCACTTCATATATATATATATGTGCATAAAATTCACTTCATATATATATATATATGTGCATAAAATTCACTTTATATATATATATATATATGTGCATAAAATTCACTTTATATATATATATATATATGTGCATAAAATTCACTTCATATATATATATATGTGCATAAAATTCACTTCATATATATATATATATATATATATACATATATATATATATATACACACACACACACACACATTTCTCTGATTAAAAAATGTTTACAGTGAATGAAGCTTGTAGGTCTTAGTGAGGATAACTCTTCTTTGAACCAAGTGGGCTGGTGCTGCACAATCACAAAGAAAGAACTATAACAAAAACCACATCACTTGGAGACTTTCGACGGCAGTCAAATTAATATCACATTATTTGAAGAGAAAATAATGACATAATCAAGATGTTGATGGTCCACACTATTACAAACAAGAGGCTAGAAAGGAAACCCCCATCAATACTTGAAAGAGCAATAAAAGCCACTGGACTTGAGAAACCTATTTTCCTGAAAAAATTGTTTTAATAGAAATGTTTAATTTCAACTAAATACAACAATGGCTGCTAGGTCAATGAATTCCAAATGTTTCCTTATAAGGAAGCAGCTAATATTGCTATTAATGATAAGAACAGATACTACACTTTGATCTCAGCTTGATGTCCAAAGAGAGAAGGAAAGTGCAACATATGTTGGACCGACTGTTTGGTCAATGTATGCTGAATGTTTCCTTATAATGAAACAGCTATCAATGTCAATGAATTTTTTTTTTTTTTTTTTTTACTAATAATGTACTAATTTTTATAACATACTAGTATATAAAGTACTATGTACTAAATTTCAAATCAGCAGGCGAGAGCTTTTTAAAGCATAAAATTCTTCTTTTTTTTTCATGTCAAGCCTAGATCTATTTTCAAACCTAATGGGATTTATAGTTCCCAAGAAAGTATCTGTTACTAGACAAGTTCTGTAAATAACTCCAGTTGTTTGTCAAGGAATGCTGGGATATTTCTGTCGCACTTCTAAGAGGAGCAAATAAAAAGACAAAACATCAAACACAAAATAAACCTAAAGAGCAGCACTTAACTCATTATTATTAATAATAATAACACTAAAAAAATTACCCAAAAGACATCAAAAGGGTAAAGGTCACAACTGATTTCAAATAAAATTTGAAAAGGTTACACAATATCAGTATTTCTCAACCAGTTTTCCCAAGAACCTTAGAATTCCACAAAAAACAGTAATAAATTGGCTAATGCATTTTTGGGTAACTTTTGTTTCATTTTATATTCATAATTTTACTATACCCCTATGGCATATTATTGGAAAATCCTCACTTATTATAATAATAAAGGTCTCTGTGAAAAGTAACAGGACTGGTGCCTCAAACTATTTATTTCAAGTCCAAACTACATGGTTTCCCCTTCAAAGTACCCCTCCACCTCAAATCTAATGTACTTTTCCATCCTTCTCTGCCACACATCTATGCACTGCTAAAGTCATTATGGCCCTCTTGATGGTCTCCATGCCTTCAAAACAGGTTCCTTTGATGATCCCTTTCAGTATGGAGAAGAAAAAAAAGAAAGAAAAAAATAACCCACAGAACAAGTTCAGGTGAATAGGAAGTTTGTTCCAGTACAACAATGTTGTTCTTGGTCAGGAACTGCCAGATGCTCAGAGTGTTGTGAACAGTTGCATTGTCATGGTGAAGCAGTTACGATTTGTCCTGTCACAACTCTCACACGTGAAAAAATGCAATAGCTGCAGAAAGCTAAGATTACAGTTACATACTCCCAAGACATCTCGTTAGATGTTAACTTATCCCACTTTTTCCCAAAGCTCATATAGCAGACTCTCTACCTTTCAGATAGACCTCGTATTATTTAAAATTATAATAATCATAGGGAACATATTTAGCAATGTCCATATAGTGTAACCATATTCACTGGTTAATGGACAGGACCTTGTATGTGGTGGATCCGAGTATCATTGAGTGACTTGTTCACATCTGTCTTCTCTGAGCTTCCTGGCATGTCAGTATAATCCCTCATTCACCCACATCATTCAGTAAATGTTACCCAGCATTTAGAGTTGTTACATGAATTCTAAAAATTTACATTATTCAGACTATTGTCCTCATCTTTATCGCCATATTTATTACAACATTTCAGCGATTGTACGCTGCTGCCTTCGTCAGGTAGTTGGAATGTCGAACTGAACCCTTTATTTCGCTCACTGTTCTAGTTCCATGTGCCATGTTTAATGCATATCAGTTATCTCCTGTTAATTTCCCTCTGTGTATGAATTTCTGAGTATTATAAACCTAATGTCTTCAGCAACCATTTTTTACCAGAGCTCGTATTGCAATTTTTGCTGTTATCATTTCATGTTTTTACCAGAGCTCGTATTGCAATTTTTGCTGTTATCATTTCATGTTTTTACCAGAGCTCGTATTGCAATTTTTGCTGTTATCATTTTATGTTTTTACCAGAGCTCATATTGCAATTTTTGCTGTTATCAATACATGTTTTTACCAGAGCTCATATTGCAATTTTTCTTATCATCAGTTCCCATATTGTATTCATTTCAATGCTTGGTCGGCTCAGGAGATTTTTGTGGCCTAGCATATGTGCAGATTCCTTAATTTTATGAATTTTCCAATGGTGTTCTTTTTTGTCTATGATCTCAGCCTAATCCCACAGAGGGCGGTGATTTCCCTTTTCTCTCCATATGTGGTCAGCCACGCCTGATTTTTCCACTTCCCATCGTGTTACAGCTTTCTGGTGTTCCTGAAGCCTTACCTTAAGGGGTTGGCCTGTCTCCCCTTTATATTTCTTTCCGCAGCTGCACGGGATAGCGTACACACAGTCTTTAGTCATGTCCTCCTCTATTGGGGGGAGGGGGGTCTTACTCGGGAAAGATATCTGCGAAGTGTCGTCAAGCTTTTGAAGGTTGTCCTGATGTTATATGGACCGCAGATCCTTTGTATTTTTTCTGATAACCCCTTCACGTAAGGCAGGCACCTCATCTCAAAAATATAGACTGATTCTAAAAATTTAAGTATTCATTTCTATTATTTTACTAGAAGGTGCCCTTTGGGCGGACTTTAGGCTAGCTCCTGTGGAAGGCTTTTGGGCCTTTTGCCTTCAGCATCCTATATGCACAAAAGTTCAAAGAATTTAAATATAATAAAATCATTTTATCTCTATTCAACATAATCTTTCTTCATATACGCAACCAATCTTCGTAGTTTGTTTACATTTATTCTGTGCACAATTTTTATTTTATTTTAAAATCACCATTATGATCCCTTCATATAAAAAAATCACTCTTGAAAAACATTAGAGAAATTGAACCATGTAATATTTTGAATATGTCACAGTATGTGTGCTTGAAAAAGAGGAAAAAAACACATGAGCAACGTACTGTACCCCACTTAAGTTTTAATTGGATGATAACAATTGCAACTGCAACAAAAAACAAAATTGAAGAAAAACCTTTAATAAAGGATTGTTTTTAAGCCTTTCACCCTGTTCGATATTTAAATTGAACTTTAAATGAGTTTAATTTTTAATCGCATGTAACTACAGTGGTTACTACCTGTTACTTCAGGTTGTTTATGATTCGCTGAGATCAAAAAATGGACGGACAGATACGTGTACACCGCGCTTTATTTATATAGATTTTATATTACTAACTCAAACATAAAATTAAAACTCATTTATACCAAAATACGCATTTAAAAAAAAAAAAAGCATATGAGCAACGTACTGTGCCTCGCTTAAGTTTTAATTACAGTCTAATTAGACGATATTAATTGCAACTGAGACAAAAAGTGAAATTAAAGTTAAACCTTTAATAAAGAATTTTTTTTACGCTGTTCACTTTGTTCGATATTTAAATGTCACTTTAAATGAGTTATTTAATTTTTAATTGCATGTAACTACAGTAGTTATTACCTGTTACTTCAGGTTGTTTAGGATTCGCTGAGATCAAAAAGTAGACAGACAAACGGAAGAAACATGTACACTGCACTTTATATATAGAGACAAAAAGTGTGTCTCTTTCTCACACACACACACACACACACATATATATATATATACATACACGGTTTGTTGTTCTGTTTACCTTTGTTTGATTAAGGTGTGATTTGGGAGGTTAGTTTTGGTTTTGTGGCATTTCAACAACTTACGGCTTATTTGACTGCCAAAATCTAAATATTTTGTTCAATTTTATTTTTGGAAATTACAATGGTCTAGCAATACATTAAATAACCCATAGCTGTGGGGAGAAGAGATGGATTCATAAATTTGTATGAAGGTGAATATAACAAGCCGAATGAGAATCAAAACTTGGCTCTCCGATTAAAAATGTTTTCTCATAAGGAAATGGCTAATCTTACCAGCAGAGATCAGGAGAACAGATACTCCACTTTGATCGTAACAGATGGCCAGGGAGTGAAGAAAAGCATCCTCATAAAGAAATGGCTAATGTTACCATTACTAATGTCCTTTTATTTGTGTTTAACTAATAATGCACTCATTTTTATAACATTAGTGATGGTTAAAATAAGTCTTAAGCAAATGAAGCCTGTTGGTCTTAAAAAAGGATCTTTCTTCTTCAAAACTCGTAGATTGGCATTTACCAAATAATGGAAACGTTATCACTTTGAGGATTTTCACAGCAGTACCAACCAAAATGGATAAGATGCAACGAAATGACAATAAAGATGTTGACATTCCACACTACTTCAAGCAAAAGGTTAGGAAGGAAACCTTCAACACTAGAAAGAGTGATACCAGCTACAGTACTTGAAAAAGCTATTTTGTGGTGACTAAAAGAACATGGTATTGTACTCACCGAGGGTAGGTCGGAAGGGGGAAGAATGTGCTCTGGAGGTAGCGTCATCTAAGATAGTAATATCTCCGGGCGAACCAGGGCCAAAGGATTGACGAATTTTATAGACGCTCTGGCCTCGTTGTATGACATTGAACGAGACCTTGAGAGTTTAAAAGGTGCTATGTTCAGTCGCAAATTCAGTTTCTTTTTCTCTACAGATCCTTTGTAGAGCTCGCTTTGCGCAGAGAACACTGAGTGTTACTAGTCATTTGACTTTTGTTACTGTTACAAGGAAGACTTCGCTTGTAAGCAAGGTCAGACTTTTCGTTGCAAGCCTTGAAATCGTCTCCCCCCCCCTCCCTTACTCGTCGGTGAGATAATCCTGACAATTTTCCCAGGGAAAACGAAAATAGTTTTAATGAGACAGATTTTATAAATTTCAACTGATAGTGGCACTGACTGCTTGGTCAATGAATGCCAAATGTTTCCTTATTAGGAAACAGCTAATGTTGTAGATGTAGTCATTAGAAAATCTTGAAAATTTAAGTGAACATATCCTAAGTCAAAATTTTGCTGAATCAGCATTTTCTGTTGATGGACATTTCCATATCTGAACACAACAATCTCACAAAACCCCTTATATCTTCTGATCCACCGGCCAGAAATTAATTAAATTTAATACTATCATAGATTTTTAATTATGAAATCTAAATATCACCTAAGAATTTTACAAGGAGTAACCAAAACGTAGATATTAGCAGTTTTCTGGTGGGGAAAAAAAAAAAAGAATTTTTTTAAGCCGCCAACCACACAAAAATTGAGAAATATCATCTTCAGTCCCTAAACACAGCAAAATGGTGGCACAAAATCTGAAAACTAGATTATTTGGGGAATAAATAACAGCAAGTTTCATTAACTGTCTCTCAAAGCTGACAATTCTAGACCTCTTAATAGTTTTTCCTCAAAAATTCTGATTCACGGTAATTTCTTAATTATAATCTAATACTGACTTATTCTGCTAAAGGTGATAAGTCCATAGATAAGAAAAGGATCAGGAAAACATATCTTACACGCAAGCCACTAATCTACCACTGGGTGGCATGCCACTAGTGTTTACTGTTGCTGGACTGCAGGCGTGTTGCTTTCAGCAATGTTACTACCGAGAGACCACTAGTGGCTACTACCAAAGGACCATTGACAGGCCACTAGCGGCTTATATATAGGGTATTAACGATTGAATTGATATTATTTTTTTAAAGCTTTTCACCCCAGGCAAGGCTGGAGGCCACTAGCACGCAAGGGGTTACAGAAGATTTGGAGCAAGAGCAGATAGGAATGTTAGAGGAAAGAATGTGGAGAAGGATAGTGGATAGATCAAGGCAAGTGGTTACAGAAGATTTGGAGCGAGAGCAGATAGGAGTGAAAGAGGAAAGGCTGTGGAGAAGGGTAGTGGATAGATCAAGGCAAGGGGTTACAGAAGATTTGGAGCGATATGGGATGACCCATTACTATTTGCATGCACATATATATTGTATACAAGTCTGTTGTGCATGAGTGACTTACATGTTCTTGTCCGTTTTAATGTACATACACAAGTATGCACAACTACACTGAAATATCTCCACTTCAGACTGGACAACCCCTACCCTGGGATGAATAATAAAATCAGAATGCAGACAAAAAAAAAAAAAGTTAATTAAAATGTACAGTCCTTTGAAGTCATTAAGACACTTTTTTTAAACTGAATTTACAGGGCTCCTCCCCCCCAAAAAAATTGACACTTTAAAATGTGAATATCTGAGTAACTACATGTCGCAGCCAAATGAAATTAAATGAGCTTCATGTTTAACAACAAAAGATTTATCAAAATTCGAACAAGAAATTCAAATTTTTTAACCGATTTCACAAATGTTCAATACGTGTAAAATCTGTGATACGACACACGTCAAAGTCGGTAGTCAAGCCCCTGCCAAACAGGCACTCTAGCATTTATTCTTCAGCGCATCAGTGTAGAATTATTTCAGTGGGAATCTACCAGGAAAGATGGATCAGGCATGCCAGTGATAATGACAATGTGTTGACTTGAGATCTTGTGATTTTTTTTTTTTTTTTTTTTTTATGTAGCAATATCAAAGGACAGGTCTATAGATACCCCACCCCTTCTTCCTACAAGACTAGAGGAACTGAAGCAGAGAAATGACTGAGATGATGACTTTCAGATTTGTTATAAAAGAAAAAAATTACCAGATTTTTCAACCCCCCACCCCCACAAAAAAAAATTTCCATCTTAAAAAAGTTACTTGTTAGAATAGATCTATATGGGGAGAATAATTTCTGTTTTTTTTTTTTGTTTGTTTTTTTCTTACACGAAAGTAAAACTTATTGTCCGAATTAAACACACAGAGCTGCATTTTTATGTTTCTGGTTGAGGCAACTGGGGATTCATTTCATTCAAAGGACAAAGTTCAAAAGTTTAAAAAAAGAATAAAGTTAAAAATTAGAAAAAAAAACAAAAAACAAAAACAGAACATTAATAATAAAAAAAATGATTATTCCGACAAACGTTTTTGAATTGGCATCTTCTCGAAATTGAACAGCA
Source organism: Acanthosepion esculentum (assembly GCA_964036315.1). Taxonomy (NCBI): domain Eukaryota; kingdom Metazoa; phylum Mollusca; class Cephalopoda; order Sepiida; family Sepiidae; genus Acanthosepion; species Acanthosepion esculentum. Next base: position 46,353,177 of record OZ038514.1, on the reverse strand, counting down.
TAAATAATAATAAGTTTAACATTTCATTCAAACTATTTCTGCATACCAAACACTTAATTACCTCCCTTATAATACACTTTTTATGTGGTCTCATATTCAATTTTGAGTTTAAAAAAAAAATCTAACAGCTCTAAAAGAAATTAAACAAAAATGCATATGCAATGTATTTCAACATTCGCTTTTCATTAAGTAAAAAACTGATATTTAATATCAGTGAAGAGGAGGAATGCAGGGGTTTTTGTTTTGTTTTTTGTTTACATATTTTTCGACCAATTAAAACTCAGTTGTAAATGTAACATTTTGAAAGCTGCATTTTTCCTCCTCAACATACCCTATTTCAAACAAGATTGGAATATAAATAACTTCTTTTTTCGGGGGGTGGAGACATGTTATTTTTCGATTTATTTACTGATGCGCCCCGACGTTTTCTACAAACACTAACCGATGTCCTGAAGGTACACGTTCTTTGTCTTTCAGAAAGTGGGCGATTATAGCGCTCCACAACCTCCTATCTTTCATAGTTCTGTTTATGCTCTTTCTTTAACTAGCCAAAGAGGGGAGTTTCGGAATATTAGGCTAGTTAAAAAGTAAAGGGAATGTAAAGGAGATAAATTTTAGTATGCAGAAATCGTTTGAAATGCAAAAAACTTAATGCACGCAATATTAACATTTTGAAAAAAAAATGCCAAATACTAAAAAATACTGAGTAGAATATTAAAATTTAAGTCTTCTCTTATTATGTAACAAAACAACGTGACTAATGAAAAAATGTAAAAACCAATTTGAATTAAAACTTTGCTTTGAAGTTTGAACAAAGTTGTATGAAAAGTACACGCATTTTCTGCTCAAAATACATCACTATTTTTTTTAAAATTTATATTGTCTTACTTTTGCTAACTACAAACAAGGCATTATAGAATTAGACACCCCTCCAATTCCTTTTTCTACACATAAAGGCGACAAAAGGATTGTCTGTGTTGCTGTAAAGTGTAAACCAGATCAATAGAGAAATTAACACACTGTTGGACAAACAGATAAACTTTCTTGTCAAGCAGTATTAATAGCCATATATATATATATATACGTGTGTGTGTGTGTGTGTAAAACCAAGAGGAGACAAAGAAAGAGTCTGCTTCGCCCAAAATTAAGAGAAAAATACCGACGGAACAACCAGAGTTGACATAGCAGTCACTTTATGCTATTTTTTTAACAGAGTGAAAACAATGACCCTGACCAACAAAAGGACAGCTTAGTTCGCTAAAAAAACACAACTATTCGACGCAATGCGACTAATTACAATTAGTTACTTTTTATGAAAAATCGCTCCTAAAGTCGACGTAGCTTCATTTTATTTTTTTTAATTTTAGTGATTAAGTTTTCGTATAAACTGTGTACTCAAACTGGTCTAAAAAAGTATTTAATTCAATATTCCCAAGAGACAAACACCAAATATTAACCATTCTTCAACGGTTTGATATTACAAGTTGCACAGTCACACTTAAAAAAAGCTCACCATGTGTAACAATGTCCTGGCTCGGCCAATTCTTCCTCAGGGCTTAAAATCACTTTCAATGTAAAATTCGATGCTGCCGTTCGACTGAAGGGCAGCAGAATCTGTGGGGCATTCAATTTGGCCCCATAACTTAGAGGACAAAGGGTCAGGACGGTCAAAATCCACAAAACTAGATAGACCGTTGTTGACAGGTTAAATTCAACCGCCATTCTCGTGCGGCATGTATGAAATTGTTCTTCGAGTATTGAAGAGCGTTACTTCCGGTCTAGATAGCCAGAAAGAAAGGAAACTATGCCAGGAGTGTCTAACTTCCGGATCGTTTTTACCGGGCGACCGGCAAGTGACGTCACATCCGCCTGCAGCATTCAACCACGTGTTTTTTCGTCTGGCTTGTTTTGTTATGGTATTTTAGTCATGTTTTTAGTACTAAATGTGATTATGATTTTTAGTACAACTTATATTATGTGATTATGATTTTTACCAGTGTCTCAAGGAAAACAACAACTATGGCAATGAATAATGTTATGGTTTTAAAACTAAAAGAAAACAATTGTTATTTTGGACGAGTAACCTCTCTCTATTTATTTACCAACCTCTCCATAAAGGCAAGGTGGCATAAGGTCAGTTTTTAATGTGGGACGTTCCGAGCCGTTAGGCTCAGGTAAAAATTGCCCGTAGACCCCGTATTCGGGTGTGTCTACTGCCCCAAACGAGGCTATGCCAAAGGGTAGAGTCTCGTTTGGGTTCCTCTTCGACCGGAGGCAGACAGTTCGACAAGAGAGGAAGAGAAGACGTCCTCCTTTTAGTTTTTTTGTGTTTATTCAAAGTCCGAGAAATTTAATTAAAAACAAATCTAATTAGATTTTTTTTTAAATTGAAATGTTAAATAATTAAATAAATCTTAAAAATTAAAATGTTAAATTTTAAAAATTAAAATGTTAAATAAATCTTAAAAATTAAAATGTTAAATAATTAAATTTTAAATAAATCTTAAAAATAAATAAATCTTATAAATTAAAATGTTAAATAAATCTTAAAAATTAAAATGTTAAATAATTAAATGTTAAAAATTAAAATGTTAAATAAATCTTAAAAATTAAAATTTTAAAAATTAAAATGTTAAATCTTAAAAATTAAAATGTTTAATAATTAAATGTTACAAATTAAAATGTTAAATCTTAAAAATTAAAATTTTGAATAATTAAATGTTAAATAAATCTTAAAAATTAAAATGTTAAATAATTAATAAATGATACAAATTAAAATGTTAAATAATTTAAAACACTTTGAAAATTAAATTTCGGTTTTATTTGAAAGATAATTCTTTTTTTAAATTCAAATTAGCTTTATAATTCGAATTAAAATATTTTAAATATAAAGTTTGTAGGCATTTTTAAAATTAAAACATTCGCACTTTTACTAGTCACTCATCGAACAGCCAATGTAAACAAACTTAAAATTAAAATATATAAGAATCTCCACTAATTCGACGAAAAAAAAGCTTACCATGATAAAAAAAGGCCCGAAACTTGATAAAAAAAAAATTTATCGTCTAAATGTTTATGTTATTATTAAAAGGAAAGGGCAAAGTATTTTTTGATTATTTTATTAAATTTGTTCTGCATTCGAATTTTTTATTAAAATCTTCTTTTTTTTTTTTTTTTTTTTATCAGCTGAATTCCATTAAAAAGTTTTGATGGTGTTAACTGACAGTTACATCGATGTATTGACAGCTTAGGCAAGGGAATTTATTGGACGGTAGAACAGACGTCACAATTTTGTTTAATCATAAGTGAACTAATTTAACTACACTGTAATTTTAAAAAATGAACAAATGTTTTTAGCAATCTAATATTTTATTGATTGTTTTTCTATTCTTAAGCGTTATAGCCTTACATTTCAAGATGATTTCTGGAAAAATAAAATTTAAACTACTATGAATAAAATAAATTTAATATTTCATAACTAAGAGTGAAATAAAATTTCATAAGAGAGGCACCTAATTTTTACGTACATCTCTTATAAAATTTTATGGTATTATTTTAATTTATTATTAATTTTTATATCTCAGTTATGAAAAAAATTCACAAATGAAATAATATAAAAATGAATAATTAAAAATAATACCATAAAATTTTATAAATAAGATAGGTACCTAATAATTATAGGTTCCTCTCCCATTTTTATGAAATATCATTTTTTTAATGTGTTAATTTTCCTTATTTTTAATATTAATTTTGTTTCCGTCCCTACAACTGAAAAAAACTATAAAAAAAATTAATGCTGCAATTATTATTTTTTTTTTTTCAGTTGCTGAGGTAAAGAAGAAATTAACTTCTACAACAGTAACAAGTTCTGTCTTCCAGGTTACCCTGTTGCGGGGCCGATAAGGATGTCGCCCCCGCAAGCGAAGAAAAAGGTGCGAAAACAGCCAAGACAATGAGAGGACAAAGGCAGAGGTATGATAAACAATAACGTTGAATTTATTTGGTTCAAAGTGTACAAGAGTGTACTCTTGAGAAATGTATTGTATTCAGTGTCGGGTCCCAATGTGACCGGTTTCCTTCAGGGGAAGTTGGTTCGGTTGAGACGAGTGTAGGGTTTGGTCGGCGGCGATAGCAGGTCGACTGCCGGATCAAATAGTTGACAAAAGCTGGTTGGTCGAAATCGCACGTAGATTCGGTGAATCGGTTAAGACGAAATCCCTAAACAGGGCCAAGTCAGAAAGGTGATACACCGCGAAGACGGGGTCGCGCCGATGTGTATCACTTGACGAAAGCGATAGTCCCTAAACAGAGCCGAGTCAGAGTTGTGATACGACTTCAGAGGCGGATCACCGCGGTGACGGGATCGCGCCGAAGTGTAACAGTAGACGAAGGGTGGGTCCCTAAACAGGGCCGAGTCAGAACGGTGTTACGACTTCCAGGGCAGATCAACTGCGGTGACGGGATCGTGCCGAAGTGTAGCACTTGAAGCTGGGCCAGAGAGGCGATACGTCTTCCAGGGCGACTGCGGAGACGGGATCACGCCGAAGAGTCAGGTTGTGACACAAGATCGGTTTTTAACGTGGGGACCCTAGTGTTTTCACCCGGGCCGCTAATCTTGGCTTGTCATAGCTGGTCCAGGCCGGAGCCGGTCCAAGCTAGTCGTTGCCATGATACCACCAGCGCAGACACGAATCCCTACACCAGACAAGTATCGAGTGAAGCTCTCGGCTAGAAGGCCGACCAAGCGAGCGATCTGCGAACAGATACTACGCCTTAATCCGAGCCTCCAGGGCTGCTCAGGGGCTAATCATATGTGAAACGATTTGTTCAAGTACTCCCTGGCTAGAGGGAGTATAAACTGTAGATATTTAATTGATCCCTTGTTGTTTGATGTTTGAAAAAGGCGCTGCCAAATCCGATGCTTATTAGGTACGGTTTGGACTTAACTATATTGGCCAGTTGTCCAGTATTTTGCATGCTGCATGACTTAAATCGGTGAGATCAGGGGTTTGTGAAGGTCAAGGTCGTTTTACTAGGAAGCGGCTAATGGCGGCCGTGACAACCCATTCTTCGCTTCCGCAACAGATTCAATTTTAAAAAAAATCGATATATACTCTTCAAAGTCTTCTGCTTTTAACCAATATGAACAAAAAAAAAGGCATGTCGTCGAATTTCTCGAGTTTTCATAAAATTAAGTAAGGCGGAGGTAATATAAAAGAAAAATATTTTTACCATGACTTTCTAAAAAACATGTCAAAAATCTCAGTCCCACATTTTCACTGTCAAAACAATTAAATGTAACCGACTCTTCTACCCCAAGAGATTCTTCTCTCGCACTTCCTAACAGTGAAACTCCCTTCCTCTTACTTGCTTCCTAGATAGCTATAATCTTCAAATATTCAAATGTAATGTAAATCAACATCTTCTGATGCCTTGATCTTGATCCGCGTACTTGTCTACATCCTTTCCTCAAACACCCATCTTTACTCTTGCTGTCACTCTCTGTAATCAGTAGAACATGGGTAGGACCGAGGAGGGAAGCCTGAGAAATGTCAGCATTGATCATATGGGCATCCGATGACTGACATTCAGAGATCTACCTGTTAGGAAGGACTTGATAATTTAGAGAGCCCTTCCAGAAATTCCATATATGGAGAGTTTATAGAGCAGTCCCTCACGACGAACTACTTTCACTGGTACCCCAACTTTCATTAAAATCAATCAATTATTAGAATTTTGGGTAACTGTGTGATTTGAGTTTACAAAAAAAATCGTGGATTTATATTCTTCAAAGTTTTCTGCTTTTAAGTAATATGGACAAAAAAGTGCCTTTTTTGTCCATATTACTTAAAAGCAGAAAATTTTCTCGAGTTTTCATAAAACTAAGTAAGGCGGGGGTAATATAAAAGAAAAATGTTTTTACCTTGACTTTCTAAAAAATAAATGTCTAAAATAATTTCATTCATTTGTGAATAAGTTCTGAAAGTTTCATTAAAATTCGACTATTATTTGATTTTCGCAAGAATTTCCAAATCAATGTGTTTTTAACCTGAAAAAGGGGCGTTATAACACATTTCCTCTCTCTCCCCCTGAGTGCACTCTTCCCAACGACAGAGACGCAACTGAGAGATGATAAATAATGTGTTACAAACCACTCAAGAGAGATGTTTACACACTTAAAAGGCGTTATAACACTAAGTATTCACTCTGTCTCCCCACTAAGACGAGTTATGACACAAGGTCTTTTTTAAGGTACTCGGGCACATACACCTGGGCCAGGAACAAAAATTGCCCGCAACCGTCGGTTGCGCTGGCCTCCGTGAAAACACCGATCTCTCTCTCTCTCTCTCTCTCTCTCTCTCTCTCTTGCAATGAGAGGGCGGGGCATCGGGCAGCTGTTCCCCAGGGCTGGGCGCCTCTCAGTATAATTTTCCTCAGCTGAGACTCTGTCTTTGAGGGAGTCGGCCCTGAGTGCACTCTGCCCAAAGACAGAGACGCAACTGAGAGATGATAAATAAACGTGTTACAAACCCCTCGAGGGAGGGGTTTACACACTTACAAAGCGTTATAACAGTAGGTATTTACTCTATCTCCCCACTAAGACTAGTTGTGACACAAGGTCTTTTTTTAAGGTGGGGACCCGAGTGCGTACACACGGGTAAGGAACAATAATTGCCCGCAACCGTCGGTTGCGCTGGCCTCGGTGCAAACACCGATCCCTCTCTCTCTCGTGCAATGAGAGGGCGGGGCATCGGGCAGCTGTTCCCCAGGGCTGGGCGCCTCTCAGTATAATTTTCCTCGGTTGCGACTCTGTCCTTTGACGGAATCGCCCCTGAGAGCACTCTGACAGAGACGCAATTGAGAGATGATAAATAATGTGTTACAAAACCCTCGAGGGTTTGTAACACATTACAAAGGCGTTTTAACACCAATGGTAAATGTTACACTTACAAGGCGTTTTAACACCAATGGTAAATGTTACACTTACAAGGCGTTTTAACACCAATGTTAAATGTTACACTTACAAGGCGTTTTAACACCAATGTTAAATGTTACACTTACAAGGCGTTTTAACACCAATGGTAAATGTTACACTTACAAGGCGTTTTAACACCAATGGTAAATATTAAGTCCACCGCTGACGTAAACAAAACAAGATTTTTAACCAAAAATTCAAAAGTGCTATAAAGGATGCAAAAATTTGATAAAATAATCAAAAATTACTTTGGTGTCTTATTGATAATATAAACATTTTGACGATAAAACTTCGTTTTCATTAAGTCTAGGGCCTTTTTTCATGCTGTTTTTTTTTCGGCGAATTAAAGGAGAAAAATCCAATATTTTTTCTAGTGATATGTTTTGAAGTCAGTAAATTTAATTATTAACTAACTGGATTTTGCAAACATAATGTTTACTTTTTGTTAGAAACATAACGAACATCACGTTTATTTACGCACGGTAGCCAGTGAGGGTCAGAAGTTAAAAACTGTAAATATCTCTTTCAACTCTCTCTTAAAAAGCGCGCGAAAAACCTTTAGAAAATCTTTTAAAAATACAGAGCACCAGCAGTGCAATAATCAATAAATTGCAATTATTTTAAAAGAACCTTAACCAATAGTTTAAGAATTTTTATTTTATTCTATACTTGTATTGTGGAATCGTCCATGTTACTTTAACACCCCTATCTGTAGCGGACCGTGGGGGTGAAGATGTGAAGAGATATCAGAAGGTTAAACTTTCCTGCTGGCCGGTCCAGCTACATGGGAATGTCGGACTTTAACTAAGTCCGAAGAAGACAAAGGAAACAAACAAGACCGATATATATGGGTAAACAAATATATATTAATAACAAAACAAGTTAAACAAAGACATGGACTGTTACATAGAGTTTGTATGGAGAAATTATGTGTGTGTGTTGTAAGTGTTCGTACATACGTGTATTGTTCTTAGCGCGTTCCCAGAATTTGGGGGACGCTCTATCTGTGAAAGGTCACATATTGGTGTAAGTGGAAAAAGAAAGATTTTACCTCGTCTCCGCGCGAGGTAGCGGCCCGATGCCTAAGTCGGAAAAAAGAGAGATTTTACCTCGTCTCCGCGTGAGGTAGCGGCCCAAGGCCTAAGTCGAAAAAGAGAGAGAGAGAGAAGGGTCAGCCAGTATTTATAGCCAGGAGAGAGAGAGACCTCTGTTGAAGGATTAAAGAACTGCGACATATCTATAGGAACAATCTATTTTTCACACCCACGTAAATTAACTTATCCAATAAAAACATAATTTTTCAGAACTAAGAATTCTATTGGCTTACAGCTCAAAAATTCGAAAGCTCACGTGAAAAGAAGTAAATTGCGCCAAAATTCTGTGAGCCGATTTTACGATCCGAGAACTTATGAAAGGAAGATTTTGGACTGACCAAATCAGTCAGCGGATCGAACACAGAGAGATGCCAAACAAAACCACGTAACTCAAAATAATAACTTTCCCGCGCAAAAGAACATCACTGACTCAACGACGACTTGGCTCGAATAATCCTCTGTGACCAAAAAAAGAACTTCGAACTTCAAACAACTTTACTTAACTAAAGTGGACAATTATATTCACTACTATTCACTACTGTTTGCAGCTCTAACGGACGAAGTCGACACTCAGAAATTGGCTATTATAGCAGACAATGTTGCTGATACTGCCCCTGTGCGGCAAATTTCCTCTACAGACAGCCTTGTGCCAGACATCAACCAACAGATACAAGATTTATCGTCAGAACTAAAAAGAATGTCCTTACAACTCGATGAGCTACAAAAAGAAAACACGTGAAAGTCGTAGCAATAATTTTGCTCGACACGGACACCGTGGTCCACGATCAACATCCCGTCATAATTATCGACACCGCCGTAATTACTACCAACATGCAAATTGCTGGTATCACGAAAATTTTGGCGCGCACGCAAATAAATGCCGACCACCATGTGCTTACAGAAAAGTACCTTTGAATGGCAAACAGGGAAACGGGTTTTCTGGCACCCAGTACAGACACTGGATGCCAGATATTCTAAGACAAATCGTCTCTTTTACATTCACAATAAGAATTGCCGTTTGGATTTTCTAATTGATACGGGTGCGCAGATAAGTGTTTTACCTTTAAAACATTGCAGTAAGGAAACTACAGCTAAACAGACGTCCTTCAAACTACAGGCGGGTAACGGCACGCCAATCACCACGTATGGCAAACGAATATTATCGCTAGACATTGGACTTAGAAGAGAGTTTACCTGGACCTTCACTGTTGCAGCGGTGGAAATGCCGATTATAGGCGCAGATTTTTTGACACACTACCAACTATCAGTTGAGTTAGCTTCCCGTACCTTGACCGACACTAGTGCCAACTTGAAGCGTTGCGGTTTCATTTACAAGCATTCAACCCTAGGTTTGACTACTGTTATACCTACAGCCAATGCCTACGGAAAAATACTACGTCAGTACCAATCACTCCTCTCACCGTCTGCCCATACTGAACCTGTCAAGCATCACGCTACACATTCTATAAAAACGAGAGGACCTCCAGTCCACTCCCAACCTCGCCGACTCCATCCAAGCAAACTACGAATAGCTCGAGATGAGTTTGACAATATGCTGAAATTAGGAATAATTAGGCCTTCGTCTAGTTCCTACGCTAATCCTTTACATATGGTTTCTAAGGCTGATTCAGTCAGTTGGCGTCCGTTCGGCGATTATAGACTTTTGAACGCACAAACAGTCCCGGACAAATACCCAATCCCGCATATCAGAGACTTTGCCCTGTCATTAGAAGGTGCTAAAATATTTACTAAGCTCGACTTGAAAAAGGCCTTCTATCAAATCCTGATCGAAGAAGCCAACATTCCGAAAACAGCCATAACAACACCTTTTGGTCTTTTTGAATTCACGAGAATGCCTTTCGGCCTACGTAATGCAGCACAGTCCTTCCAAAGACTTATTGACGAAGTCTTACGTGGTATTCCTTATGCATATGCTTACATTGATGATGTGTTAATTACTAGCAAGACACACGAAGAACATCGTGAGCATTTGCAAACAGTTTTTCGGAGACTGCAACATTACGGCTTGAAAATAAACATCGATAAATGTGTATTCGCAGTCCCGAGTTTGACTTTCCTTGGGCACGTTATAGATCAACACGAGTTAACTCCCCTTGACCAGAAAATTAATGCGATAACAACCTTTCCACCACCTTCCACGTTAAGACAACTACGTAGATTCTTAGGGATGGTAAATTATTATCGACAGTTTATCCCGAACTGTGCGTCGATACTTTTACCATTAACGAACGTATTATCCCAGCACAAGAAGAAGAACGAACGTACAGATATCTTTATCCCAAGATGAACTTGATTCTTTTCGTAAGGCGAAGGATGCACTGCAGAAGTGTGCTAAATTATTGTTGTATATCACCTCGTCAGAAACTACTAAAACCACTTTGACTACAGACACATCAGCCGATGGGATTGAAAAACCATTGCCATTTTTCTCCCTTAAGTTAAATACCGCTCAGAAAAAGTATAGTACCTTTTCCAGGGAGTTACTTGCTGTTTACCTAGCGATACGACATTACAGGCATATCCTAGAAGGTCGAGATTTTACCATTTTCACAAGCCGCTGACTTACGCGCTACACGCAAAGTCAGACAAACACAACCCTAGAGACATTCGCTATCTAGACTATATTAGTCAATTCATGTGAGATATTCGTTATTTGAAAGGACAGAACAATACTGTCGCTGACGCATTGTCTAGAACTACACTCAATGCATTACAATCGCCTACACTGGATTTTGATATGCTCGCTGAGGAACAGTTAAACGATGAGACATTTGCTTCAGTCCGGTCAGATACCTCTTTGCAGTTAGAGAAGCGACCGCTTCCATTTACCGATAAACTTGTGTATTGTGACGTCACTACGGACAATCCCTGCCCTTATCTCCCACCGTCGATGCGGAGAACGGTTTTCGACCATTTCCATTCACTCATCCTGGCGCGAAGGCTACACTGCGGACCATATCGGACCGATTCGTCTGGCCCGGTATGGCTACTGACATAAAACAGTGGTCCCGCACGTGCCAGCGTTGCCAGGCAACTAAAATCGGTCGACACACGAAAGCACCACCATCAACCTTTACGGCCCCTGACGGTCGTTTCACGCATATTCACGTTGATCTGGTGTGTCCCCTTGATCGAGTTAACGGACACGAATACATCTTAACCATTGTTGATCGGTTCACGCGATTGCCAGTGGTCGTACCACTGTCAATTATCACAGGAGAAGTTGTGGCCAGTGCCATATTTAACAATTGGATTTCTGTCTTCGGATGCCCTGCGGTAATTACAACCGACAGAGGCCCGCAATTCCAATCAACTTTATTCACTGAATTCACCAACTTACTTGGTATTAAGCACATCTCTACCACAGCGTATCATCCCTGCAGTAATAGCTTGGTAGAGAGATTTCACCGACAGTTCAAGTACGCTCTGACAGCGTCTACCTGTGGTCGTACCTGGGTAGACAAGCTACCATTCGTGATGCTTGCGCTGCGAAACACAGTGAAGCTGGATTTAAAATGCACTAGCGCGGAGTTAGTGTTCGGCAAACCGTCAACTCTTCCAGGGAAAGTTTATTCATAACGCTACGGATACTGTCCCTTCCAGTCAATTTGTGACAGACCTAAAACGGAAGATGACGGACATTATTTATACGCCCACTAGGGCATACAAGAAGCCATACTACGTACCAACGAATTTGCATTCCACGGATTATGTTTTCCTGCGTCGCGACGCAGTTCGTAAACCACTAACACCCAATTATACCGGTCCCCATTTAGTCATATCCAGATCACCCAAGCACTTTGTGATCGATATAGCCAGTAAACATAGTACTGTCAGTGTAGACAGATTAAAACCAGCTGATGACGACGTTCCAGCATCCCAGAATTCAGAATTACCAGAGATACCAAAAACTCAGACACCTCCTGCAGACACTTCACCATCAACACAGATTAACCGCACGAAGTCAGGTAGACACGTTCATTGACCAGCAAAATTTCGCACTTACATCACGTATTAATGCCCATTTGCCATGGCCATTAAGCTGAGGAGGGTGATTGTGGAATCTCCCATGTTACTTTAACACCCCTATCTATAGGAACAATCTATTTTTCACACCCACGTAAATTAACTTATCCAATAAAAACCTAATTTTTCAGAACTAAGAATTCTATTGGCTTACAGCTCAAAAATTCGAAAGCTCACGTGAAAAGAAGTAAATTGTGCCAAAATTCTGTGAGCCGATTTTGAGATCCGAGAACTTATGAAAGGAAGATTTTGGACTGACCAAATCAGTCAGCAGATCGAACACAGAGAGATGCCAAACAAAACCACGTAACCCAAAATAATAACTTTCTCGCGCAAAAGAACATCACTGACTCAACGACGACTTAGCTCGAATAATCCTCTGTGACCAAAAAAAGTACTTCGAACTTCAAACAACTTTACTTAATTAAAGTGAACAATTATATTCACTACTATTCAAGTAAAATTACGATCGAACTAAAACCTTAAACTACAGTTAAGGGTACGCAACTTCGAACGACTTAACCAAAAACAGTACATAAATAATTACATATTCACGTTGAATAGTAAATGAACATTTAATTTACAAAAAACTCATTTGACTATAACTTTGCAATAGTTCACAAATAAACACACCAACATTTGATATCTCAAAACATTATTGTAAATATTTTCTTAATTGTATATAAATGTGCGTATTGTTTGAATTGATTTTTTTTGCCTCGTTGTGTTTCATATTGTAAAATATTTTATTGTTGAGGATGAATGATTAGAACACGCCAGCCTAACCCAAACATCCTTCTCATTAATTCCAACTTTTCTAGTTAAGAAAACTTAATACATTTCACTCGTCTCCAACAATATAAAATACTAGACTAACAACTAGATCTCGTCATTTTACAACTGAAATGACTTGATGTACGTCAACGTCATAAATTTAAATAGAATAACAATGGTTGTCTTTTTTCTTAATTCCACTTCTTTTACTGTTCTCTCTCCTTAATAATGGGTTGATAAACCGTAAAACAAAACAACCAACCTCAATAATGTTTTTCTTTTTCTCATATTCTTTCATACTCAGCAAAACAACCTAGTCAGTCAGTTATGTGCTATGCGCGATATATGCTTAGGTGATCATGTATCTTTCGATACATGACTGACGAGGCAGATTGTTTCCTGCAGTAGGTTACCATTTCTTTCTGTGGTAGGCCAGTTGCCATCCAAGGCTATAGAACCCGGTCTGTCCTACTATTTACCTATAATGGCGGGGGGGGGGAGAGGATTCATACCTTTCCCAAGGATATTATCACATCAGTGAATATCAGTCAGCTGTGTGCCATGCGTAATACACGCTTAAGCGATCATGTATCTTTCGATACATGACTGACGAGGCAGATTTTTTCGCGCAGCAGGTTGCCATTTCTTTCTGCGGTAGACCAGTTGCCATCCAATGCTATAGAACCCGGTTTGTCCTGCCATTTACCCATAACTGGGTGGGTGGAGAAGAGGATTCATACTTTTCCCAAGGGTATTGCACATAAGTGAATATCACTTCAGTTATGTGCCATGCATGATACGCGATCGAAGGGCAGAGTCTCGTCTGGGGTAGTAGACAGATACCCGACACCGTTTTTTACGGGATCTACGGGGAATTTTTGCTCGAGCCTATAGGCTCGGATACCCCTTGTTAAATTCAGCCTTGTGCCACATATGACTGCGTGGGGTGGTTGGCAAATATTTTTGCTTCGGCAATTAGTTGGCGATTCGTCTCCAGCTAAGCTAGTCGAACTTTCTGCCTTTGGGCGGAGAGGAACCCAGACGAGACTATGCCGAAGGGTAGAACCTCGTTTGGGGTGGTAGAGAGCTACCCGACCCCGTTTTTACGGGGTCTACGGGGAATTTTTGTCCGATCCCACGGGCTCGGTTTTAACCCCGCATTAAAAACGGCCTTGTTCCACATCCTGCCTCGCGGGGAGTTAAGGTAAATAACCTTGCTTTGGCAACTAGTTGGAGATTCGTCTCCAGCTAAGCTTAGTCGAACTCTCTGGTTTAGGGCAGAGAGGAACCCAGACGAGGCTCTGCCGAAGGGCAGAGTCTCGTCTGGGGTGGTAGACAGCTACCCGACACCGTTTTTACGGGGAATTTTTGCAAAGACTACGAGCTCGGTTTTGACCCGCATTAAAAACAGCCTTGTGCCACATCCTGCCTCGCTTGGAGCTAAGGTAAATAACCTTGCTTCGGGAATTAGCTGGAGATTCGTCTCATGCTGTGCTGGTCAAACTTTCTGCCTCCCGGGCAGAGAGGATCCCCATACGAGGCTATGTCGAAGGGCAGAGTCTTTTCTCGGGAAACGGCTACCCGACCCTGTTTTATACGGGGAATTTTTGACCGAGACTACGGCCTCGGATACCCCACGTTTAATTCGGCCGAGTGCCACATCTGACCGCGTGAGGTTGTTGGAAGATATCCTTGCTTCGGGAATTACTAGCCTTCCACCCGATTTCCGTCTTTCAGTAGTGTATTCTCTTTTACAATAAATCTCTCTTTCTTTCATCTATGCACGTGTTGTTGTTCCTTTCATTCAAGTACCACCTTTGCCTGTTTGTAACCTCTTTAAGGATACAACAAAAAATTACTATAAATTTTTAATTGTCACAAAATAACTTTTTAAGTAAATTCATATTCCTCGGTTACGGTCCTTTTCCAGCGACAATCTTGTGAGATCACCAGTGTATTTTTCATAACTCTCACCGGATGCTGTAGTGACAAGACGTGTCAAGTTTCGTCGCTGGGGTATTTATTATTCCCCAAATCATCTGTCGTATTTATGGCGGGTTGGTGGAGATTACCTGATGACAACGTTCGTTCACATCATATATCTATATGGCCTTGTGTAAGGATTAAAAGAAAATGCGCAAAGTGTTAATATATACAATGATTTTTATATACAAGGTGAGGTTTTCTCTCTGGGGTATTTATTTTATTTACTAGTTATTTAATTGTAATATGTACGATTCAAAATGCCCTCCTTCTTTTTCAAAACCCATTTCAATTCTGTGTCTGCTTGATTCACTAACACGTCGGAGAGTTTCTTCTGCCATTTTACGACATTCATATTTCTTTCTTTCTTGAAGTTCCTCAATATTTCTTGGACGCATCTGATAAACTTTTGTAATTTTTTCAGCCATCTTACTTCGTCGAAATTGTTTCTGCAAAATAAGAAAATATCAAAACAAATGAGACATTAAAACATGATTAATTAATTAATTAATCAATCCCTATTGTGTGAAACTTTTGCCTCACCCTGTATAACACAATATATATATATATATATATATATATATATATATATATATATATATATATAGTTTATGAAAAACTAGGTAATCCGTATGGGTAGACCCAAGGAGGATAAAATCCAGAGAGCTCAATGTAAATGAGAGCTAATAATTTAAATAAAAACAGACCACTTTAAGGTTCCATATAATAAATTATTTCACCACAGCCCTTTTAAAGGACCGCGGATCATCAGACTTTACTTCCAAAGATTTTCGTTTCAATCTTTGGAAGTAAAGTCTGATGATCCGCGGTCCTTTAAAGTCTAGGATTGGTGTATACGGAATAAATTCCAATAACCAACAATTACTATTCTTAAAAGAGTGCTCAATAGAGAGTAGAGCATATATAATTGTTTATTTAAAAATTATGACATA
>OZ038514.1:46309850-46332350 GCA_964036315.1 Acanthosepion esculentum | reverse complement strand
CGCCCTTGCATGGAGTATTGCTGCCATTTATGGTCTGGGGCCCCTGCGTGTTGCCTCAGGGTTCTTGATAAGATCCAGAGACGGATATGCAATGTGATTGGCCCTGATCTGTCATTTCGTCTGCAGTCGCTCTCTCACAGACGCGATGTTGCATCGCTCTGCCTTTTCTACAAGTACTTCCACGGTAATTGCTCCGAGGAGTTGCTTTCGCTTGTCCCTAAGCCTCGTGAATTTAAGCGTCCTACGAGGCTGGCATCCCGTTCCCACCCCTTCACCGTTGAAACTGTTAGATGTAGACGTCTTTTCTACTCCAATAGCTTCATGTCTCGCACATCTCGCCTATGGAACTCCCTTCCCTATTACTGTTTCCCTGACAAATACAATCTCCAACAGTTTAAGTGTAGCGTCAATCGTCATCTCCAATTGCCTTGATCTATCCACTTCCCTTCTCCACTTCCTTTCATCTTTCATTCCTATCTGCTCTCGCTCTATATCTTCCGTAACCCCCCTGCCTTGATCGACCCTCCGTCCTTCTCTTTCTCCACATCCCTTCCTTTACCACTCCTATCTGCTCTTCCTCCATCCCTTCTGTAACCCCATGCGTGATAGTGGCCACCAGCCTTGCTTGGGGTGTTACGCTTAAAAAAATTTTTTTTTAAAATACAGCTTTAACCTTCTCTTCTCAGATATTCTGTTTCCTCTTATCCATAGTTTATCAAGCTTTTCCATACTGACGACTGTTATTTCCTTCTCACGATGCCTTCAGAATCTCCAATCAGTGAACCAATTTTCTTTATTTGTCTCCATCTCTCTGTATTTCTGTCTCCTCTTTTAATGATGGTGTGTTCTAGTATGAGCTAGACAGTTTCCACAGATGACATCTGCGAATTCTGATAGGCAAAATTACCCTCATAATACGAGGGTCATTCAATAAATAAGGTGAATTTTTCGGTATAAGGACTTCTAATACAGATAGAAGCTTACTCTTTTTTTTCAACGTAGTCTCCCAGCACTGTCACACACTTTTCCCATCTGTGCACAAGCTTCCGTATTCCCTCGGCGTAAAAATCTTTGGACTGATGTCTCAGCCAGTCGCTCACAACACTTTTGACTTCATCGTCACTTTTAAACTACGTGCCACTCGTGAACGCTTTTAAAGGACCAAACAGGTGAAAGTCTGAAGGGGCAAGTTCTGGGCTGTAAGGGGGATGAGGGAGCAGTTCCCAGCCCAGCTCGTTGATGGTCTGCACCGTTTGGGCTGCTGTGTGAGGCCTTGCGTTGTCATGATGCAAGATGACTCCTTCTGACTCATGACCCCTGCGTTTGTCCCAACAGATAAGCTCAAAGTCCTTGCAATGTCATCCACTGTCACCCTTCTGTCAGACTGAATGAGGTCATTGACTGATTCGATCACCCCAGGAGATCTCACTTCTGTAGGCCTCCCTGGCCTGTCTTCATCCTCAACACTGCTCCGTCCTTCTTTAAACAATTTAGCCCACTTGTAGATATTTTTTGGCTGAAACATGTGACACCATACACAGTTGACATTCTCCTATGAATTTCAACTGGTTTGCACCCTTAAGCAACCAAAATCTTGATAACTGACCGCTGTTCAATCCTGGAGCATGCTTCTGTGTCGGCCATCTTTGTTAATCGCCAAAAGTTTTTTTTTAATCTGCAAAAGAAATTAAATCCATGGGAAAATGAAGTAAAAGAAAAAAAAAGAAAAAAAGTAAGCTTCTATCTGTATTAGAAGTCCTTATACCGAAAAATTCAACTTATTTATTGAATTACCCTCGTATCTCCAACAAGAACTTGTACAGCAGATGTCAAGAATCTCATTTATATTTGTTCATTTTGAAAGCAAGATGGAAACCTCTCGGGCATATTTTGCGAATGGATCCAGAATGCCCAGCTGAAAAAGAGGAGTTTTACTTTGAAAAGACTAACTTAAAAAATTTCAAAGGTCATCCAAAGAACCACTATAGGCACAACGCTGAACAGAGACATTCAAAGAACAAGGCAGAAAGATTCCACTTTTTCTTTGGAGAAGTTTACAATCAAGGAAGATACGTAACGAATCTGCAAACTCGCAGAGAACAGAGAAGGCTGGCAAAATATTGTCGAATCAGTATACATTGTCACTGAAGACGAGAGAACATTAATTCATGACCTCAAATCGAAACAGTTTTGATATATATATATATATATGTGTCTTGTAATGCAGCTTTGCTGTGCCTTTTCTTCAGAATCTCCAATCAGTGAACCCACTTTCTTGTCTACATCTCTCTGTATTTCGGTCTTCTCTTTTAATGATGGCGTGTTCTGTTTTTATCTCCCTTGAAGGTAGAGTACTCTTATTCTGTCAAAAGGAAAGACGAAAATATTCCAGATGAAGAAATATATGCAGATGATACAGACTGTGTGAGGAGGAAAAACAGAAAATGCTTACGGCTGCTGAAAGGATCTTCCCAACACGGAATTTGAAGATAAATGAAGATAAAACAAAATGTCTGATATGTCACACCTGAAAATCATTCTAAAAAAAAAATCCAATATTCAGTCAGGTTTTGGTGAATTATTTTTTTTATTAATAAAACTTTTACTAAATTATCAAATTAATTTGCTAAAAAATATTTATGCTTTGGATAATATTTATATCAGATTATAATTTTAAAAAACCCTTTCCTGTTGAATAGTTTGAGTGGGATCAGTTTGTACATCTCTTTTAACATTTTATTGAAATTAATATTTTTAAAAAGTTTAGTTTGGTTTGGTTTGTTTTACGGCATATCAACCTCAATTATTTAACGCCGACAAGATTTTTATTGCTGGTATTTTTTTTTCCAAAAATATATTGCTGGTAATAATTTTTCTTCAAAAATCTATTGCTGGTAATAATTATTACAAAGTATTCTGGTATTAAAAGCCTATTTTTACATTTTCATAGTGTTTTGACCCCAATTTGGGGGTTAACTATTTACCCATAGCTGAGACCCTAACAGGTGCAATCACCCCGGGTCAAGGTAGAGCTGGGAACGCCAGCAATTAAGAGGTGGTTCCACGCTCCTCAAAACATCCTGATCAGAAGCCTTGCTGTTTGTATGTAGTTTATCGTCGTACCCAGGACTGTTAACAAGTTTAGATATTAAATTTTAAAAATGAATGCAACCCCCCCCCCACAAAAAAAACCCAAATTATTCTAAATATACCCAATCGTTTTAAGCATGCTGAGGCGGGGATCATAAATTTTTACTGAAATATTTAATTTAATTTTCTAAAAATTACTTCTGCTTTCAAAAATATTCTATTTTGTTGAATTGTGTTTATATTATTAATAAAAAATTTATTAATTTAAATTTAAAATAAATATTTATGCTTTCGAAAATATTTATATTTTTATATTATATATGTTTTCTATTGTAGACAGAACATGAAAGACGGTTTACAACTATATATATATATATATATATATATATATATATATATATATATATATATATATAATATGATGTATGTATATAAATATATAAATAATATGTATGTATATAAATATAAATATATAAATATAATATATATATATATATATATATATATATATATATATATATATATATATATATATATATATATGCAATTTTTATATATATTATTTATATATTATATATGTGCGGTACTAATTGGAAAGCGCTCAATATAACTGATAGAGCTCACATACTTAGTTGCTTTATACACATACACACACACACACACACACACATATACACTAATTGTATGGATATTAGTTTGTGACCCTGTGTTTCACGCTTTTGCGATCATCAGACAAAGTGTTTTTTTGTTTTTTTAATCGATCTATTTATGCTTATTTGTGTTTATGTTCGGTGTGGGCGGGGGGAATTTTCTTCTGTGTTTATTTGGGATGACACTCCCACACACATAGACACACATACATACAGGTGTACGCATTTTAGTTCACACAAACACACCCATATAAATAATCCAAGGTTAGGCGCAGATACACACATCCATGCGTTCAAGCATACACACATACGCAAATATAATTATTTTCGAGGCTCACTAAGTAATATCCATACAACTGAATTTTATTTTTAAGCAATTTACTCCAAGCAAGGCGGTAGTGCCACTAGCACACAAGGGGTTACAGAGGATTGAGAACAAGAGTAAAGAGGCGTATTTGAGGAAAAGATACAGAGAAGGACGGGGGAACAAGCTCAGATGTCGATTGACATTACACTTGAATATTTGAAGATTATAGTTATCAGGAAAGCAAGCAAGAGGAAAGGAGTTCCACAGACTGAAAGTGCGAGTGAAGAAGCTGTTTGAGTAGAAGAGACGGTTACATATAACCGGTTCGAGAGTGAAAGGGTGGGACCGAGGTGCCAACCTAGTAGCTCGCTTAAATTCGTGCAATCTGGGAACCAACGAAAGTAGCTCGTCGGAACAGTTGCCGTAATAATACTTTTAGGAGAGAGAGGGAAGCCACGGCACCTCTGTGAGAAAGCGACTGTAGACTAGATGCCAGATCAGAACCTATCACATTGCATATTCGTCTCTGGATTTTGTCGAGGACCTCGAGACGTAAAGCGAGGGCACCAGACTATGTTAGCTCTATCACTGATATTGAGCACTTCCCACTAAATACTGCGCATATAAGAAATATATATATATATGTATATATTGTTACGTTGACCCAATAGTTGTACGGTCACCTCAGATTTTATAGGCATGTTTTTAGTACATTGTATATTTGCGACGAAACATATGACCCTTGATAACCTTATTTCTTGAGTAGGCAGATTGTGGGTTATATATTATTTTTATGTCCAGATAAGTCAGGGCCAGTTCCCGGAAAGGAACCTTACCTCCTCCTCCCATTTCCTATCCAGTCTCTGACCGTAGACGAGACAAACGCTGTTTGGCAGATAGGGGCGAGTGACATTAGGGTCCGCGAAAGACACCCACACACCTTTTTTTTCGTGTGGGCCAACACGTGACCCAACTGATAGCAGTTTTCGTTTTCGTGGTGAGGTGGCAACAATCTCACTTAGTTGCTGACCCTCGGAGGAAGCGGACGTCACCAAACCCAAACTTAGCTATCCGCCGCTAGAAGAATTAGATGCCACCAAACCCAAAGGAACGACGAGAGACCCTGGAACAACATCGTCAACCAAAGTCGGCTACATTCCTGTGATTTTTCTGTGTGTTCTTCTCGCCATCAACACGGATTGGACTTCGCCAAACAAAGAACTCATAACTTGAACTTTGTAAATCCCACCCTTTTATCATTGGTAATAGTCAATCGACGTCGATCCCGACCATATGTAAGTTTCTTTATTTTTTTCTATATCTTATGATCTGCTGTCTCTGTAGTCATATGTATTTCGCCGCATTAGTATTTGTTTAGGTAATTTATCTCCCCATCCCTTATATTATTTAGTTTTCTTTTTCTTACCGTCTGTATATTTTATAAATAAAACTTTTGTATCATATATTCTCGTGTTGTCTTCTATCGTTCTATGTCTGCATATAGTTCATTTACTCTCTGCGTTTACCGACGTCCGGAATTGGAGAATTCCCTTCCCAACGTTCTTTTTTTTTTTTTTATATCGAACCTTGGGGTCTATTTATTTATTTATTTTTTATTTTTTCGTTGCGTCCCGGCTATCGTAGTCCCAACGAAACTCCGGGCGTAACAGAATTGGGGGCTCGCGTCCGGGATTCATCTCTCCTTTTCCACAAGACTTCGCAGTGAGGAACAGTGCGGTCATAGAATTACGGAAGGCAAATAAACCGAGATGTCTGTAATAGATACGTTTCTAAACTCTCCCACGTTCGACGGTTTATTAAAACTGAAAAAGAACCATATTTTAGAGATAGGCTTAAAACTAGAGTTGGATGTAAGACGGTCTATGCGAAAGGTGCAGTTGGTGAGAGTGGTCTCAGAAGATATGGTCGATAATGAAGTTTTCGACAGCAGCGTTCTTGACAACCTTGTGTCAGAAGCGCCTGAACTTTCAGAAGCCCAGATTGAACTGGAGAAGCTTAAGATCGAAGCCGAGACCCAGATTAAGCTGGCGAGAATTAGTCAGGAAACTCGTATCAGGGAAATAGAAGAAGAACGAATACGACACGAGGGGGAACGGAACAAATTTGACCTCACCAAGCAAATCCGACTTGTACCTACATTCAACGAAGAAGACGTGGATAAATATTTCCAACACTTCGAGAAAATAGCTTCAAATCTAGAATGGCCCATCGAAGCCTGGCCGACATTATTACAGACAGCCCTGAAAGGTAAAGCACAAGAAACGTATGCCTCCCTTTCAATTGCGGACAGTGCCGACTACAACATTGTGAAAACGTCGATCCTGAGAAACTACGAAATGGTACCAGAAGCATATAGACAGAGATTTAGGGATCATAGAATGGACGAAAACCAAACGTATGTAGAGTTCTTCAGGCAGAAAGAAACGTATTTCGACCGATGGATTTCGGCGAAAGAAATAGGTGCGGATTATGACAAGCTAAGACAGTTAATATTAATAGAAGAGTTCAAATGGTGCGTACCCGATAACATCGAAACATTCCTCAATGAAAAACGGCTCGATACAGCCTATGAGATGGCTACCCTCGCAGACGAATATGCACTAACGCATAAGCGAGGCAGGAATAAATCAGTGGACCCATCTGAATATGGGAGAAGCACAAAGCCTCGAGTAATGGCTAGCGCTGGTCCAAGGACAAGACCTGGTCAGGCCAACTACCCACATCGCCCGAACAGCCCGAAAAGTAAACGGTTTGATTCTCATTCCTTTACCCCCCGACGGACAGAAGGAGAGAAAAACATGACGTGTTACTACTGTGGGAAGGTAGGACACATGGCGGCGAATTGTTTCGCGAAGAAAAGTGCAATCTCGAATAAACCACAAGGGTTTATATCATCGCGTAAGGATCTCAGTAGGAAGATCAAAGGTAAAATCAGAGAGGAATACAGACCATTTGTGTCGAACGGCTCCGTATGTCCGGTGGATGACCCCACGAAGAGGGTTAAAATCAAAATCCTAAGAGACACAGGAGCGACCCAATCTCTGATAGTCGAAGAAGACATGCCACGCGGATCAGAGACAGCCACGGGCGAACGAGTAGTCATACAAGGGGTAGGAAGTGGTTTTGTCAGTGTCCCGCTTCACCGGATCTCCCTTGACTCTGATATAGTATGTGGAACAATAGTCATCGGAGTGGTTGATAGTCTGCCGATGAAAGGTATATCGATGTTACTGGGAAATGACCTGGCTGGAGAAAGAGTTGTACCCCATCCAAGAGTGGTGGAAAAACCGAGCGTCTCAGAGGAAACTGAGAAGATCGAGGAAACACATCCTGGAATATTCCCATCATGTGTGGTGACCCGAGCGAATGCGAGGAAGAGAGCCGAGGAGACGAGTGCCAGAATGGAAAGCGAGGACGAAGGGGCCGAGGTAGTTGACCTCTCCCAAACTTGCTTAGGCCATGAGATAGGATCGAACCCTATGCTCGGACAGACCCCGACATCAAGCCCTAGCCCGCGGAAGGAAACAACGGACGTCATGCCCACTATAGAAAGGTCTATGACAATCAAACAGAGAGAGGATAGCCAAATCGCCCCCCTGTTCGAAGAAACGTTACCTGAGGAAGAATTGAACAAGGTACCCTCAGGATATTACGTCGAGAACGACATCTTAATGCGGAAGTGGAGGCCCGCACACACACCCGCCCAGGAAGATTGGTCGAGTGTACATCAGTTGGTATTACCAAGGAGACACAGAGAGGAAGTGCTTCGGACAGCCCACGAAACACCCATGGGAGGTCACTTAGGCATCCGTAAGACACACGAGCGAATCGGCAGAAGCTTCTACTGGCCCGGAATCCGTGGGGATGTATCGAAGTATTGCCATACCTGCCATACCTGCCAGATGATAGGCAAACCAAATCAGCAAATCCCTGCTGCCCCTTTACACCCGATTCCTGCCTTTGAGGAACCATTCTGCCGAATTCTTGTCGATTGTGTTGGTCCTCTCCCCAAAACCAAGCACGGAAACCAATATTTACTGACTATCATGTGTGCCTCAACCCGGTTTCCTGAAGCAATCCCTCTGGAAATCATTTCCACCGGGAAGATTACTAAGTCACTGACTAATTTCTTCTCTATGGTCGGATTACCTAAGGTGGTACAATCTGACCAAGGTTCGAACTTCACGTCCCGAATATTCCGGCAGGCTATGAACTCTCTAGGCATAAAGACAGTCACGTCGAGTGCATATCATCCCCAATCCCAAGGAGCTCTAGAGCGATTTCACTCTACTCTAAAAACGATGATCCGGGCATACTGCTCAGACCATCAGAAAGATTGGGACGAGGGTATCCCGTTCTTGATATTTGCCGCGAGAGACGCGCCACAAGAATCACTGGGATTCAGCCCGTTCGAATTAGTATTCGGACACACAGTGCGGGGACCTTTGTCTATGTTAAAGGAAAGATGGTCACAAGAAACACCCACAAACGAATCGGTTTTAGAATATATATCCCGTTTTCGAACCCGATTGCACGAGGCTTATGAATTGGCACGAGAAAAGCTTAAAACAGCCCAGAACAAGATGAAGAGACAGTACGATCGAAACACCATTCGAAGAAGTTTCAATGTCGGAGACAAAGTACTGGTGCTGTTACCGTTGTCTGGTCATCCCCCGAAGGCTCGATTTCACGGTCCTTACGAAATTTCTCGGAAGGTTAGCGACCTCAACTATATTGTGAACACTCCAGACCGAAGGAAAGGAACACAAATGTGCCACATTAATACGATCAAACCATATTACGAGAGAGGGAAGCCAAGCCCCATCCTATTCGTAGATGGACCCCTCTATGCCTCTATTCATGCAGACGTAGGCCCAGAAGTCCTGAAGAAAACGTATCATGCCCAGAACACCGACAACGTATGTGCGGACGCTTTATCGCGCTGCTAACGTGATAAAGAATATACTCGTGATAAAAAAAAAAGGGAAAATAAAGGAGAGCAAATCTTTATTTTTAAAGTAAATCCCATTCCCTATTGTGGTGAAAAAGAATCGCAAGCGATCCTTTTTCATTTTTTTGGTGAGGGGGTGTTACGTTGACCCAATAGTTGTACGGTCACCTCAGATTTTATAGGCATGTTTTTAGTACATTGTATATTTGCGACGAAACATATGACCCTTGATAACCTTATTTCTTGAGTAGGCAGATTGTGGGTTATATATTATTTTTATGTCCAGATAAGTCAGGGCCAGTTCCCGGAAAGGAACCTTACCTCCTCCTCCCATTTCCTATCCAGTCTCTGACCGTAGACGAGACAAACGCTGTTTGGCAGATAGGGGCGAGTGACATTAGGGTCCGCGAAAGACACCCACACACCTTTTTTTTCGTGTGGGCCAACACGTGACCCAACTGATAGCAGTTTTCGTTTTCGTGGTGAGGTGGCAACAATCTCACTTAGTTGCTGACCCTCGGAGGAAGCGGACGTCACCAAACCCAAACTTAGCTATCCGCCGCTAGAAGAATTAGATGCCACCAAACCCAAAGGAACGACGAGAGACCCTGGAACAACATCGTCAACCAAAGCCGGCTACATTCCTGTGATTTTTCTGTGTGTTCTTCTCGCCATCAACACGGATTGGACTTCGCCAAACAAAGAACTCATAACTTGAACTTTGTAAATCCCACCCTTTTATCATTGGTAATAGTCAATCGACGTCGATCCCGACCATATGTAAGTTTCTTTATTTTTTTCTATATCTTATGATCTGCTGTCTCTGTAGTCATATGTATTTCGCCGCATTAGTATTTGTTTAGGTAATTTATCTCCCCATCCCTTATATTATTTAGTTTTCTTTTTCTTACCGTCTGTATATTTTATAAATAAAACTTTTGTATCATATATTCTCGTGTTGTCTTCTATCGTTCTATGTCTGCATATAGTTCATTTACTCTCTGCGTTTACCGACGTCCGGAATTGGAGAATTCCCTTCCCAACGTTCTTTTTTTTTATTTTTATATCGAACCTTGGGGTCTATTTATTTATTTTTTTTTTATTTTTTCGTTGCGTCCCGGCTATCGTAGTCCCAACGAAACTCCGGGCGTAACAATATATATATATATATATATATATATATATATATATATATATATATTTGGATTAACATATTTTTTCATAAAATCAATCTGTCTTTACAAGGGAAACCTCCAGTCATATTCCCGTCCTGGGTATGATGATAAACTAACATCCGCGTCCAGGGTAAGACGTAAAACTACGCCCGAGAGCAAGGCCTCTTGTCATGAGGTTTTGAGGAGCGGGGAACCATAATTACTCGTGTTCCCAGGCCCACCCTGACCTGGGGTGGTAGAACCTGAGAGGGTCCCAGCTATGGGCAAATAGTTAACCCCAAACTGGGCTCAAAACAATTTGAAAGTGTATCCTGCCACTGAAGGTGACTGATCCCTGAACTTGAATCTGTTTCAATTTCATAGTTGTGTTGTCATATCCTTCTATGGCAACAGGAAACAAATTTGAATCAAATTAATGATAAGGATAATGCAATTGTGAGGTATTGAAAAAAAATGCAGCGGAAAGGGAAGTAACATTAATAATGCAGCGTGCTAAGGGCTAAAAAAAGGTTTTTGTTAACTAGGGCAAGAAATGTCTTGTTAATTTTAACGCCTCCAAAACGAAACTGATCTCTTTTCATAATCTTTGAGAAAATTTTTTTTTGCCTTCCATCAGGATGGCTGATGCTAACCTCCTGAGGAGCAATTCCGTCTTCCCAGTATCATGTTTTTCACTGACCTGAAGTAAAGCGGTTATATTGAATCAATTGCTAAGGTTACTGCTCGGAAAAGTCGGTTCGCTGTGTCGTGCTAGATAATCTTTCTCGCCACAAACTATTTTGCACATTCACCATTTGTTCGTGTATCGAACATTGCTGCCACATCTGGTTTGGTACTTCTGCTTTATATATAGTGATTCGTGACAAAACAAAAAGAAAACTCGGCAAAGTTATCGGTCCTGATCTGGCATCTTCGTAGGTATCTCGACTTCATGAATTTAAGCGCAGTACTAGATTGACAGTTAGATCTCATAATTTCACTGTTGAAATTGCTAGTTGTAACCGCAAGTTCTATGCTAATAGTTTCTTCTCTCGCACTTCTCGCCTGTGGAACTTTCATTTGGTTTCCTGCTTTCCTATAAACTACGCTGTTCATTTATCTATATAATTCTAAAAGTCGTGCGTGCGTCGTCCATCCGGCGCATAATGATTTAAGTTTCTTTCCACCTCTCTCTCTCTCTTTTCATCTCTCGCTAGGTCTTTCCAGCCCCTCTCTCTCTCTTTCTACTTCTCTCATTCCACCTCTCCGTGATTGCGTGCGTGCTTGTGTGGTGCATCTGTCCGGCACATAATGATTTAAGTTAATCTGATTTAAGTTAATCTGATTTAAGTTAATCTGATTTAAGTTAATCTGATTTAAGTTAATCTGATTTAAGTTAATCTGATTTAAGTGAATAAGATTTAAAAATATGAGTTGTTTATACAGTAAGTATTTTTACTTTAACTTTCGTCAAACAGATAATTCTTTTAATTAAAATATTTTTAAGTTAAAGACAGACACAAATAGATTCCGATTTGCTGTTTCGTCCAGTTGTTTGTAGAGTAATTATATCTATTTCAGCTTTAAACAAACAATATTTCAAATATTTAAAAATATTTTTGCCATATTTAAAAGTATTTTCAAGTGAATATGATTTAAAATATTTTTGGCATATTTAAAACATATTTTTAAGTTAATCTGATTTAAAAAATATTTTAAGTGAATAAGATTTAAAAATATTTTTGTAAAAAGATTTAAAAATACGAGTTGTTTATACAGTAAGTATTTTTATTTTAACTTTCTTTCTTCAAACAGACAATTTTTTTAATTGAAATATTTTTAAAGTTAAAGACAGACACAAAGAGATCCCGATTTGCTGTTTCGTCCAGTTGTTTGTAGAGTAATTATATATATTTCAGCTTTAAACAAACAATATTTCAAATATTTAAAAATATTTTTGCCATATTAAAAAATATTTTCAAGTGAATATGATTTAATATATTTTTGGCATATTTAAAACATATTTTTAATTTAATCTGATTTAAAATATTTCTGGCATATTTAAAACATATTTTTAAGTTAATCTGATTTAAAAAATATTTTAAGTGAATAAGATTTTTAAAATATTTTTGTAAATAAGATTTAAAAATACGAGTTGTTTATACAGTAAGTATTTTTATTTTAACTTTCTTTCTTCAAACAGACAATTTTTTTAATTGAAATATTTTTTAAGTTAAAGACGGACACAAAGAGATCCCGATTTGCTGTTTCGTCCAGTTGTTTGTAGAGTAATTATTTATATTTCAGCTTTAAGCAATCAATATTTCAAATATTTAAAAATATTTTTTGCCATATTTAAAAAATATTTTCAAGTGAATATGATTTTTAAAATTTTTTTGGCATATTAAAAATATTTTTAAGTCAGTCTGATTTAAAAAAAATTTAAGTAAATAAGATTTAAAAATACGAGTTGTTTATACAGTAAGTATTTTTATTTCATCTTTCTTCAAACAGAGACTTTTTTTAATGTTGAAATCAACTTCAGTGTTTTATAACCTGAACAGTCAGTGACCCAACGGGTCACGAGTTGTCTAATTTTAAATAAAATGTCAATTGTCATCTTCTGTCTTGAAGGAAGTTGGTTTTTAAGTTTAACACTGCCGTCCCAAGTATAAGGAGGAAGATAGATTCCTATAGTCTTTCTTAGTCACCGACGATACGCACACCCGAACCGTTCGACCAACTCACGAACAACAGAAAAAAAAGAGCCCCCCCCCCCGACCTGCGAGATTGCTCGTTTTATATCAGTTCTAACTGGCCGAAATTTGCATACGTTACACGTGCGTAACTCATAAATACCCCGCCAAGGACGCTCGTACTTTTATTGTTAACTTCCGGCACTCTGCAGGCGAAACGCGTTCGCGCTCGTTTCGGATTCTAAGGTAGGCCATTTTTTTTCTCCTTGTCCGTCCATCATTCCATTTAGCCAGGGACTGTTGCTACATTTGCGTAAGCGTCCACTATTCTGCTTGCATATCACGCATGCCACTCGTTGCCTCTTAGAACGGCGAACTGTAGTCAGTTCAGCAGAACCCACAGACTGCTGCCTTTCCAATTAGTAAGACTTGTATCACTATATCACTATACTCGGGGATATAAATGTATAGAAACTACCGTGTTTACAAAGTGAGGGATCAGTTTATGTAGTGATTATAATATAGAATGGATCCCCCACTTTATAACCACATCGCACTTTTTGTTTATCAGATTCTGATTAGCTATGAATCCACCTCTTCTCTCCCCAGCTATGGGTTAATTAGTAAGACTTGTATCACTATATATCATTATACTCGGAGATATAAATGTATAGAAACTACCGTGTCCACAAAGTGAGGGATCAGTTTATGTAGTGATTATAATATAGAATAAATCCCTCACTTTGTAACCACATTGTAATTTCTTGTTTTATCAAATTCTGATTAGCTATGAATCCACCGCTTCTCTCCCCGGCTATGGGTTAATTAATAAGACCTGTATCACTAAAACCATTATTATCTAAAAAATGCATACAAAATATTTAGATTTCGGTATTAACCTTTAGCACCCTGTAGGTGACTATTTTCTCCAAGCAAAATGTTAGTCGTGCGATCACCGAAGTTAAGCAGTGTGGAACCTGGTCAGTACCTTGTTGAGTGACCACTTGAGAATACCAGATGTTGTAAGCTTGTATTTGCAGGATGGTGTAATGGTTCAGGATTGTTAACCGGATAGTCGTGTCCCAATTCCAGTTGGGTTCGTTATATTCAGATACGCAAAAATACCATTGGGAAAAGGAGAAATTGACCGCTTCTCTCCCCAGCCATGGGTTAATTAGTAAGACTTGTATCACTATATCATTATACTCGGGGATATAAATGTATAGAAACTACCGTGTCCACAAAGTGAGGGATCAGTTTATGTAGTGATTATAGTAGAGAATGGATCCCCCACTTTATAACCACATCGCAATTTTTGTTTGTTTATCAGATTCCGATTAGCTATGAATCCACCTCTTCTCTCCCCAGCTATGGGTTAATTAGTAAGACTTGTATCACTATATCATTATACTCGGGGATATAAATGTATAGAAACTACCGTGTCCACAAAATGAGGGATCGATTTATGTAATGATTATAGTATAGAATTGATCCCCCACTTTATAACCACATAGCAATTTCTTGTTTGTTTATCAAATTCTTAGCGATGAATTACTTATGAATTCACCAATTCTCTCCCCAGCTATGGGTTAATTAATAAGACCTGTATCACTAAAACCATTATTATCTAAAAAAATGCATACAAAATATTTAGATTTCGGCATTAACCTTTAGCACCCTGTTGGTGACTATTTTCCGATTAGTAAAGTACATACAGTAAGTCTTTGAAAGACATCTGAGAAAAATGGTTGCAATAAGAGACACTAGTCTCCAATGGGTTCCCAGTAAAAGACGAATGGTAGGCTGCGTGACTAAAAGAGGTGCTGCATCAGAACGACTATTTTTTTAGCGAAGCCGGTCAGTGTTCTATATACTTATGTATTGCCCAGCACAGGAATTGAACACATGCCCACCAGCTAATGGAAACTAATGTTATTTTGTTTGTTTTTTTTTTGTCGTTGTTGGATTGGCCTATCTATATATGTTCTTTATAATGGAGTCTGTTATGGAGCTCAATATAAGTATTTTTTCCAGAGAGTGTACATTCATTTGCCTGGTGAATTCCTGACAAACCACTTCCGTGCAAGTTATCTTCCTTGCACTGTCAACGCTATCTGGCAGTGCCATTATCACAATGGTGAACTGTTCCATCAATCAGGTTTCCAAAGACGGGAACAAAGAGACTGAATCTATGTAATGGCAAAATGCAAGCTCTATTTGAATTCCTTAATTGTGTAGTCATATCCTTCTATGGCAACACCTAAAATGATCTTTACTGAAATTGAGAGCCAGACTACATCAATTTTAAATATATACCACTAATTTTATATATATATATATATATACATACACACACACACACACACACACACACACACACACACACATACATACATACATACATACATACATACATACATACATACATATACACATATATATATATATATATATATATATATATATATATATATATATATATATTTTAATTGAATACGACAGACAGGGAGCTTTTATTTAGTTTTTTATACAATTTCTCATGCGATCTAATAATGTTTTTCCTTTCGGATGACAAATTATATAAAAACTGTCCGAATGTTCTTTTTACCCGAGCGCTTTCGGCTATACATTTAGCCATTTTCAAGCATTAATTATTTTAACTGTTAAATAAGAAATAATTAATGCTTGAAAATGGCTAAATGTATAGCCGAAAGCGCTCGGATAAAAAGAACATTCGGACAGTTTTTATATAATTTGTCATCTGAAAAGAAAAAAAAAATTATTAGATCGCATGAGAAATTGTGTAAAAAAACTATAAATGAAATTGTGCATGAAAGAAGGATTGCTGCCTAAACACACACACACACACACACACACAGATATATATATATATATATGTATTGCTGTAGTTTGGCTCTCAATTTCAGTGAAGATAAATCCTATATTTTGAGGGGATTCTATATACAGTAAACGGGGGAGGAATATTTATAAATGACGCAGGGTGCTAAATGTTAATAAAGAGGTTTTCAAAGAGACGAATGAAAAGTTTGATATAGAAACTAGCACTACACCTGTTGAGTTGCCCATTTAGTAATGGCGTGGTTGAGCGAAATAATGGAATTTTGTATGAAACCCTGATGAAAACTAAGGAGGGTGTCAAATGTAACATGGAAAAAAAGCATTGGCATGTGCAGTGTGTGCCAAGAATTCTCTACAAAACACATTTGGATATAGTCCGAATCAACTCTATAGCATCAATGGTGGAAGAGCTTTATGCACTCAAGGATCTTCCGATTACTAAAGTATGTACAGTAAGTCTTTGAAATAATTTGCAAGAAGAAGAGTCATTACAGATCTACACTGTCGAGTGGACACAGCATCTGGTGCGGGCATGTGTACGTGCTGAGAGATAAACACGTGTGTTTCCTGAAATGCCCACAACCAACATGGCAAACTCGGAGTATGAGTCCACCTAAAATATGCAAAGAAACAACAAAGACCTATATATGTGTGTACAAACAAATGGTAATGTATTAACAATAAAGGGTTACTTACATATACAATAGAATATTGTTGTGTTACTGAGCGATTAACATGAATAAAGGAAACATTTGAGGTGCATACGTACGTGTGTATGTGTATTGTTCGTGCGTGCGTGCGTGCGTGTCCCAAAAAGGGAACGCGTTCTTCAGCGAGAAACTTACATGTTGACGTAAAAAGTAAGAAGAGGCGGCGAATAATAATACCGCGGAGTATTTATAGTACCGGAAAGCGTCCCCTAGTAGCGGTTTCGAAAATTAGGAGGAGGTAACGCGACAATATGCCGTTAAACAAAAACAACCACCTAACAACTTAGGTTGCCGGCTTTGTTTCTTTTCACTTTCAGTAAGTCCTTGCACCTTAGTGGATTTTATTGCTTGGCTTGGAGTGGAATGATTGATTGAAAAAAATAAAAGTTTTTTTTTGGGGGGGGGGCGTCTCAGTCAGCTGTGTGCCATGGGGATACACGCATAGGCGATCATGTATCTTTCGATACAGACGAGGCAGATTTTTTCCCGCAGTAGGTTGGCATTTCTTTCTGCGGTAGACTAGTTGCCATGCAAGGCTTTAGAAAACCAGGTCTGTCCTGTTATTTACCCATAGCGGGGAGGAGAAAATGAGGATTCATACCTTTCACAAGGTTATTAGCACATAAGTGAATGTAATGGATTCGACTGGAATTCGAACTCGGCTCTCTGATTCCTTAATCCAAGCTGCTATCCATTACTCCACCGGGCCGCCATTCCTTCGACTCTCCATACTAAAAAATGAAGTGTAAGGCACCCTGTTAACATGAATGGCCCATCTAGCATTATGTGTTTTTGTAAAGATACACCGTACCAACAGCAATTATCCTGACTTGACTTTTTTTTTTTTTTTTTTTTAATCATATCACCCCAAGCAAGGCCGGAGGCCACTATCACGCAAGGGGTTAAAGAGGGGGTTGGAGGAAGAGCAGATAGGAGTGGCAAGGGAGGGGATGTGGAGAAAGAGAAAGACAGTGAGTCGATCAAGGCAAGGGAGCCAAAAAAGATCCGGAGCGAGAGCAGATAGGAATGAGAAATGAAAGGATGTGGAGAAGGGAAAGAGACAGAGAGAGAGAAATCCGGGGACCCCTTCCTAGACACGAAACAAGGTTTGGGCCTCTAAACGTGTCCAATAGAGGGGGAGGAGTGTAGACCGGGCGGTAGGAAAGCCTACCTACTCCTATTACATCCGCCATTTTCTTCGCCAAACGTTGTGACATGTCAGTAACGAGACCTTTTTTTATCCAGAGGTGTCGCCTTAATAAAGTTAACATAAATGAATTACTGCCTGAAGTCAAACTCGGTTAATCGATGCTTTTCAAACAGTCTCACCTTGATAGCAGTGTTTTGGGGCGTTTAGTATATTCGTAGAAATTATTTAAAAATAAAATAATAAATGAAAAAAATACAAGAAAAATTCGTAATGATATTTAACAAAAATTTATTTTAAAAATATATTACAAAAAATAAAATAAAAATTAAAAAACGGTTTTACAATAACATTCAAAATTTTGAAGTGAGAATTCAAAATCAATATACAACAACATGCATTTTATTTTTATTTATTGCTTTTCACTCTGTGGACAAGGACACTCATTCCATTGGGCGTGTATAAAATTTCCCACCGGGTCCTTTTTAGTTTATTTATTTATTTATTTTTTGAAAAATAATTTTTTTCTGGAAACTTTTTCACGCGCTTCACCTTATACTTATATTAATATATAATTTAATCACTTAACCATGAATACAAAACGATAGTGTAAAGAAACAGTACCCACCTTTACTTAGAGACGGAACCTATCGATAATTTATAACCTAAAAGGCAGCGATATTCAGAGAAGTGAAATCGAGTACTTGGCTACTTATTTTAGTGTATCGTTTTCATTTACAAATTATTGCCATCTGACGCAAACAATAGTCAGCACATTATTTAAACAAATTAGCCGTAAATAATCTTGCCTTTTTGTAGGCATCTGTCACTTATATCATTACCAACTAAGATTGTTTTTACAGTTTAAAAAATTCAGTGTCAGTTGTCATTTTCGCTTTGTAATTTCTATTCATTTAGTGTTCTCGCTTCTTATAATGTTTTTCTTATCATCATTTACACTCCCTTAGTAGCTGTGCTGCTTAGGTTACGCGTGAGATGATTTTAAAAAAAAAGCGAAGTAATGGTTCTAAGTAAGGTTGTTAATTGAAATAAATGCTGCGTAATTTATTGCTTTAGTAAAATGAGTTAAGCTAAACTAATTTACATAATTTTAGAAAGAAATATGGAAAGAAGCTTTTATTGGGGTACTTTTCTTTTTTTTTTAAGAAAAAAAATCAATATTAAAGCCTATTAATTAAAAAAAAAAAAAATTTTAAATGGCCGAAACTGGTTTCAGCAACAACAAATAAAAATGGCCGAATCTGATCTCTCAATATTTCATGGCTCAAAGGTTAAGGAAACACCAAAGAAAACAACAACAAAAACAAAACAACAAAAACAAAACAACAAAAACAAAACAACAACAAAAAAAATACAAAAAAAACAACAATTTTCCATTCTTTCCAAACTCCACATTGTAAAAATGAACAAATTAATTGCAAACTATAAAAATACTTATGATTTCGTTATATTTGGAATGCATGCAATGATTATTACCAGTTATAAGAAAAATGGTTATTTTTTCTTTACGCCAGTCAGCCAATTAACCACTGTATTATATATATATATATATATATATATATATATATATATATATATATATATATATATATATATATATATATATATAGTGAAATGATTGATTGCAAAAAAATAAAAGATTTTTTGGGGGGTGGGGATTCTCAGTCAGCTGTGTGCCATGGGGATACACGCTTAGGCGATCATGTATATATATATATATATATATATATATATATATATATATATATATATATATATATATATATATATATATATATATATATCGATAATTTTATTCGCGATTTTATTTTCTATAGTCAATATTTAAAACAAATATCATACTTGTCGCATTCATGGTGAATTTAGCGAACATAAGTAATAAAGTATATTTCCTCCTACCTCACTTTCAGGAGTAGATAGGTTCGCCTATCGCCCATTTCACACTCCTCTCAGCTATTTTGAACAGGAGTAGAAGTTTATTCCCAGTTACCTGTTTAGAATTGGATTTACGGATCGTTCTAAATCTACTTCGTTTCTGTACATCTAACATCTCTGCCTAAACTCTGAAATTTTATTTACTATTTATTTATATTTTTACTTCAATAGGAGTAGATAGGTTAGTCTATCACCCAGTTCACACTCCTTCCCCGTCTTTTGAAAAGGGTGTAGAGAGGTTTTATCCCTTGTTTCCGTTTTAGGATTTGGTTTCTGGTTCCTTCATCTAAAGATTTCTCGTTCTCGTTCACTCCTAGCCGCTTCTTGCATCTTAGTAGCATTATCGCCTTGATTGGGATGAAATGATTTAAAAATGTAAAAAACCCATTTTATTTCGCAGAGAGTACCCAGTGTTCCCAAGCGGTCCCCCATCTATGTACTAACTGAGCTTGATATTGCTTAACTGGATAAACGGGCCCGCAATAAGACGTAGTGTCAAAAGTACAGCTTTTCCCTTGACACCGCTATTATTTTAACTACCTTCACTCCTCGACAATGTTAATTGTTTTAAAAAGCGATCATTAGAATTGGAATAAAACTTAAACATATGATGAAAGTGAATTTATACTTTTTGTGTTCTTGAGCATTTACAACAAAAATATTAATTAGATTGCTAATTAATATTATTAATTAGATTGTTTATTTACAAGAATAATTTTATATTTATTACAACATTCTAGAAACTGATACAATGAAAAGTTGAAAACTAATGCAAGGCAATACTTATCATTTACCAATTTATAAAGAAATAAATGTGAACACAATTTTTTGTTCATGAATTTAAACTAAAGACATTTTTACTAAATTACTAAAATATGTGAATCAACTATAAAGAAATCCTTATTATTTACCATTTTATAAAGTGTGAATCAATTGGCAATTAGCCGATGTTTTTCCAACCATTCCAAGAAATAAAATATTAACAAATAAATAAATATTGTAAATAATCAGTCTAATAAATAAATAGTGTTTATTATTTTTGTTGTCAATTCCCATGAAGAAAATGTATAAATTCACTTTAATATGTTTAGATTTTATTACAATTCTAACTATCGCTTTTTAAAACAATAAAGAAACATTGCCAAAGAGTGAAGGTGGTTAAAAAAAAGCGGTGTCATGGGAAAAACCGTCCTGGTGACACTACTTTTCCGGACACGAAGGTTCCATGTTTGTCGCAGATTTATAGCATTTTTTCAAAACTTATGTTTCTTTAGTACTGGCTTTATTTATATAATCATTTCAATAGAGTAACTTAGTAATTGTATTCAAGATGACACTAACTGAGGTATGTTAACAAAACATCATGCTGTATTTACGGAACTGGCTTGCGATTGTAGAATTTTTTGAGACTGGCGTAGAGAAGATGAATGAAAAAAATGAATGAAAAATGAATGAAAATTTTTGATCTTTTTCATTTGACACTGTGGAGTGTATACTGTATATCATGTTATAAACCAACTTGAGACGTTCAAAATATATTTTACAACTGCGTATAAATATCTTCTCCCGTACAAACCATATAATATTTTATAAGCAAACAAAGCGTGTCTTTTTAATAACTAAAAAAGTATTATTAATTAGGTAGGTCCACTGAATTTTCGATATCTAACGTTTAAAACGTTTAAAATTTCGTTTTAGCTAAATGATTAATTTACTATTTCAAGTAAGTAAAATATTCTGGTGTATTTCAAATAAAAATTATATAGATCGGAATTTCAACTTTTCGGCCGATTTCAGAAAATTTTCTTAATTTTAAGAAATTTGTAAACAAAATTATCGATTTTAAAAATCTTCTAAAAATAAAATATATAATTGTGACACGTTATTTGAGTAAAATTAGCAAATTTAAAGTTAAATTAATCTGATTTGAAATAAATATTACTTACTTATAGCATAAAAAAGTAATAAAATTTCGAACGTGTTAGAAAGGATTCAAATTTTTTTTTAAATAATAAAAAAATACTTTGGTTTTCCTATTCATAATAAAATAACATAAATATTTTGATGACAAAACTTTGTTTTCAACAAGTTTTGTGCTTTTTTTTTATCATGCTATGCCGTTTTGTTTCCGCAAAAAATGTGTAGGTACCTATTATTAATTTTTATCGAAAATATAAAAACTTCACTTTACTTATTAACGAAAGACTCGCGATTTTTCTCTCTTCAACATCTGGAAGAGAAAACTGTATTATTAGCAGTATATATGTTTTAAAAGCTCATTTTCGGCTCTAACTAAATTATATTAATTTAATTACGTTTAATTTAACGTATTTAATAAGCATTTATAAAAATATCTCTAAGAATATTCTTGTCCGAAACCTAACAAGCGAAACTTTAAGCCGGTCTTTGATAAGTATTGTGAACTTTATATAATTTTGATGACAATTAATTACTCTAGATATCTATGGAATCCTTTATTGACAAAATTCTGCCCACCTTCACATACGTTAAAATTTAACGTATGTGAAGGTGGGCAGAATATTATAGATAATAATAATATCTACGTAAAATTCAATAATTTAACGGTTAAATTATTTAATTTTACGTAGATATTATTATTATTATTTTATTTGGAAAATAAATAGAGATCTTTAACTTCATTATTATTTTTTGCTTCAAAAATAGAAGAACTTCCTGTTTAGCAATGTCACACGCTTTCTTCATTTCGATAATTCCATTATTAACGTTTTAAAAAATCATTTAGAAATTTTCTTTCTATGGATATTTTGGCATGTCAATATTGCGTGGTGAGTCATAAAAATATTGTAACGTTTTGAGTTGTCTGTTTTCCCATGTATTGGTTTATCAATATTTCAACCAATTCTATTGTCTGTATTCGCAACATTTGTAGTGTCAATATTCGAACCCATTGCTTAGCCTGTATTCCTATCTTTGCGTT
>OZ038514.1:46274850-46307350 GCA_964036315.1 Acanthosepion esculentum | reverse complement strand
ACAAAATATAGCAAATGTAAAACAGAAAATAACAAATGTTTGTAGAACCCTTCCATCCCACAAAAATAAGAGTTACCGCTGTATTATATCATCAGACAGGATCAAGAAGCTAACTCTCTAACGGAATGGGATGGATAAAATAAATGTGGGCGGTGGGAAATCATAGACTGAACCAGTCGAGATGGAAGACTGGGGCGCCCAAAAATAAACTGGAGAGGTTGGGAATCTCAACTTGGCTCATAATAGAAGTACAATGTGCTAATGTATTTTTAACGCATTTAAAAGTTTATAGCTACAGCATAACATACAATCTCTCAAATAAACAAACATTGCAAACTTGCAGAAGCTTTATTTTTAAATCTGCTAATAATGTAATTATGCAAATGTTATACATTTTTTAAGGCATTGAACAGCTTATAGATATAGCATAACATCAGTCAGTTATGTGCCATACATGATACACGCTTAGGCGATCATGTATCGATAGATACATGACTGACGATTTTTTCCCCGCAGTAGGTTGCCATTTCTTTCTGCGGTAGACCAGTTGCCATCCAAAGCTATAGAACCCGGTCTGCCCTGCTATTTACCTATAGCTTAGAAGAAGAGGATTCATGCGTTTCCCAAAGGTATCAGAACGTAAGTGAATGGAATGGATTCGACTGGAATTCAAACTCGGCTCTCCGATTCCTCAATCGAAGTCGCTATCCATTACAAACTTATAAAGAAAAACAAGTCCTAGAAGGTTCCAGAAAGTTCTAGAAAGTCATATAACTATTATACTTATATAAGATTTTAGAAATTTCGTGCTGGGGGTGACATTGAAAAAAAAAAAACTTAATTAAAACCTTCAATATCAGTTTATATCTCGAAATTGTAATCATCTGAAGACGGCCGGAGCATACAACGACCGAAACGTTGTGAATATGGCAATGAAGATGAGGATAACAGTCCGAATAATGTAAATAATGTAAATAATGAAAACATTCTTCATTATTTTTGAACAAAGGTTCATCGAATTATGATACAGGAAATCAATTATTTTACAAAAGGTCAAAAAGTCATAACCCTAATACATATATATATATATATATATATATATATATATATATATATATATATATATATATGTATGTATGTATGTATGCATGTATGTATTTCAAATATCTTTTGCTGAATGATATCAAGTTCTGTCTTTCCAATTTTTTATTAACTTTTTCAGATTTCTGAATTAGTCGTTTTAATCGGTAAATTTATAACACCGATTTTTTTAAAATTTTTTATCCCCCACTCCGAATATTTTGGTTAATTTCGGTGTTATTTTCGTTTGCTGGAACCAATTTCAAACGTGAGAACGACAGAATTAACCAAAACTAGTGACGTAAACATAGACGAAAGATAATCCTTGAAAACGAATGTAGCAACATTCAGAAGTAATCGGGCAATATATATATATATATATATATATATATATATATATAAACTAACGTTCGTAAATTTACCGATTATATTAAACAGCTAATTCGGAAACTTAAGAAAAAAATTAATAAAAAGAATTCTTTTTGTGTATGTTTATCGTTTATATAACTTTTTTTCTTTTTTTTTTATATTAATTTCGACCTCCCCTCGTTTGATAGAATCAACTTCTTTAGTGAGCGTGTATAAAAAAATAAATAAAAATAATAATAAATTTTAATACGCGTAAAAATTCAGATTGACCCTCATAAATGATGTTACCTTGAGTGATTTGAAATTAGTTCCAGTAAACAAGGAATGTCGGAATTCTTGAAAATCAAATGTAGTAACATTTGAAAATACTCGGTATGTGTCGGTTGGAATCAAAATTAACTCTGGTAAATTTATCGATTATATAATACAACTAATTCGGAAATTTGAAAAACAAATTTCCGAATTATTATATAATCGATAAATTTAATATTAATAAAAAAAAAATGAAAAAACTTGTCGACATTATTCAACAAAACATCTTTGAAAGAATACGCCTTATATATATATATATATGTTTTTTTTTTAAGAAAAATATATGGTTTTTATTCTAATATAGAATCAACCAACTTTGCTCTTTACTTTTTTATCATTACCGATTTAATGTTCAAATAAATTTTGTGTTATAAATTGTTAAATGGATAGGGGATATTTTTATAGGGTTAGATGTAGCGTTCACTCACTCAATCGTCTTTGTCAGTTGATCTGGCCTGACAGTAACAAGCACTTTTTTTGTTTGGATATTTTTGGCGATAGGTGCATGGTGATTTGGTTAGTATATAAGCATGTTTTATTTGCCAACCTCGTGTCAAAATCTGTTTTACCATGCCGCGAAACAATACGTCGTCAAAGGGGATCTACAAGTAATATGATATTAATAATCAGAAGTGGCCAAGCATTTTTTTCGAAGGGTCACATGTGCTGCTTAGCGGATTCGTGACGGACCGCAGGTATAAAAAAAAATATTAATAATAAACAGAGAAAAAAACACTCTTTTTATCCTTGACAATTAATAACAAACCAATAACTAGGTGATAGAAGCAATGAAAACTATGGCTCGTATGGGTTATATGGTAAAATGATTACGCTGACACAGTTTGTGTCGGTTATTAAGAAATGACATTGTGACCTAATTGTCTTTAAGAATTTGCTAATTTTTCTAAGAAGACTAAATGAAATTAATACATTGTCATAGATCGGCCATTTTTTTTTTCCATTGAAGATTAACAAAAATGGAAAAACTGACGAAATGAAAATCAAATTATGCACAAAAAATGGAAAAAAAGAATGTTTTTTTGACATGCTTTTGCGGGTCGCATTGAAGAAAAAAGAAAGAAACAAACAAACAAATAAAAAAAATAAAAAAAAAACCCTCCGTGTGACGGATGCGACCCTAGGTTTGTTTGTCAGTTTGTCTTCCTCTGATATAAGATATCTACAGATGCTGCAGAAGTAAAAAAAAAAAAACAAAAAAAAAACAAAAAAACAAAAAAAAAAAAAAAAAAAAAAAAAAAAAAAAAAAAAAACAAACCTTTCTTTGAAATGTTTTTACGGGTAGAAATTGAAAAAAAAAAAAATAAATAAAAACATAAAGAGAAAAAACCCCGCTGTGGGACAGATGCGACCGGAGGTGCTTTCCAACTTCTGATAATAAAATAGTTGCAGAAATAAATAAAAAAAAATTTTAAAAAAAGATAGATTTTTACGAGAAAGATATTTTTTTTACGGATGGGGGGAATATTATAAAAAAAACAGGCTTATTTACCTGCCTTCATACGGGCACAAAATGTGAAATTAGTCCTATTTTTTCTTCTTTCTTATAAAAAAGAAAAAGAAAAAAGGACTACATACATTTCCATGATGGATAGGGACAGAAATTTCCTTGATCTATTTTGTCGCTCTTGTCAAAACATAACCAGGGTTTTCATCGAATAGAAAGGTGAAACCCGGAAGACATATCACTAGGAACCAGGCTTATTATTCTTAGTAAAGATATCAGGTATAAATGCTCAATTTCCCTTTAAGAAAAAAAAAATACTGTACTTAAAAAAAAAAAAGATGATTTTTTAATAGAATGTCGACGAAGTATATATCACTAAGAAAGGTAACCTGTTAATCTCAAAATAATATAAAGTATATTATATTCTTAAAGATTTGGAAACAAGATTTATTAAAGGTTTCCATTTTATTATTGATCAGAAACCTTCAAGAAGACGAAGTTAAAAAAATCTTTGTAAAATAATATCGAGGTTTGGCTCACTAGTTAAAAAAAAAAATGAAAATTATTTTATAGATTAGCATTCATTAGCCTTTTCCTCAACACACGACATTTGTCGGAATTAAATGAGATCAAATATGGATCGGAATTCGACAGAATGATAGGCTAAAAAAACAAAATCGGAAACGTTTATTATTCTCACGTATTTCACTTTTATTAAAGCTTCGTCAGGGAAAAAAAAAGAAAGAAATCCTGGTATTTCTATTTTCGCAATTTTTGATTCTCATGACTTAAGCAGGTTTCACGTGCATTTGACTTGTTAAGCAGCGTTAGTATAAGTTACGGAGTTCCGAACTCAAGGACCTTCGAAGGGACGCATCGTCTCTCCCTGAATTCGGAACACCATAAATTATACTAACGTTGCTTTTAAATCTTTCGAGTCAGAAAAATTTCTTAAGTAGAAGGTCTAATGAATGCTCGTCTGCAAAAATTATTCCAAAAAATAATTTTTTTGTATTTTTTTCTACGAGTGGTTTAGTTAACCTAATAATGTAAAAAAGTGTATTTCGAGCAGAAAGTTAGCTCTTTAATTTCAAAGTAATATTAAGCGTTATATACCTTAAGATTTAGTAAATCCTGAGTTCCCGTGATACTGCCCATGATAGCAAAATCAAAATTTCTTTGTTCGTGGAATTTGACTAAAACTTGAAGAAAAGTGGATATAAAAATATAAAATAAAATAAACTCTTCATTTTTCAAATTGTCCTTCTAACAAATATGGCTGACCAAACTGAGGTTATGTTCAAATATATCTATTAAACGCCGGTTTGTCAAGAAGCAATGGGTCTTTTTTTTTTAAGTATGTGTTGTAGACAATGTTATGTTACTATTACTTCTAAGAAAAAAGGAAAAAAACTACCAAGTTCTCAAGTGTACGTTTCGTATCGTTTTCTACAGATTAAACATTGGCCCTATTTGATTCATTTCTATTCTTATTCTTATCGTAGGAGGCACGGTGGAGTAATGGATAACGGCTTGGATTGATAAGCCGAGTTCGGATTCCAGTCGATTCCATTACATTCCCTTACGTGCTTGGGAAAGGTGTGAATCCTCTTCTCCCTCCAACTATGGGTAAATAGCAGGACAGACTGGGTTCTATCCTTGGATGGCAACTGGTCTAGGAGAAGGACAACTCTGAATTCAAAACCTGCGGAGGGTCGTTTGGGGACCTTGTGGCATTCGTTGCACCAGGTCCCTGTATTCGTCCCTCCAAAAAGTGTGATGGC
The DNA here is from genome assembly GCA_964036315.1 of Acanthosepion esculentum. Lineage (NCBI taxonomy): Eukaryota > Metazoa > Mollusca > Cephalopoda > Sepiida > Sepiidae > Acanthosepion > Acanthosepion esculentum. The sequence goes on along the minus strand of OZ038514.1, from coordinate 46,302,340 downwards.
CCTGCACAAAGCCTTCACCACTGTAATCAAATCCTGTGTGGCTTTCAGTTTCTGGGAACTGATCTGTCTGACCCTCATACGTCGAGTTCGACGGGAGAGCGATAAAATTCTTATCAGATTTTCTGGCAGGGGTTCTCAATATGTGAGGAATGTGTAAGACAACCTCAATATATATATATATATATATATATATATATATATATATATATATATATATATATATATATATATATATATATATATATATATATATTGAGGTTGTCTTACACATTCCTCACATATGAGGTTGTCTTACACATAGGAATGTGTAAGACAATATATATATATATATATATATATATATATATTGAGGTTGTCTTACACATTCCTCACATATTGAGAACCCCTGCCAGAAAATCTGATAAGAATATATATATATATATATAGAGTGAGTGAGGTGAGTAAATTTAGGTGAGTGTCCGATGGACAGGCGTCATCAAAAAATGATTATAAATTTATTGCCATGAAGCATGTTTGTCTGTCACACAGTTAGTTCGCTCCCCATTTAGTACCCTCTAATTACGACATTGTACCAGACTAACCTAAGCTTTGTAATTATCTATATTACACTATCTTTTGGAGCGACGGTTAGTAGGCTATTATCGTAGACCAGTAATACTGTAAGGAGTTCGAACTACAACGAGTGCCCTATATTCGTTTCCTTGTGCCAGACTGAGCGAAGCTTTGCCAAAAAATAAGTTTGCGTAAAAAAAAAAATGTCAATCGAATTTGAATTATTTACCTGAAGCATTTTCAATTATTCTTAATTCTTGACTTGAATCGAATTTCATTTAAACTTCTCTTTAACGAACGTTATTTTACGATCGTTGAGTAAGGCTTAAAGATACGGGAAACGAGTTCAAATTCTACCAGAAACTTCTTTCTTTCCTATCGGAATTAATAATAATAATAATCTGCGTTAATTTTCAGAGATTATAGACACCAGTACTGTTTGACAAATCGGCGTTCAATAATTTTTCCACAAATTTAAGAGTTGGACAAGCGACTTATTAACGAATCTGTCGCCAAACGTAGTACCGTATATATATACTCGAGTATAGGGAGAGTTTTTATGAACATTTTAAAAAAAAACCAGGAGGTCGCAGTATACACAAGTAGTTTTTTTGTGCGAAAAGAGCTTAAAAATCATGCATTTTCTGTAACCAATTGCACTATATACAGGAAATGTTTCCTGGAGAGGTTAAAATTCATGCATTTTCGGTGATTATAAACTACCTGGTAAGCTTACATTCTCCTGGTACCTTTGGTTAACCATAACAGTACAGCCTGCCTTCAGTAGCTTAAATTCTTTCTTTATGTTGCGACATGAACAGCAGGACGCCATTCACTATGCGTGTCTCTTAAAAATCTACAAATACCTTATATAAATGAAGAATTAACAATGCTTTTTTTTCTGTTTTCCATTTTGCATTCATCTACATTTGAAATATCTGAGGTCTTCCTTTTCCAACGGCACCCCTTTTATATATATAAAATCCCAAGAGGATAGAATCCAGGTAGAACTCAATGTCCAGGACAGAGTAAGAATATAATATAAAAGGCTCAAACACTAATATTCCATGGTTATAATTTATTTTGTCTGATATATATATATATATATATATATATATATATATATATATATATATATATAAAATCCCAAGAGGATAGAATCCAGGTAGTCCAGGACAGAGTAAGAATATAATATAAAAGGCTCAAACACTAATATTCCATGGTTATAATTTATTGCATTGGAATTGTAATCACGATCCAATTCATCAGACCTACAAATTCAAAAAGATACATATATATATATATATATATATATATATATATATATATATATATATATATAACGTATATGTTTCATATATAGCTCTGTTTATATGTATTTATTCTTCATCACAATTTACTGGTATTATGTTATCTTATAATTCTTCGTTACATATTCTTAAAAGATTTTGACAGGATGCACTGCAACATACGGTAAATGATGATTGCACAGGTTGGAAAACTAGATGAATTTTGATTCTATTTGCTTTATTTACGGTTCACAGTAATATTATCAATAGGAATTAACAGATTTTGAACATTATAAAAGCATATGAAAAGGCGATGAGGTTTTGCTCTTCATGTAGCGATAAAATGGAAGAAATTTAGGCTACGTAGAAGGCAGGCCCAGGGTATTGGAGCTACTGTAGTCAGGCATGAACGTAAACAAAAATACGATATCTAAATCTTTGTATCCGATATCTTACGGTAAATGGTTTTTCTCACCATTCTGGGGTATCTTATTACAAAAAAAAATGTTGACCATGTCCAGGATGATATGTCCAGGATGATACCCAATGTCACAATATTTGACTACGGTCGGGCCTGCTAATATTGCTCAGGACCTGGGATCGCATTATACAAGAGTTATATGAAGAAAAAAAATACGGGTTCGCACTATACATGAAGTCGACTTATACACGAGTATATACGGTGTGTCCGCGGTAGGTAGGGCGATTGAGTGATTTTGTGTGAGGGCGTGTCTGTTTGTCTGCATCGGATGTGGGAATCCGTTCACATACGCGACATTTATTTCCAGCCGTAGGATTTCGGTCCAAACCGGAAGCAGAGCTTTTTGGGATAGGAGCCATCACGAGGTATTTCCATGAAGTAGCCTTCCTTGCGTGAATACCTGTAATGAAAGAAAAGTCATGATTGACAGCAATTTAAGGAGCGGCAGATCGAGTTGTCAACATAGGATTTTAAAAGACAAATCATTGTGTGATGTTACAAGATGAATGGCTTACGGTGAAGCGATGGTGGTTCCAGTCTGTTTGGAATTAATATTTGGCAAACATGGATAAACGGCCCCGCAATAATACGGAGTGTTAAAATTCCCATTGACACCGTAATGACATTATTATTATTATTATTATTGTTTTTATTTCCTTTGATTTCTGGCGTGTACACATTTCTTTCCGGGTCCCGCCCAGAGACCCAAGGTTAGAAATGGCATCATGACACTTTCCACTGATAAAGACAAAAAAAAAAAAAAATAAGCAGACATATTTTACATAGGTAAAGCCCTTCCTTTAGTGTGGGCTGTACTTGTGAGAACAATTTTTTGTATTTCTTTAAGGCATAGACTTCCAGGAATCTCTTCAATTAGTCTACTGGAATCTTTTCCAACCAACCCTAGGGCTCCAACTACAACAGGGATTATTGATGTTCCCATGTACCACATTTTCGAGATTTCGATTTCAAGGTCCTTGTATTTTGACAGCTTTTTGAATCTCTTCAAAGATATATTGCAGTCTGCAGGGACTTTTTTGGTTCGTGGATTATTATTATTATTAATAATAATAATAATAATAATAATTATAATGAATAGCACAAATAAAATAAAATAAAACAAATAACATTAAAACTTTCTTTAAAAGAAATTACCGTAATTTCTCGAAAAAAATACGCACCTATAAATAATACGCACCCCAACAAATGATCCAAAATTAAGAAATATATTTATCCCAATATATAATATGCAGCTATAAATTTTTGTAAAAAAAAAAATAATTACGAAGACATTTTGTCGACCTTGACATTAAGAATAAACTCGTAACTAATCGGCTAAAATAATGTTTAAAATTACCAGCGGTTTTCCTTATAAATATAACATTTTATTTTACCGCCAAAATGGGATTCCGTCAGTGAGGATGTTATAAAGAGAGGCTTCAAGAAGTGTTGTCTCACGACAGCCATGGATGACTCTGAAGATGACATCCTTTGGCAAGAGAATGAAGAGGCCGAAGATAATTTTGAACAGGACGAAGATAATATCGTGAATGATAATGAAAATTACCATGCGGTTTTTCCGATAAATTTCATTGAGAATACTTTAAAGAGAGGTTTCAAGAAGTGTTGTCTCACGACAGCCATGGATGGCTCTGAAGATGACATCATTTGGCAAGAGAATGAAGAGGCCGAAGATAATTTTGAACAGGACGAAGATAATATTGTGAATGATAATGAAAATTACCATACAGTTTTCCCGATAAATGTCAGTGAGGATATTTTAAAGAGAGGTTTCAAGAAGTGTTGTCTCACGACAGCCATGGATGACTCTGAAGATGACATCCTTTGTAAAGAGAATGAAGAGGCTGAAGATAATTTTGAACAGAACGAAGATAATATTGTGATTGATAGTTTTTTAATGACAATTTAGATATTGATTCTATAACAGGTGGTGATGAAAATTAAAATTTCAATAAATTGTTAACTTGATATCCTCTTTTCTTCGAAATTGGACTTATTTATAGATTTTCTTATTTTTTCGCCAAGTAAATAATGCGGTTCCGGATAAACATAAATTTACAGACAAAAAATGTTACATTTATTATTGTTGGATTTAAAATGAAAATTGGGATAATATCTTTCTTATTTTAGAACAACAAGTACGTATTTATTATTATAAATCATTAACGAAAAAATATTTTGTTTGAACCTATTTATAATACGCACCCCTACTATCACCTGTAATTTACGGTAAAAAATCGTATTATTTTCGAGAAATTACGGTAAATAAAACCAAAATAATAAAAGTTCTCCCAGAATTCAACAGAAACTTTTCCTGCTGAAAAACGGACTTTGCGCCAAAAACGCTGAACTCATTTCATTCTCTTTCGCTACCGACCGTTGGAGGGTCAAGACGCCCTTCTCCTTTCCTCGGTACATTGTTATAATACGAAGTGACTTCTCCCTTTTATCACATGCAACCTTAAAACACATGTAACTAAAATACACACATGCCAGTACAGAAAATAAATAAAATTGTATGATTTTTACAATTTAACATGCTTTTAGTGTTATTTCTGTTTGCTTTGCTCTTATTTTGTCTTGCATATATTGTTTGTTTAGTATTATTGTTGCTCCGTTCTTTTCTTTTCTTTTCTTCTTCTTGCCATTTTTTATTGCGAACTTTGTCAGCTCTGTTTGTTGGGCATTTCTGCCAATTACATTTAGTTAACCATGGCCAATTACTCAACAACAGATAAAATATTTTATTTTCTCACCTGAGAGAACGGCTCATTTTCTCATAGTTCATCAAGCGTTTGTTTTTCTTCTTTTCTCCCCAAAGCTTGGCCACCTCTCCAGACTTTATCATTCGGAAGATACCTTTGTCCCTGTCTTCCCACGTGATCAGGTTCTTGTGATCGGGATCCTTTAACAGATCGCGAATGAACTCCCAGAGATGATAGACGTTTGAAACTGCTGGGTCCACAAAGAAGAAAAAAAAATGTTCATAATGGAAAAACAAAATTTAAAAATAAAGAATGAAGTAATTTTTAACTAGGCAAAAACCAAAGAACACATAAGTCGGCATAGACGTTCTATGATCTCTCTAAAGTGTTTGTATAAACAACATTTTCATCAAGACATCTATTTTCTTAAGTTCTTTTTTGCAGTCATGCTAAGTCCACCTGAATTACTTACTCTGGACATAGAGACATACAGAGTTAACCATGACAGAAACATTTGAATAATTTTCTAATATTCATATTAAAAACGATCATAAAAATCAATTCAACAAAGTCAAAACAAAGCTTCACTTAGTAAATAACAATTTGGCGTCTCGGGATGGCATAATGGTTAACGAGGTAATCTGTTTGATCATTACTAATTAGAAGTTAGTCCAGTCCTAACTGGGTGGCCCATATCTATATCTTTGTGCCAGAAATAAGTATTACTTGGTAAATATAAATTGGTAATTCGGGATGGCATAATTGTGGACGAGTTCGGCTGTTTGACCATTAGAAGTTAGTTCGATGTGCTAAAAAGTATAAGAAGTTGTGGAGAGCCGTGATCGCCCACATCCTGAATGGTCAGAGGGAAGCAACGCGTAACCTACATAACAAGTTTGTGTAAATGGATGGCAGAACGGAGACTGGGAGGGAGAGTAAGGAGACAATCAATGCTTAGCGCTACAAAGGATAGGAAGTTGTGGAGACCTATGATCGCCCACATCCTGAACGGTCAGAGGGAAGCAACTCGTAAACTACATAAGTTTGTGTAAATGGATGGCAGAACGGAGACTGGGAGTGAGAGTAAGGAGACAATTATTTCTTAGCGCTAAAAAGGATAGGAAGTTGTAGAGAGCCGCGATCGCCAACATCCTGAACGGTCAGAGGAAAGCAACGCGTAACCTACATAACAAGTTTGTGTAAATGGATGACAGAACGGAGACTGTGAGGGAGTGTAAGTAAACAAGTGATAGGAAGTTGTGGAGAGCCATGAAGGGACACGGCACATAGATAATATAAATGATAGAAGTTAGTGGAAAAGAATCGCAAATTTAACACTTACGTTGTCCTTTTTTGCGGCCGGGTTTTCTTCTCATTGGCTTCTCACAAGTGTTGCTAAAAGCGATTTCGTCTGGTAATTCCTTTTTCATTTCGCTAATATCCATAAACTCTGTTGAATGAATAAGTAACTTAAATGGCTGGCTGAATGAGAAATGCATTTCAGACGCGTTGTTATCATATATCCTTCAACATAAAAAAACTTGACCAAACAACTAGAAACAAATATTCAGCGATAACCCTCTTCGCGCTAGGCGTCAGCCCCCAATCTACACACATTTTTAACATCGACCGGCATTACATGATTCACCACCTCACCAGGGGAATGTATGTATATGTATAGCTGGCCATTCGTATTCAAGGATACCCGTCTATTAGGGGGACAGACGCTGGCTCAGGCACATTTGTGTTTATTCAGCACCCACAGAGCCCTTTAGGAACTGAGTGGAGACTAAGTGTTAAATAATTTAAATTTTAATAAAAGTATCTGGTTAACGCAATACTGGTGCGTCCCTATATTATGCAGGAATTACAGTGTTTTATTTACACACACACACACACACATATATATAGATAGATATAGATATATATATATAAATATAAAAATGAACATAGAAGTCAACACTTAGAGGCGACAGTCTGTTTCATGCTAGATGCAATCGGTGGCCTGACGATTGCATCTAGCATGAAACAGACTGTCGCCTTTAAGTGTTGACTTCTATGTTCACTTTTATATTTACACACGCTCTATCTCTGATATTGAGCACTTTATCCCATAAATATAGCACACTTTAAGACTATATTTCAACATATATATATATATATATATATATATATATATATATATATATATATATATATATATATATATATATATAAAGACATTTATATTATGTTTAACGTTCTTTTTATAGATACAAGTATTTAAGCAAATGCTCTATTTTATACTTGTATCTATAAAAAGAACGTTAAACATAATATAAATGTCTTTAAATAAATTGCCGGACTATGTCCAATTCTAATATATATATATATATATATATATATATATATATATATATATATATATATATATATATATAGTAAAGGTAACAAATCCGTTGGTATATAATCCAAGCGGATCCTAGTAATATAAAATATTAAAACTGATCCACAAAAAGAGCTCAATTCATTTATTATTACAGAGCAAATAATAAACAATAAAATCCCAAATCACCTCATATGGGGAATAGTCTATTTCAGCAGATGAAGATATCGGTCTTATGAAGGGATTTTTTTATATAAAAATATATTGCTGGTATTTTTTACTATAAAATGTTTTTTTATATTTTCATAGTATTTGGTGGGGGGTGGGTCACTATTTGGCCATAGCTGGGACCATAGCATCGTCAAGTTCTGTGCCTTACTTTCATCTGCACCGAAGAATACAACATACACCTACACAACTAAAATTTAGCTCAGTGTCATTCGCACACCGACCTCTATTCGACTATTCAGTTATCATCGACCCTCTGGAAAACCTCACCGACCCCTAGGATGTCGCCCGGACCCCATTTGACCACCCTTGGTCGACAGTATCAGGTAAGCGACACTGGCTCTAATGCAAATCAAATACAGAAGGTATCAAACGCATAGGCAGAGCTTGCTATATATATATATATATATATATATATATATATATATATATATATATATATATAAAAGTGAACATAGAAGTCAACACTTAGAGGCGACAGTCTGTTTCATGCTAGATTTACACACGCTCTATCTCTGATATTGAGCACTTTATCCCATAAATATAGCACACTTTAAGACTATATTTCTTCACATATATATATATATATATATATATATATATATATATATATATATAAACATTTCAGGAAGAGCATCTCTGGAAAAGCTTTCTAAATTATTAATTCCTTCTTATCGTTGGTAATTTTTTTTTATATATAAAAAGGTAATGTTGGTATTTTTTACTATAATTTTTTTTTATACTTTCATGGAGTTTGGGAGGTTCACTATTTACCCATAGCTGGGATCCTAACAGGTGCTACCACCCAGAACCTGTTGATCGTCAAGGTGTGCGCCTTTCTTTTCATCAGCACCAAAGAATACAACATGCTGCATGGACACTAACCACACCGACCCACATTCGACCCACATTCGACCCCTTCGACTACCATCGATCAACTGCAACTCGTTTGACGAGCCCTGACCTAAACAGAGCAAAAAACGCTTCACAACGTTGTTTTTTTTTATTTTTTTTTTTAAAAGAGACAATACTTGAAGTGGTGATATGTTTGAGAAAGACATACCGGGAGTCCGGTGCGGTTCTTGGCTATATGTATCAAACTGAACTGGAGGAAGAGGTATGTGGCTCCATTGCTCGCTTGGTTCTAAAACATTACCTGTTAGAAGAAAAAAAGAAAAGAAATGGCTCAAAATATCATTTTTTGATTAAATAGATTATATTTAGGTAAACCCCGCTTTTTCAAATTTTAGTATGACGCCACCTCGCTTGTACGAGTCGTTGATTTGTTTTTCACAACAAATTACACAACACTTATTTCGATCAACGGATTACTTAGAACGACTATTTCGCTACTTTTGTGAAATGAAAAAACAAATTTAATTGATAAAAATATAAGTGACAGATGACTATTTCTTGAATCGGTATAACCCCATGCAAGGTAGTAAAGCCACTAAGACACAAGGGGTTACAGGGTGTAGAAGAGTTAGAAACAGAAACATTAATAATCAGTGGAATGAGGAAAGAGTAACCAGGAGGACAGCAGATAGCGATTGATATTGCATTTAAATGTTTGCAGATTAAAGTTGGTTGGAAAGCATGGAGTCGGAAGGGAGTTCCACAAGCGAGAAGTGCGTGAAATGTAACTGTTAGCATCGCACTTACGGCTACATCTAGCCAGCTCAACTGGCAATTGATGAGATCTCGACGCCACTCGAGTACTGAGGTTGATTCGATGTAGTGACTCATATTCAAGTCAGTTGAATACGTAAGGCCAAGATGACGCAATGTGTTGCTTTCCAGGAGTGCAGCGCCGGTCATGCTGATGTCAGACAGAAAGCTTTTTCTAGGGGGGGGGTTCCTAAATAAAAGCAGTTTATTATTTACGGTTAATTTGTTTGAATAATGCATTGACTATTGTTTGCGTCACTTGGCAATAATAAATAAATAAAATAATGCATTAAAATAAGTAACCAAGTAATCGTTCTAAGTTCTCTGAATATCGGTGATGTTTTTTATGATTTATCAACGCTTTGTGTTTTATTTAAAACCGATAGTAAGAATATATATATATATATATATATATATATATATATATATATATATATATATATATATATATATATATATATATATATATATATATATATATATATATATATTTTGCAACTAAATATTGCATTAATTTTTTTAAAGAATATTAATGATTTTTCCAGATACGGGTATTTACTATTTAACCTATAGCTGGAGGGGGGAGAGGAGATCGATTTATAGATTTTCCATGCGTATTTGCACTTAAATAAATGTAACGATCTCGCTGCCATATCTGGTCTTGTGATCCTGATATATATCTCGAGATTCTCGAGAAAATCGAAAGAAGGGTCTGTAATATTATCGGTCTTGACCTGGCATCTCGAATTTCTCGACAGTCACTTTCGCCGTGACTTGGCTTCCCTCTGCCTTTTCTATGAATACATTTATGGCAATTGTTCTGTTAAGCTTTCCTCCTTGGTACCGCAACTGAACGTATTCATGCGTACTACTGGATTGGCAATTAGGTCCCATCGCTTTACTGCTAAACTAGCTAGATGTAACACTATGTTCTATTCTAATAGTTCGTTTTCTAACCTGTAGACGTCTCTTCCGCTTTCTTGCTTCCCTACTACCTACGTTCTTCTTCTTCTTAAAAAAATACAAGGTCAATCGCCATCTTCTGTCTTTCTGGAAACCGTCCTTTTATTGTCTTTTTTTCCCAATAATCTTCTCATTCTCTTTCACTCCCAATAACCCCTGTGTCTGAGTAGCATTATCGCCTTGCTTGGAGTGAAATTATATATATATATATATATATATATATATATATAGGTATGTATACATTATGAAATATATATATATATATATATATATATATAGGTATGTATACATTATGAAATATATATATATATATATATATATATATATAGGTATGTATACATTATGAAATATATATATATATATATATATATATATATATATATATATATATATATATAGGTATGTATACATTATGAAATATATATATATATATATATATATATATATATATAGGTATGTATACATTATGAAATATATATATATATATATATATATATATATATATATATATATATATAGGTATGTATACATTATGAAATATATATATATATATATATATATATATATATATATATATATATGTATGTATGTATGTATGTATGTATGTATATAACGACAATTATTTTAAGACTTTTTTATGTTTATACATTCTTTTTATAGATACAAATATTTAAGTAAATGCTCTGTTTTTATGATAAACAGTATTAAACAACATTTACCGGTGGGCGAATATTTTCTATGAAAATTTCTCGGACATTCAGGCCGGTAAATGTTATTAATACTGTTTATTATAATCAGAGCATTTACTTAAATATTTGTATCTATAAAAAGAACGTATAAACATAAAAATGCCTTAATATATATATATATATATATATATATATATATATATATATATATATATATATATATATATATATATATATATATATGTATATATATATATATATATAGTAAAGGTAACAAATCCGTTGGTATATAATCCAAGTGGATCCTAGTAATACAAAATATTAAAACTGATCCACAAAAAGCGCTCAATGTATTTATTATTACAGAGCAAATAGTAAACAATAATAAAAAGAATGTATAAACATATAAATGTCTTAAAATATATATATATATATATATATATAAAGGGGATTCACTTACTGTAGAGGCAGTCAGTTAGTTCTTTGGCCTGATAATTTGGTTGGCACTGTATTGCATTGTAACCTTGTTGAATGACGTGGAAGCTGGATTGTTTCTCGTCGAAAAGTCCGAGGTTGGGATCAAAACTCATGAACACTGTGTCATCAAACGACGTGGATGTGTCAATTCCTCCAAAACAACCCATTCCCTTAAAAATTAAAAAAATTAATTAATTAAATTAAAAATTAAACATACAGTAGCCGCCAAAATTAAGGAACAAAAATTAAAACTTTGATACCTCATAAAATAAGAGTCCAATTTTTTTTGAGATTTTTACTAAATGTCGGCACCTGACAGTGCAGTTGTGATTTAAATCTGGGCGTTATTTGGAATGTTACAGAGAGAGAGCTATGACTCATTTATTTTTTAGTAAAATATCAAGTGCCCAAAATCAAGGAACAAAACACTGATTTTAATAAAAAAATAATTGGACAACAAAATGTAGAATGTCTTATCAATACAGGGTATCCATAAATTTCGTTTGCACTTTAAAAAATTTCTAACTTTATTTGTATTTGCGATATAAATAATTTGTAAAAAGAATTCGAAAGAAGTAAATCTATATTTTGTAAGGTTTTATTGAAATTTTATTTAAGTTTCCACATGTCCTCCATCATTAGCAATACAAAGGGTAATACGATTTTGCAGTTCACAGAAAACATTTGCCAACTGATTTACAGTAATGCCTGAAATCACATTAGTTATTTTAGCTATACTTAAAACTAGGTACATTAAACTTTATAACATTTTTACAGATTATTTCTATCGCAAATACAAATAAAGTTATAAATTTTTTAAAGTGCACACGAACTTTATGGACACCCTATATATGTATATATATTCAAGTCGCTCTCCAACTGTTGCCGAATCAGCCGGGTTTCGATCCCGGCTTGAAGCAATTGAATATCTAGCCACACTGATGAGCTCTCATACAGCGAAACAGTCTGTCTATGGATGATTATATATATATATATATATACAATATATATAATATAATATATAATATATACATATATATATATAATATATATAGTATAATGTATATAATATATATATATATATATATATATATATATATATATATATATATATATATATATGTATATATGTATATTGCCGATTTCTGACGTTTTGACATATATATATATATATATATATATATATATATATATATATATATATATATATATATATATATATATCGCCTTTCTTTCAACCGTGCGCCGATGGGTTAGGGGGAAAAATCTCCGACTGTTGCCGAATATATATCTATATCTATATATATATATATATATATATCTATATATATATATATATATATATCTATATATATATATATATATATATATATATATATATATATATATATATATATATATATATGTAAAAACGTTAGAAATCAGTATTAAATTACGTGGGAAAAGGCTAACCAAACCAAATTATGTTATCAGTAGAGAGTTCGCATTGTATGCGGCACAGGTAGTCTCCGCTAATATTGACTGGTCCGTGATGAAGGCTGTTTGTTGCTGAGAGACCGTAGCGCTCCGCCAACAATGAGTGACGATGCGTAATTATTTTACGAATACATTAATATTATTATTATTATTATTTGCAGGGTGAGTACGAACTCTCATTTTCTATTACTTACTTATAATGGTTTTGATTCTGACTTTTTTTATTATTAAAGTGTTGTGCCTGAGTAATTCACTTTTTCACAAAAGTATTTCTTTTCAATAGACCTTTTCCTGAAAGCTGATATATTTTATTTTTTGAAATGTTAATCTAGCTGATCTGACCTAGAAAGATGTCTCTGAAACATGGTGTTTTATCTTACACTATTGATATGAATTTTAAAAGCAAGTCTTATTCAGCAAGCAGGTCACATTATGAAATGCAAGCAACCAAATAAGATCTAACAATGCAGTTAAGGTGCAGTAAAAAATATTTTCCGAGAATTTAGCAGGCTAAACAATTATAATGTACACGCCCTTCATAAACTCAAAGAAGAAGGAATCTATTTTATTACATCTACGTCGCCATCTTTACCTTTCATTTGCGACTTATATGAACGGGTTAACCAATAACTTAGCAGCCGGGTAATCCAACAAGGATTTATTTATAAAACAATGTAAAAGATTAACTCATAACGACAAGCTAATACATTGAAGAGGGGATCAACTAATTCTAAATTAATAATTAATTATTAAAATACGGCATTAATTCCCGAACACCCTTCTTTAATTTCATAGCGGTGAAATACGGCATTACTTTTCGAACACCCTCATATTCATAGCGGTGAAATACGCCATTACTTTCCAAAGACCATCATATATTTCATAGCAGTGGAATACGGCATTACTTTTCAAACACCCTCATATATATATAATATTTCATAGCGGTGAAATACGGCATTATTTTCCGAACACCCTCATATATAACATTTCATAGCGGTGAAATACGGCATTACTTTTCAAACACCCTCATATATATATATTATTTCATAGCGGTGAAATACGACATTACTTTCTGAACAGCCTCATATATAATATTTCAGAGCGGTGAAATACGGCATTACTTTCTGAACACCCTCATATATATTTCATAGCGGTGAAATACGGCATTACTTTCCGAACACTCTCATATATAATATTTCATAGCGGTGAAATACGGCATTACTTCCCGAACAGCCACATATTTAATAGTGGTGAAATACGGCATTACTTTCCGAACATCCTCATATTTCATAGTGGTGAGATACGGCATTACTTTCGAACATCCTCATACATAATATATGGCCGTGAAATACGTTAATACTTCTCGAACACTATCGTGTATATTATTTCATGGCAGTTATACGTTATTAATTTTCGAGCAGCCTAATATATAGATTAATATTTCATAACTATGAAATACGTCATTTTCTGAACAACCTAATACAGATTAATAGAATTGATAGTATTGAAATCTTTCAGAACATAGTAATATATAATTACTATCATTAATAACGGTGAAATGCGGCATTACTTTCCGAACAACATAATATATAATTACCACTCCATAGCGGTCATTATCCTTACACCCTAATATAAATTAATAGCGGAGAAATATGTCATTACTTTCCGAACAGGCTGCAATTGTATTTTTTTATATATTGTCGCCATTTTATATTTTTAATTTAGCGCATGTGCGTTGTTTGTTTTTGATTTTGTCGACTGTGCAGTATATTAGGGTCAGTTGGGCACCATCTGTGAGAAAAAGAGCACCATGACGCAATTCGCTCCGCCAGAAATTTGGAAACGTCATGCTGTACTGCTTGGCATTCGCGCCGGCACGTCCTATACGAACGTTTCAGAGTGTTTAAGCGTCAATCTGAGGACAGTGCAGAGGATTCGGAAAGAGTTGAATGAGTGTAATGGTGATTACGAAGGTACAGCAGCTTGGAAAACTCACTCTAATCGTTCTGATAAGAATTTGTTGATGAGGGCCTCAGACTCAACACAGAGGCCTAAATTAAGTGCCTTGAGGAGGAAGTGGTGTTCTGGATCAAAGGTATGGCTGCTGGAAGACCCTATGTCTGGCAACAAGAATCTGCTCCATGTCACACTAGCAGGAGAAACCAGTCATGGCTGTCAGACAATTTCTGCGACCGCTTAGTGCCATACATATCGCCACCTTCTCCCCAGACCCGCAGCCCTCTTGATTATTATGTGTGGGATGCAGTTGAATGAAACACTAACAAAACTCTTTGTAACATCAAAGATGAACTGGAGGCAAAGATTATGACAGCATTCACCAACTTAAACAAGGAGACCGTCCGGGAGATTTGTAGGATATTCCGAAGTCGTCAGGAGGCCGTGGTTGAAGCCAATGGCGATTTTATTGAATAAATACACTCTTTAGCATTTCAGGATATTTTTGTGTAATTTTGGTAAATATATCTGTTAAAATGAGATGTCAGTGTTATTTTCAGTTTTGGGTCATTTAGACGACAATTTATCCATTGCACTCTGTATATATTGATTAATATTTCATAAAGACGAATATCCTAATATTGATTCATAGCGGTGAAATGCGTCAATACTTTCCGAACACACTAATAAATAATAATTTATAGCGTTGACATTACGACATTACTTCTCGAATACACTAATTATTGATAAATATGTAATAGCGATGGAATACGTCATTATTTCCAGGACACTCCTATCATAATAGCCTTAAAAAAATTTTTTTTTAAATTCGCTGAAAAATGAATTTTTAAAAGAATTTTTTTCATTTTTGTTTTTAATTTTAAAAATCTTTATTTTAAGTTTAAAATCTCTTAAAATTCTGTATTAATTTCAGCCAATTAGATTATATTATTATTAAGTGAAAACTATATTTATTAATCATAAATGATAAAGATTAATACCAGTCATTGAACACCAATATTTCTAAAATAATTTTGATTTTGTTTTTAAGTATATAAACGCGTCTACTTTGGAAAGGAAACTGGACATTATCAGAAAAAAAGAACGATGACTATAGTAAATTTAATGTCAATAATCTTAAAATTACATTACAGAGAATATTTTCTAACATTTTTAAGATTCTTTCTTTTTATATGTTATGTCATTTCAGGACGTAGGCGATCATGGCTCTCCACCTTTCTCTATCCCTTACAGCTCTCAGAAGAATTCTTTTTCTTTTTTGTGCCATGTCCTTTCAGGACGTAGGCGATCATGGCTCTCCACCACCCTCTATCCCTTGCAGCTCTCAGAAGAATTCTTTTTCTTTTTATGTACAATGTTCTTTTCAGGACGTAGGCGATCATGGCTCTCCACCTCTCTCTATCGCTTGCAGCTCTCAGAAGAATTCTTTTTCTTTTTTGTGCCATGTCCTTTCAGGACGTAGGCGATCATGGCTCTCCACCTTTCTCTATCCCTTACAGCTCTCAGAAGAATTCTTTTTCTTTTTTGTGCCATGTCCTTTCAGGACGTAGGCGATCATGGCTCTCCACCTCTCTCTATCCCTTGCAGCTCTCACAAGAATTCTTTTTCTTTTTATGTGCCATGTCCTTTCAGGACGTAGGCGATTATGGCTCTCCACCTCTCTCTATCCCTTGAAGCTCTCACATGAATTCTTTTTCTTTCTATGTGCCATGTCCTTTCAGGACGTAGGTGATCATGGCTCTCCACCTCTCTCTATCCCTTGCACCTCTCAGAAGAATTCTTTTTCTTTTTTGTGGCATGTCCTTTCACTTGCTTAAGCCTGCCATGTGTGTCACGTGTTATTTTCCCTTGTCTTTCTTTCCCTCTATTCTATCCGTGAGTATTAGATTCTCCAGGAACCTCCTTCCTCATTATGTGTCCTAGAAACGTCAGCTGCCACTTCCTGATGTTAAGTATAAACCTCCTCCTTGTTTGCAATCTCCTAAGACCTCATCGTTGCTCACACGCTCGGTCCATGATAACCTTAGCATCCTTCTGTAGAATCACATCGCCTCGTGTCTCTTCTTCATCCTTGAGAAAATTGTCCAACATTCGCTGCCGTAAAGAATGACAGATGTCACGTAACAGCTCAGTATTCTTTTCTTTGTTACCAAAGAAATCCCCCTGTCTCGCAATACTCTGCTCGGCTTTTAGAATTTGTCCTTGGCCATCTCAATACGTCTACGGATCTCAGTGTCGCACTTACTGCCCTCTGCCAGAACGCTTCCCTGATATTTAACCTTCCGCACCTGCTTGATTGTAATGTTCCCGACCTGCAAATAGCATTTCGGGCTCTTTCTCTTATTGATGACCATGCATTCTGTCTTCTTGTAGTTTATGCTTAGTCCTTTCTTCTCACTCTCCTTCGCTACCTTCTCTAGGAGGTTTTGTAGTTTCTTTTCCTTGTCTGCTATCAGTACTGTGTCATCTGCGTATCTTATATTATTAAGTAGATAGCATTTCGGGCTCATCCTTTTACTGATGAGCATGCATTCTGTCTTCTTGTAGTTTATGCTTAGTCCTTTCTTCTCACTCTCCTTCGCTACCTTCTGTAGGAGGTTTTGTAGTTTCTTTTCCTTGTCTGCTATCAGTACTGTGTCATCTGCGTGTGTTACATTGTTAAGATTGTGGGTGTCAATGCTAAATCCCGGTATGGTTTCCAATTCTCTCAGAATTGCCTCGCTGTATAGGTTGAACAGGTCGGGTGAGAAGACGCATCCTTGCCTTATAATAATTGAGTACTTAAAAATGATATAAAAAAGGCGCTCACCCGTCATTTCCTTAAATTATGTTTTGCAGAACAAAAATAAAAGCTGTCATCATCTTTTCGTCACTTCTCAACACTTGTCAAACACGTAAACATGGTTACTGTCGTATTAAAACACAGCAACTGTTTATTTAAAAATGCATTTCTGTGTTATTTTGCACATGAAGTCTCCGTAGAACAACAATAAAGCTGTCACCACCTTTTCGTCACTTCTCAACACTTGCCAAACAGGTAAACATGGTTACTGTCGTATTAAAACACAGCAACTACTTATTTAAAAATGCATTTCTGTGTTATATTAAATTTAAAGTAAATGATACTTATTCCGAATCGGGTTAATTATAAAACTATAAAATAACGACCAGCATTCATGTTTATGATTGTTATTTCAATATTTTGTTAAAGTTGTTAAGCTCAAATATTTTAGAATGCGTTAGGGGAATTTCTATGGATATCTCATTGTCATTGAACTTGACATGTTATTAAAATCTGAAAATAAAATAAAAGATTTTGAAAAAACAGAAGCTAAGAAAAATGTTGCCAAGAGATTTTGAATAGAATGGCTATAGTTTAAGTTAGTTTTTCCCCGTGTCATTGGCGAATAAGTCTAAAAAAAAAAAAGCCAGGAACAATTTCACGCTAGAGTCCATCTTGCTCTTTTACAAATCTACCATTCGTCCGTGCATTGAATACGGCTGCCACATCTGGTCTGGTGATCCTGATATTTGTCTCGAGGTTCTTAACAAAATCCAAAGAAAGATCTGTAATGTAATCGTTTCTGACCAGGCATTTCGACTTCTGTCACTTTCTCATCGACCTGGCGTGACTTCCCTCTGCCCTTTCTACAAATATTTTTTATTACGACTGCTATGATGAGCTTTTTTTCCCTGGTGCCCTGTCGGATTTTGAATAGAATGGCGATGGTTTAAGTAAGATGTTTCGCTTGTCAATGGCGAATAAGTTTTTTAAAAAACCAGGAACAATTTCACGTCTGATTCCATCTTGCTCATTTACAAATCTACCATTCGTCCGTACATTGAATACTGCTGCCATATTCATCTCCAGTTTCTTGACAAAATTCCAAAGAAAGATCTGCAATGTAATCGATCCTGACCTGGCATCTCAACTTCATTTACTTTCTCACCGACGTGGCGTGGCTTCCGTCTCTCTTTTCTACAAATATTTCCATAACTCTTCTGACGAGATTTTTTCCCCCCTTAAAGTTGTTAAGCTCAAATATTTAACGATGCGATAGGGGGATTTCTACGGATATTTTATTGTCATAGAACTCGCTATGAGTTTATTCAATCATTGACTTAAGAATTAAATATTATTAAGATCAATCAGAAAATTCAGGAAATCCATTCGGGCCCATTTTTAGAGTTTCTATACGCTGAGCCCCCGCTTATACGCGTTTCAGCAATCACGGCTTCACCCATCCGCGGATTTTTCTTTAGAACATATGTACTTGTTATTCGCGGAAGCCCAAAATATTCGCGTGTTTTTATGAAGAACATATGTACAAGTTATTCGCTGAGAACTCCCAAGGTTCCCCTTTTTTTCGATAGAACATATTTAAAATATTCTTGTATTGTTTTCCTGCTATTTAAGTGACTTAAACATATAACAGTCCATTTTTATGGTAAAAATTGTCAGAATTGCATATCTTCATTGTAAAAAGCAAACATGCGTAGTACTTGTGCTTTCTTCTTTGTTAGGGGTTGCGGCAGGTGTCTTAAAAGTGGCTTATGCTATACCCGGGTGGGGGGGGGGGCATCATCACAGTTCTGTTTTTTGAAAATGTTTTAAACTTTATATTTTATGTCTTGTTACACATATTTTATACCGTATTTTCAATGGATGTCGCGATCTAGGCGGAATTAAAAACGGTTATTGGACGGATGAAAGAAAATTTACGCTAAGTGTATGGTCACCAATAGTATTTTTTAAAAATGATTTAAAAAGTGTCTGAAAAATTTCTAAAGTGTTCAGGGTGAAAGTTTAAGGCATATGGGGTTTTAACAAACAAAATAGGTACTTATAAGCACTTTTAGGGGGGTTACAAGTATTCGTGGATTCTAACTCATAGTAAATTCATAGCTGTGAAATACGTCATTACTTTCCGAACAGCCTAAATTCTAATTACAGTAATTCATAGCGATGACGTACATCAATCTGGAACACGCCCTATGTACATTGATTGATATTTCATAGCAATGCAAGCACTTACCTCATTCACAAAAGCGAAGTCCATGTTCAGAAAATCTGAAAAAAAAAAAAAAAAGATTTTGAAAAAAACAGGTAAGTAAAGAGATTGCGAATAGAATGGCGATGGTTTAAGTAAGATGTTTCACGTGTTAATGGCGAATATATTTTAAAAAAAAGCCAGGAACAATTTCACGTCTGAGTCCATCTTATTCATTTACAAATGTACCATTCGTTTGTGCCTTGAATACGGCTGCCATATCTGGACGGTGTTCCTGATGTTTATCGCGATATGCTTGACAAAATCCAAAGAAAGATCTGAAATGTAATAATTTCTGATCTGGCATCTCGACTTCTGTCATTTTCTCATAGACGTGGCGTGACTTCCCTCTGCATGTTCTGCAAATATTTTTTATTACGACTGCTATGATGAGCTTTTTTTCCCTGGTGCCCTGTCGGATTTTGAATAGAATGGCGATGGTTTAAGTAAGATGTTTCGCTTATCAATGGCGAATAAGTTAAAAAAAAAAAACAGGAACAATTTCACGTCTGATTCCATCTTGCTCATTTACAAATCTACCATTCGTCCGTACATTGAATACTGCTGCCATATTCATCTCCAGTTTCTTGACAAAATCCAAAGGCTTCCCTCTGCCTTTTCTACAAATATTTTCATTGCGACTACTATGATGGGCTTTTTTCGCTGGTGCCCCGTGTGATTTTGAATAGAATGGCGATGGTTTAAGTAAGATGTTTCGCCTTGTCAAGTGCGAGTAAGTCTTAATAAAAGCCAGGAACAATTTCAAGTTTGAGTCCATCTTGCTCATTTACAAATTTACCATTCGTTCGCGTATTGAATACGGCTGCCATCTCTCGAGGTTCTTGACAAAATCCAAAGACAGATATGTAATGTGATAGGTCCTAGCCTGGCGTCTCGACATCAGTCACTTTCTCACCGACGTGATGTGGCTTCCCTCTGTCTTTTCTACAGATATTTTCATGACAACTGCTCTGACGAGCTTTTATCCCCGGGTTCCTCGACTACTTGAATTTAAGCGTGCTACTTGATTGGCATCTAGGTCCCACCCTTTTATTGTTGAAGTACCTAATGCAACCGACGCTTCTACTCCAACAGTTTCTTTTCTCGCACTTCCCGCCTGTGGAACTCCCTTCGGTTTCCTTGCTTCCCTGATAACTACAATCTTCAAAAATTTAGATGCAACGTCAATCGCCTATCTTCTTGAACGCAGTTCTTTTTTTAGTCCTTTCCTCAATCCTCCCTATTCTCAGTTTTCACTTTCACTCTCTGTAAACTCCCTTTGTACCAGTGGCATTTTCGCGTTGCTTGAGGGCGAGGGGTGAAATGATGAAAAATAGCAAACAAACTAGTAACCACGACACACAAAATTACGATTTGCCAGATGACAAACACAAGCGAACGAGTCTCTTTAGACTCGCGTGCCACATCTACACCACGCTAATAGTAGAACTGGTCCAAGGATTTGTGCCCCTAATGTACGATACAAGGCCCCCCACTCTGCTATATCTCAATATTCATGCGGTAGTTTCATGGCAATCTAGTTATGTACAATAATGGATAATAAAATAGAGGTGAAGAATTCAACCCGAAGAATTGAAAATAAATATTTAGTTGTCACACGTGAAATGACGCATTTTTTGGTTGGCTCTTTATCCGTTAGTCTCATGAAGTAACTTTCTTAGTATATAAAATTTCTTGACTTATTTCAGATAATCTTTTTCAATATATTGTTACTCTGAATTGTTACTATTGAAAATGATTATTTTTGATTGTTGCTAATGAAAATGATTATTCTTGATTGTTGCTAATGAAAATGATTATTCTTGATTCTTGCTATTGAAAATGATTATTCTTGATTGTTACTATTGAAAATGATTATTCTTGATTGTTGCTAATGAAAATGATTATTCATGATTGTTGCTAATGAAAATGATTACTCTTGATTGTTACTATTGAAAATGATTATTCTTGATTGTTGCTATTGAAAATGATTATTCTTGATTGTTGCTAATGAAAATGATTATTCTTGATTGTTGCTACTGAAAATGATTATTCTTGATTGTTGCTACTGAAAATGATTATTCTTGATTGTTGCTATTGAAAATGATTATTCTTGATTGTTGCTAATGAAAATGATTATTCTTGATTGTTGCTATTGAAAATGATTACTCTTGATTGTTGCTATTGAAAATGATTATTCTTGATTGTTGCTAATGAAAATGATTATTCTTGATTGTTGCTAATGAAAATGATTATTCTTGATTGTTACTACTGAAAATGATTATTCTTGATTGTTGCTATTGAAAATGATTATTCTTGATTGTTGCTAATGAAAATGATTATTCTTGATTCTTGCTATTGAAAATGATTATTCTTGATTGTTACTATTGAAAATGATTATTCTTGATTGTTGCTAATGAAAATGATTACTCTTGATTGTTACTATTGAAAATGATTACAATTAAACAATGTCGAGTAATCTTAGAATTTAGAGGTACGTTGGAGAAAAGTTATTCATCAACATGGTGCCTATTTCATCTAAATATTAGTTTTATTCATTTCCTATACAGGTTAGAGACATGTCATAATAGATCTTAAATAATTTAACAATATTTTGCGGCGATTTTTAACTCAACTTCAGATTTTTCTTGTTAAAATTTGAGTAATTTAACGCATTCAACATTATGGACGAAAAATACTGAATTTTATAAATTGTTTTTTTCGAGACAGCATGAGCAAACCAAATTCACGGATTTGAACGACAAAAAAAAAACAGCAACAGAATAACATCGAAATACACAAAAGGTTTTCATCATTTTTTAAAAAAATTTTAATCGAGATCAACCCAAATAAGTCAGCGAAGTCACTAAGACACAAGGTGTTCCATGGGGTGGAAGAATTAGAAAACAGAAAAATTACTAAAGAGCGAGAACAATAGAAGAGTAATCAGGAAAACAGTAGATAACGATTGTCATTGCATTTAAAGGTCAAAATTGACTGGAAAGCATGGAGCCGGAAGAGAGTTCCACAAGCGAAAAATGCGAGAAATAAAATGTTAGCATAGAATTATATCTCACCAACACAATTGTAAATTGATTTTTAGTCAGTTGTGCTGAGTTTCATTTGTAATGTATATAAATGTAGGTAGAAATAAAGCAAATGTTGATAGCAAGTGTCACAAAGCACTACCTGGAGCCCCCCAATCAAGCTTGATACCTCCCTGTCGGGGGTTAGTAGGCACCAGCCCTGGCTAATAGCACCATAGTGCACTTCGACAATGGTTTGCAAGTTTGTCTCATTCGAGCAATTACACCTGATTGGTGAGTTCATTTGATACTTGCAGTCTTGTACCACGTCTAATATACGCTTATTAAATCACTATAGGTGACAGAGAAGCCAGACCTTTAGTAAATGCGTGTCGCTTTTCGTGTTTCGTATGTTTTTTTTGGGGTGTGGTTGGAGGTCTTTTTGTAATAGTTCCGACCCAAACAAGGCAATAAACACACCAATACGCTAAGGGTTACTGGGTATGAGAGAATATGTATTTTGTATTTTATAGCTATAAGCAAAACAAATTAAAATATGTCGGATTTCATCCATTTCATAATATATATATATATATATATATATATATATATGTGTGTGTGTGTGTGTGTCATTCACAGACAGTACTGTTTCGCTGTATCACAGCTCCTCAGTGCGACTAGACTTCCGAATGCCTCAAGCCAGGATTGAAACACAACTAATTTGGTGTCAGCCAGAGATATCTTCACTCGCTAGAGTTACACAACTAAATCTAGCGTATTGCTATTACAAATGTAAACAAATGCCAATCAGCCAAAGGGCTCCATTCATTTTACTGAATATTCATTCGTAACATACTTTTTGACAACACAAATATAATAGCATCAAATACAAAAAAAAGGCTAAAAATAATATAAGGCTTATTAATAAAACCAAAAACCCAACACTCAGTAATACCAACCATGAACATGGACACAGTATCTTGACCGTGTTTTGAAAAATGAAAACATTAATCAAATACATACATGCAAAAAAACTATTTCTTATTTAACAGTTAAAATAGTTCATCCTTGAAAATGGCTAAATGTATAGCCGAAAGCGTTCTGAAAAAAAGAACATTCAGACAGTTTTTTATGTAATTTATCATCCGAAAAGAAAAAATATTAAATCGCATGAGAAATTGTATAAAAAAACTAAATAAAAGCACCTTGAATGCATTATTCAGTGAAATGTGCTTGAAAGAAGCATTGCTGCCTAAACACACGCACACACACACACACACACACATATATATATATATATATATTGAGACATGTTTCGTTGAATAATTTAGACATGTTCTATCTACTTATTTTCAATTGGATCCTTTCATATTCACGGATAAGCTTTTTTGGCGTCGTTATTGAAGAACAAGAGAAAATCGCCGTTTTGATACATATTTTTCTATTTCGAGTACTTTCGACGTAGCACAATGTCGTCATCAGGGTAGTGTTTATTGTGAGACAAATATTGTAGTGTTCATTATTGTCGAAGACGAAATTGTTGTGCTTATCTGAATTTCTTAATTGTGGAGTGGAGAACGCTGAGTCGAAATTACTCGGAATAAAAGAAATATATATCAACATGGCGATTAACTCTCGTCCTTCAATGACGACACCAAAAAGCTTATCTGTGAATATGGAAAGATCCAATTGAAAATAAGTAAACAGAAGATGTCTAAATTATTCGACGAAACATATCTCAATGAAAACATGCTGCCAATATATATATATAAAAGTGAACATTGACGTCAACACTCAGAGGCGACAGTTTGTTTCATGCTTAATACAAAAGGATCAAACACTAATATTCCATGGTTATAATTTATTACATTGGGATCGTAATCACGATCCAATTCATCAGACCTACAAATTCAAAAAGAAATCGGAAAATATAACTCCGGGTATAAAAAGTAAAATTTTAGTGAGAGTGTATGTGTGGGAGTGGGAAACAAGTGTGAGAGGGAAATGTATGAAAGCTCTAGAGAGAGGTGTAATAGAATAAAGTAGAACAGGAAACTCTGAAGGTGGAGATTAAAATTTAACAGAGAGAAGTTTTAAAGAGAGGAGTTAAATAACGGTTTAAATGAGTGAGATACAGATAAATATGAATTCTTTTTTATGCATAATTCGCTACCGATTCGCTGACCTAAAATTAAAATTAAAAATCAGACACCGGAAACGTGTGGATACATTTGTTTATATTTACATACGCTCTATCTCTGACATTGAGCACTTTATCCCATAAATATAGCACATTTTAAAAGTATATATATATATATATATATATATATATATATATATATATATAATAAAAAGGCTTTAACACTAATATTCCATGGTTATAATTTATTACATTGGAATCGTAATTACGATCTAATTCATCAGACTTACAAATTAAAAAAGAAATCAAAAAAATTTATAGGTCTGATGAATTGGATCGTAATTACGATTCCAATGTAAAAAATTAAAACCATGGAATATTAGTGTTTAAGCCTTTTTATTATATTCTTACGCTTTCCTGGACATTGAGTTCTACCTGGATTTTATTCTCTTGGAATTTATATATATATATATATATATATATATATATATGTATGTGTATGTATTTATTAATATATTTTAGATTTATATATATGTATATATATATATATATATATGTGTGTGTGTAT
Source organism: Acanthosepion esculentum (assembly GCA_964036315.1). NCBI lineage: Eukaryota > Metazoa > Mollusca > Cephalopoda > Sepiida > Sepiidae > Acanthosepion > Acanthosepion esculentum. The sequence goes on along the minus strand of OZ038514.1, from coordinate 46,276,664 downwards.
ATTAACCGCTAATATTATCAATTATCAATTAATGAAATTTGTATGAAAGAAGGATTGCTGCCTAAATACACAATATATATATATATATATATATATATATATATATATATATATATATATATTATATATATATATATATATTATATATATATATATATTATATATATATATATATATATATATATATATATATATATATATATATATATATATAAAACAGAATGTATAATTTTAGGAATATTTCCCCAACAGAATTTCATATCCAATTCTAATCATCGCTTTTTAAAACAATGAACATTGCCGAGGAGTGTAGTTAAAATAATAGCGGTGTCAAGGGAAAAGCTGTACTTTTGGCATTCCGTTTTTTTTTTTTTTTTTTTACCGGCACGAATGTCCAATTTTGCTAAACAATTTTTGTAAAAATCATTTTCTATTAGCGCTTTGTCTGCATTCTTTTTTTCTTTTCCTTTTTTTCTTTGCCGATGAATGTAGTAATAAACACTCACATCCCATCGCCCCTCTCGTTTGTAACCGTTCACTCTAATCAAATAAACGTTTTCAGTGCTAAAGCTGAATTAGTCAAATAAACCTCCATAAGCTTCTACTTAGAGTTGTTGCTATATTGCAACATGTTAAATATTTTTACGAGGCCAAACTTTTACTTCCAAAAGTTAATCCTGTTTTTTTATAAGACAGTGTCTACGGATATTGTACAAAAAGAAAGAGGGAACGATAATTGGCAGGCAGTTTAGAGGAGAGAAAAAGGGACAAAAAAGAAATGAACTCACTTATTGATGCTGAAAATCAAAGACGGTTTTCCGCTTTCCAGTTGCTATTAGGGTTTTCATGTTCGTATCGGTGAGACAGTTCTTTAAATAACAGCTATCCAGCTTTAAGCCGCGTTGTTTTAGCCAATCAGAGGCTTTATTTATTTTTTAGCCAATCAGAGGCTTTTTTTTTTTTTTTTTTTACATATCTACTCTCCAGAATGTTTCCTGGTTTGTGATGCACATTCATGTGTGTGTGTGTCTGTGTGTGTGTCTGTGTGTGTGTGTGTGTGTGTGTGTGTGTGTGTATGCGCATGCGTAATCGAAGGAGGGCACACATAAATTATAATCTTAGTTCGAAAGATAAAAACTAAGAAAAAGAAGAAAAGGAAAAAACTAAACAGAGAAATGATTGGGAAATGATTCACAAAAGAAAAAAAGGAAGAAAAAAAATCCGAAGACGAACAAGAATTGAAAAAGAAAGCGAAGGAAAAAAGAGAGAAAAGAAAAAATATTAAAGAAATATTAACAAAAAGGAAGATAGAATTTAGAAATTTGCAGGTTTAGAAATTTGCAGGTGGAAATGAATGAATGGATTAAAAAGGTGAAGAATGGAACTCCACCCAAAAAAAAACTACCCCCCGCCAAAAAAAACTACCCCCCCCCCCACCAAAAAAAAAACCGAATGAGTCATATTACAGATTGAATATTGGACTGCAAAGTTTCAATCGGAAAAATTAGAGGTGGATATAGAAAATTGCGGCTTTAAGGAAGAGGAAGAGGAATGCATTCGCAGGTATTGCGAGAGAAAGAGATTGAAAAAGAAGAAGAAGAAAAGAAAAATATGTATTTGCTGCCATTGTCTGTGAAAATACGAAAGAAAGAAACTGAAGAAGAAAAAACTGAATAAGAATAAGAAGAAACGTATATCCAGTTATTGTCTGTGAAATTACGAGAGTACGAAACTGAAGAAGAAACGTAATTTGTTGTTATTTTCTGTGAAATTACGAGAAGAAGAAGAAGAAGAAGAAGAAGAAGAAGAAGAAG
>OZ038514.1:46244850-46272350 GCA_964036315.1 Acanthosepion esculentum | reverse complement strand
ATATATACATGTATATATATATATATATATACATGTATATATATATATATATATACATGTATATATATATATATATATATTTATATATTTATATATATGTATATATATATATGTATATATATATATGTATATATATATATATATATGTATATATATATGTATATATATATATGTATATATATATATGTATATATATATATATATATATATATATATATATATATATATATATATATATATATATATATATATATATATATATATATATATATATATATATATATATATATATATATATATATATATATATACATATATATATATATATGTGGAGTAATGGTTAACGGCTTGGATTTGAGCAATCGGAGAGCCGAGTTCGAATTCTAGTCGAATCCATTACATTCACTTACGTGCTAACACCCTTGGGAAAGGTGTGAATCCTTTTCTTCTCCCTCCAACTATGGGTAAATAGCAGGACAGACTGGTTCTATAGCCTTGGATGGCAACTGGTCAAGGAGAAGGGCAACTCTGAATTCAAAACCTGCGGAGGGTCGTTTGGGGACCTTGTGGCATTCGTTGCACCAGGTCCCTCCAAAAAGCCTTCACCACTATAATCAAATCCTGTGTGGTTGTCGGGCTTTCCTTTTTCTGGGAACTGATCTGTCTGGCCCTCATACGTCGAGTTCGACGGGAGAGTCCATCATATATATATATATATATATATATATATATATATATATATAAATAGGAGACAGAACATAAAAATCCACAGTTCTACCGTCTGACGAAGTACAATCGTAGTATTGAAACGTCAAAGCTTTTATGTTGGTATGTAAAATGTTCTTATTATAATCTATTACAATAATAATATTATAATATATATATATATATATTTTTTGATGTGCCGTGTTCCCTCAGGACGTAGGCGATCATGGCTCTCCACAATTTCCTGTCCTTTGTAGCTAATATTATTATTATCATCATTATCATCATTTTTATCATCATCATCATCATCATCATCATCATCATCATCATTATTATTATTATTTTATTTCCTTTGATTTCTGGAGTTTATACATTTCTTTCCGGGTCCTGCCCAGGGACCTAAGTTTAGAAATGGCATCATGACACTTTCCACTGACAAAAAAAAAAAAAATTTTTGTCTTTCTGTTATTTCTGTTATTTCTCCTAAAACCTGTTCCGCTATCCATTTACCCAAGCTCCCTAAGTATGTCATGCTTTGTTTTCCTCTTGCCTTCAATTTGTCCTGTGAATATCATATTTTCCGAGCCCTCTTTCCTCATTATGTCTCCTGGAAATTTCTGTTCTCTCTTCCTGATGTTAAGGATGTTTCCATTTTCTCTACATCTTTGCTCACGTACTCAGCCAAGTGTATCCTCAGCATCTCGATATATACATACACCTTTTGAATCTTTCTGAAGAAATAATTCAAGCAACAAGAACAATCCTATCTAATTTACATAAAGCATATGAAGATTTGGTTTGGCATATCAACATCCTTATGGTTCATTTAATGCTGAAATTTAATTTTTGGGGGGTCTTTGGTATTTGTTTTTAATTATTAAATTTTATTGCTGGAAATTTTCACTATAAAAATATACTTTTATGCTTTGCTAGTGTTTTGAACCCAGTGTGAGAGCTCGCTATTTGCCCGTAGCTGAGACCCTGACAGGTGCTACCACCTCGGGTCAGGTTGGACCTGCGATCAGCAGCAATTAAGACGTGGTTCCACAATCCTCAAAATCTCTCAATCAAAGCCCCGGATGTAGCTTATCGTCACACCCAGGACGAGCCTATGAAGATAGTATTCGTTATAAATGCATACTCTTAGGATTTTGCCATCGCATGGTTTCAAATTGATGTTCATTATAATCCAGTATTTGCTTACAAAGCGACGCAATGGGATGAAAAGATGCAATCAACATTTCGATAGGTCTCTTAGTTATAATTATTATTATTATTATTATCATCATCAACATCATCATCATCATCATCATCATTATTATAATTATCATCAACATTATCATAATCATCATCATCATCATCATCATTATTATCATCATCATCATCACCATCATTATTATCATCATCATCATCACCATCATTATTATCATCATCATCATTATTATTATTATCATGATCATTATTATTATTATCATCATCATCATCATTATTATTATTATCATCATCATTATTATCATCATCATCATCATCATCATTATTATCATCACCATTATTATTATTATCATCATCATCATCATTATTATTATTATCATCATTATCATCATTTTTATTATCATCATCATCATCATCATTATTATTATTTTATTTCCTTTGATTTCTGGAGTTTATGCATTTAAGGTTAGAAATGGCATCATGACACTTTCCACTGACAAAAAAAAAATAAAATAAAATAAAAAAATAATTACATAGATAAAGCCCTTCGTAAAGTGTGGGCTGTACTTGTCAGAACAATTTTTTGTATCTCTTTGAGGCATGGACTTCCAGGGATCCCTTCAATTAGTCTACTGGAATCTTTTCCAACCAATCCTAAGGATCCAACTACAGCAGGGATTGTTGATGTTCCCATGTACCACATTTTTGAGATTTCTATTTCAAGGTCCTTGTATTTTGACAGCTTTTCGAATATCTTCAAAGATACATTGCAGTCTGCAGGGACTGCCATATCAATAAGGAGGCACTTATTTTGTTTGTGGTCTTTAATAACAATGTCTGGGTGGTTGGCTTTGATTGTTCTGTCAGTGTGTATTGTGTAGTCCCATAGAATTGTAACAGGTCCTATCTCCGTAACCGGGTCAGGGTGGTGTTCATACCAGTTTCTTTCAGTTTCCTTCCCGTAGGAGTTGCAAATTTTCCAGTGCAGATATTGGCCCACTCTGTCATGCCGGGTTTTATATTCAGTGGGTGCCAATATTGTGCAACCTGATATAAGATGATCAATGCTTTCTGGATATTTGTCACAGAATCTGCATTTTGGGCTAACACAGTATTTTAGTATATGTGCTTGATAATTCCTGGTTAACAAGCATTATTATTATTATTATTATTATTATTATTATTATTATCATCATTATTATTATCATTATTATTAAATATATTATTATTATTATTATTATTATTATTATTATTATTATTAAAGGAAACGAGAAAAGAGCAGAGACTGGACTGTTCTTGTTGTAGTGATAATGACGTTAGATACGCCATTTTTTGTTTGAAAAAGCGACTCTATTGAGAATGATGCTTTCATTTCCAGAAAAGGCGTAATTCGTTTTGACAACCATTTCTTTTATTACAAAACAAAGCAACATTTGTACAAAGACTTATAAGCTTTTTGGAGATTTATATATTTTCATACTTGAATTTTTTGAAATATAACTTGTAGAACACAGACATTCTGTTGAAATATAGTTTAACATTGTCAACCATTGTGTTTTTTCTTTTCTTTTTTCTTTTCTTAAATCGCACGTTTCTCTTAACTATTTGTTATAAATAATCAAGAGTGATCTCCCCTTGTTTTGTTAATCTCTTTGAGAAGGCCATTTCTGTTTATTTAGGCTGCTCTTCACACACTTGCGTATTCTTTTCTATTCAGACGACATAATTGGTTCATCCATCTTTCTTTTAGATGTTTTTCACGGCAGCTCCAGAGACCATAATTTTACAGTAGACATTTTAGGTTGAAAACATTTTTTAAATATAACTTGAAGAAGACAGACATTCTGTTGAAATATTGTTTAATATTGTCAAACACTTATTTTTCTTTTCTTAAATTGCACTTTTCTCTGAATTACTTGTTAAGAATAATTAAGAGTGGTCTCCCCTTGTTTTGTTAGTCTCTTCTTTGAGAGAGCTATTTCTGTTTACTGGGACTATAAAAGGACACTATACGCGAACCTTGTATTCTCAGTTGAATAAAGCTTTCTTGAAGCCTACACTTGTGTACTTTTGTCATTACACGTACATCAATACGATATAAGGAAATGTTTACAGGCTCAAATATAACAAAAAACAATATTTGTATGACTGTGAACGGAAGAAATCCTCACAGAAATATAAAAGTTCTTTTGTAGATTTATATATTTTCATACATTAATTTTTAAAAATATAACCTGAAGAAGGCAGACATTCTGTTGAAATATTGTTTAACATTGTCAACCACTCTGTTTTTTCTTTTCTTTTTTCTTTTCTTAAATCGCACGTTTCTCTTAACTATTTGTTATAAATAATCAAGAATGGTCTCCCCTTGTTTTGTTACTCTCTTCTTTGAGAGAGCTATTTCTGTTTACTGTGACTATAAAAGGACACTATACGCGAACCTTTTATTCTCAGTTACACTATTATTATTATTATTATTATTATTATTATTATTATTGTTTTTATTTCCTTTGATATCTGGCGTTTATATATTTCTTTTCGGGTCCCGCATAGGGACCTAAGGTTAGAAATGGCATCATGACACTTTCCACTGACAAAAAAAAATAATTACATAGATAAAGCCCTTCGTAAAGTGTGGGCTGTACTTGTCAGAACAATTTTTTGTATCTCTTTGAGGCATGGACTTCCAGGGATCCCTTCAATTAGTCTACTGGAATCTTTTCCAACCAGCCCAAGGGCTCCAACTACAACAGGGATTGTTGATGTTCCCATGTGCCACATTTTTGAGATTTCTATTTCAAGGTCCTTGTATTTTGACAGCTTTTCGACTATCTTCAAAGATACATTGCAGTCTGCAGGGACTGCCATATCAATAAGGTGGCACTTATTTTGTTTGTGGTCTTTAATAACAATGTCTGGGCGGTTGGCTTTTATTATTATTATTATTATTATTATTATTATTATTATTATTATTATTATTATTATTAAAGATATTAGAGTAAAGGGCAGAGACTATTGTAAATATTCTAATAATGATTTGAAGTTGGGCATTTATTATTATAATTTTTTTGTTCTTGTAAGTATTTTGGACATTACTTGTGGCATATTTGACCTGGGCTTCGTTTTTTGCCTGCGACTTCTTTGTTACCGTCAATGGTCGCTTTACGACAATGAAGTTTTATGATCATCCTATCTTGACACAGCGACGTCGGTCTGTGTAAACCTGTTATCAAATCGGGATCATGTGGCTTATCACAGCAGATGCAGGAAATAAAAAACAAAAGAGAATCGGAAAATTGGGGCCCTTGATCAAGCGGTTATTGCATTTGTCAAAACTGCGAATAATCCGCTCACATTTCAATAAATTTATGAAAATTAGCCTCTACCATAAAAATTAACCCCTCACCCCAAAATTACCCCCTACCACCAAAATAGCCCCCACCATATAAACCGAGCCCCAGCCACCAAAAAAATCACTCCCCAAAAATCTTTTTAAAATATAACCTGAAGAAGGCAGACATTCTGTTGAAATATTGTATAACATTGTCAAACACTGTGTTTTTTCTTTTCTTTTTTCTTTTCTTAAATCGCACGTTTCTCTTAACTACTTGTTAAGAATAATCAAGAGTGGTCTCCCCTTATTTTGTTACTCTCCTCTTTGAGAGAGCTATTTCTGTTTACTGGGACTATAAAAGGACACTATTTTCGAACCTTGTATTCTCAGTTAAATAAAGCTTTCTTAAACCCTACACTTGCGTACTTTTGTCATTACACGTACATCAATACGATATAAGGAAATGTTTACAGGCTCAAATATACAAAAAATATTTGTAAGAATGTGAACGAAAGACATCCTCACAGAAATATAAAAGATCTTTTGTAGATTGATATATTTTCATACATGAATTTTTTAAAAATATAACCTGATGAAGGCAGACATTCTGTTGAAATATTGTTAAACATTGAAAAACACTGTGTTTTTTCTCATAAAAAAATTAGCCACTCACCCCAAAATTACCCCGACCCAGATAGCCACTCGCCATATAAACCGAGCCCCAGCCACCAAAAATCCCTACCCCCAATAAATAAATAAAATTTGCAAAGACCAACTCCCGGCAATATAAAGTACTTTATAATCTTGTTTACTAAGACTGACTGAAATACAACTGTACTGCTTACCTTGAAAAAAAAAACAATATTCAAAACGCTGGTTACTATCTGGGATTGAACCCTGACCACAGGGAATTACACCAATATCTCCCCCCACCCTCAAAAAGGTTTATACTTTAATATTCGCTTTGTGTATTTTATAAATTCTGCTAGGATTTAGTATCGGATGGGCGGGCAGAATCTTAAAATTATAACATATGCAGACGATAACATCTTGATTGACAGGAATAGAATGGATACTGGAAGAACTCTAGAGAAAGAAGTAAAGGAATGCGAGAAGAAAGGACTATCTATCAATTGTAGAAAGACAGAATATATGGTTGTCAGCGAGCGACACTGCTCAAGATGCGAGCTATAAATTGGCGATGCCAAAATCAAGCAACTGACTCCAAAATCCAAAGGTAGATTAAAATGGCAAAAGATGCCTTTTAGAAACTAAATAAAGTATTAAGAAACAGGAAAGTGTCGTAAGAGCAAAGAGGAAATAGACAAGTTTAAATATCTATGAAGCGTTTTAACAGAGGATGAAAAATATTTCACCGAAATCCGAAGGGGCACTGAAATAGCAAAAGATGCCTTTCAAAAACTAAATAAAGTATTAAGAAACAGGAAAATGTGGTCAGAATCTTCTGATTAATATTTCAGTGGCATCGTCCTTGTATTGAATACTGTTGCAATATATGGTCTGGTGCACCTGCTGTTCATTTCGAGGTTCTCGGCAAAATCCAAAGACGGATATGCAATATGATAGGTCCTGACCTGGCATCTCGACTATAGTCACTTTACCAACGTAATATGGCTTCCCTCTGTCTTTTCTGCAAATATTTTCATTGCAACTGCTCGGACGAGTTACTTTCACTGGTACCCCAACTGCATGAATTTAAGCGTGCTACTAGGTTGGCATCTACGTCCCACTCTTTTACTGTCGAAACAGTTAAATGTAACCGCCTCTTCTACTCCAACAGCTTCTTCTCTCGCACTTCCCGACAGTTGAACTCCCTTCCTCTTACTTGCTTCCCTGATAGCTATAATTTTCAAATATTCAAATGTAATGTCAATCGACATCATCTTATGGCTTGCTCTTGATCCCCGTCCTTCTCTGTATCCTTTCCTGAAACACCCCTCTTTGCCGTCACTCTCTGTAAGCTCTTATGTGCTAGTGGAACTCCCGCCTTTCTTTGAGTGAAATGCTTAAAAAAATATGTATTTTAACTGTAACTGCATCGCTATGGGAACTGGATTTTACTGATTTTCAACAATATGATATGACTTAGTGGGAAAAGTGACTGAAGCCGAGATGCCAGATTAGGACCAATAACATTGCAGATTCTTCTTTGGATTTTATCAGGAATGTCTAGATATATAGCGGGAGCACCAGACCAGATGTGGCAGCAATATTCAAAGTAAGAACGAACTGTAGACTTATAAATAGATAAGAGAGATTATGTTGAGAAAAATTGTCTAGTTCGATTAAGCAAGCCAACTTTCCTAACAGTAAATTTAACAATTGATTCAATATACACTTCCCACTTCATGTCATCGGGACAACGCTATTCTGAGAAGGCGTGACGAGTTACTCTCCTGGAGGTTAGCATCAGCCATACTGATGGAAGTTAAAAAAGAGCTATTTCAGACGATTAAAAGAGAGCAGTTTCGTTGTGGAGGCGTTAAAATTAACAAGCCTTTCCTCGCCCCAGCTAACAACAGACTGTAGGTCAGATTTTAGATCAGCTCCCAATTTGACCTTATCGTACGGCTCTGACTTACTATTAAGACAGGGGTAAATAGTCGCCATCAACATAGACGTGGAGATGAGAACTGATTACATCAGTACGAACATTTTTGAAAATGAGGAGCAACGAAGGCCCAAGGAAAGAGTCCCGGGGAACGCCTGCAGTTATTCAAAAAGATCTAGAAGAGTGGGCATTCAAGACAACTTTCATTTCGCGGTTTGATAAGAAAGACTGAATCAGTTCAAGAAATTATCATTTTTCTCTTAGTCTATCTATCTATCTATCTATCTATCTATCTATTCTTTTCATCTATCTATCTATCTATCTATCTATCTATCTATCTATCTATCTATCTATGTATGTATTCTTTTCATCTATCTATCTATCTATCTATCTATCTATCCTTTTCATCGATATATCTATCTATCTATTCTTTTATCTATCTCATCTATCTATCTATCTATCGATTTCATCTATCTATCTATCTATCTATCTATCTATCTATCTATCCTTTTCATCTATATATCTACCTATCTATTCTTTTCAACTATCTATCTATCTATCTATTCTTTTTATCTATCTCATCTATCTATCTATCGATTTCATCTATGTATTCTATCTATCTATCTATCTATCTATCTATCTATCCTTTTCATCTATATATCTACCTATCTATTCTTTTCAGCTATCTATCTATCTATCTATCTATCTATCTATCTATTCTTTTTATCTATCTCATCTATCTATATATCTATCTATCGATTTAATCTATGTATTCTTTTCATCCATCTATCTATCTATCTATCTATCTATCTATCTATCTATTCTTTTCAATTATCTATCTAGTTAACTAGCTATTTATCATTCTTTTCTCATAGCCTATTTTCAATGCACATTTCAATTCTACGCTACACTAAGCAGGTCAGTTAAACTGATATACCAAAAGTTTCGCTATTTATTTTTATTTATTTAGTAAGTGGAATTTCCCATCATGGATAATTACAATTAAAGAATCAACTCTTTTTCTTTTTCTTTTTTGATATTTGATAAATGCCTTGATGCTTCCCGTTTTTCCATTAGTTGGAAATCCTCTTTTGTAGTTTCAGTCTTTAAGAACTCAGGCGAACCGTTTGCCCCTTCTAACTATCGGTCTGTTAGTCTTCTGAAAGAAAGAAAGAGCGATATCTCTAGAAAAAAAAAGTAAGAAAAAAGAAAGAAAAAGAAAGAAAGAAAGAAAGATATGTCTAGAAAGAAAGAGAGGGAGAGAAAGAAAAAGATATCTCTAGAAAGAAAGAGAGAGAAAGAAAGATATCTCTAGAAAGAAATAGAGAGAGAGAGAAAGATATCTCTAGAGAGAATGGAGGGAAGAAAGATAACTCTAGAAAGAAAGAAAGAGGAAAGAAAAAACGATAACTCTAGAAAGAAAGAAAGAAATAAAGAAAGAAAGAAAGAAAGAATGAAAAAGATTGGAGAAAGAAAGAAAGAATGAAAGAAAGAAAGAAAGAACGAAAGAGCGAAGAAAGAAATAAAAAAGAGAGAAACAAAATTAGAGTGTAGAAATGATAAAAATGAAAGAGGAAAATAATGATTAAAGAAAAAAAATTCTTAGATGAAAGGAAGAATGCGAAGCAAAGAAAGAAAGAAAGAAAGAAAAAAGAAAGAAAGGAAGAAATATATCCCTAGAAATTAAAGAAAAAAAGAAAGAAAGATTGGAGAAATAAAAAGAAAGAAAGAAAGAAAGAAAGGAAGGAAGAAAGGAAGAAAGAAAGAAAGAAAGAAAGAATTGGAAAATATTAAAAGAAAAAAGAGAAAGGAATATTGTCATCGTGTCCGGTCTTGTTTGCCAAGCACCCCATTCGGTCGGGGTACAAAAGAAACAAACATGCCAAGAGTCTAATCATAAATTAATATTGTTAATTTACTCTGATAAAATTGGTGAGAATGATAAAAACAAGATTGGTTCTATCATCAGTTTTAGACGGCATTTCTGATCTTTGGGCCACAATCGATCGTTTGGATCCTCCTTCACAAATACGAAACTCAAGTAGGGCTTTGGACAATCACTTATTGGCCAGGTTCACCTTTTTAAGAGCCACGCTTAACTCTCACCTGGACTCACCTGTTTCCACTCCCGACCCAACCCGATCGCATCGATTCCCGCTGGGTACTTAGAGGTCCAACCCTCCCCGATCAACACGGCAACTCAACTTCCTTGTTCGAAAAAAGAAAGCCACGTGGCGCTTTCGTTTGGGATCTATTCAGCGGAAGGAGGGGGAGAAAAAGGGTAGTGAGTGGAGGGGGAGGGGGAGGTGAAGAAGAAAGACATAGAGTTGAAAGGGGGAGGAAAAATGAAAAGGAAGGAGGAAGAGAAGAAAATTTTGTTTGGCAGTGGGAGTGGTAAGAGAGAGAGAGAGAGAGAGAGAGAGAGAGAGAGAAATCGAAAGGAATATATGGAGGGAGAAATGTCTTTCGCATGAGAAGAGAAAAGAAAAGGAATAGGAGGGAGAGATAGAAGCTAAATCGAAGAAGTAGGTGGGAGAGTAAAAGGAGGAGAGTGCTAAGAATTTATAGGGAGCGAGGAAAGAGAAGATAAATGAAACAAAGTAGGAGAAAGAAAGAAAGGAAGAAAGGAGAACGAAGAAAGTGAAAGAAAGAAAGAGAAAGAAAGAAAGAAAACAGTAAATGTGAAAAAGAATGAAGGAAGGAATGAAAGAATAAAGAAAACACGGAAAAGAGAAAAAAAAGAAAGAAATTAAAGAAAGAATAAAAAACAACAAATAAAAAAAAGAAAGAAAGAAAGAAAGAAAAAAGAAAGAATAAAGAAGTGAAAGGTAATTGTAGATAATTGAATGAAAATGGAAAAAGAAAGAAAGGATGTAAGAAGAAGTAAGCTGAAAGTGAAAGAACGAACGAAAGAAAGAAAGAAAAGAAAGAAAGGAAGAAAGAAACGTGCAGCGGAAAAAATGATAACAAAAGAAGGAACAAAGAAAACATTTCAACGCGAAAAGGAAAGAAATTAAAGAAAGAAAGAAAGAAAGAATAAATGAATGAATGAAAGAAATAAGAATAAAAATAGAAAAGGGAAAGAAATACTACAATTGAAATGCGAAAGATAGATGACAACAAAAGAAAGAAAGGTGATATCGAAAAAGGAAAGAATGAATGAATGAATGAATGAAAGGTGACAAAGAAAGAAAGATTTGTGAAATAATAAGAGAGAAAGAAAGGTTACAAAGGAAAAAAAAAGAAATGAAGATGAGAACGAAAAGTCTGAAATAATTATTACAAAAGAAAGAAAAATGCGAAAGAAAATTGTGAAAGGTGACAACGAAAAAATAATGAAAGATAGCAAAGTAAAAAAAAGAAAAAAAAGAAAAAAAAAGAAAAAAAGAAAAAAAAGAGAAAAGGAAAATAGGAAAAAAGAAAAAAGAAAAAAGGAAAAAAGAAGAAACAAGAAGAAAAAAGAAAAAAGAATAGAAAAGAAAAAATGCAAAAAATGCAAAAAAGGAAAAAAAGGAAAAAAGAAAAAAAGAAACAAAAAGAAAAAAGAAAAAAAGAAAAAAGAAAAGAAAGAGAAAAAAAAGGTAGAAGCACCGCTTTCTAATTAATTTCATCTCAATTCAAAGAAAACCGACACATGATATTTAATAAATAGAGCAAGTCTACCGCCGACGCAATTACGAATTTATTATAATTTCTAAGAATAAGCATCGATTTTCCAAGCGTATCTCAGATATGGCACAAGGCCGAAAGTATGGGGCACCCAGTGAGGATCGAACTCACTACTCAGGCGTAGTTGTCCTAGCGAGACAAGCGTGCTAACTATTACGCCACCTCGAGGTGCCCATTTCTAAGAATAAGTAAACGTTTTCTTCTCTTTTTCACGTTTAAAGGATTTTGAATTGATCAACAATGTGCGTCTCGCCGGCTTTCTTCCATCTCAATACAATGAAAACTTCGACAACTGTCACACCCAATGTTTCCATTATCTGAGCTGAAACTTCATTCTTTCCTTTTTTATGTGCCGTGTCCCTTCAGGAAGTAGGCGATCCTGGCTCTCCACTTCCCCTTATCCCATGTAGATCTCAATAAGTTTCGTCCTTCTGCTACCCCCACCCCAGACCACGTTCTGTCATCCACTTGCTTAAGCCCGTATGTCATGCGTTGCTTTCCCTTGTCTCGCTTTCTCCTCTATTCGACCTGTGAGTATCAGATTCTCCAGGCCCTCCTTTCTCATTGCGCGTCTCAGAAATTTCATCTGCCTCTTGCTGATGTTAAGTATAAGCTCTCTCCTTGTTTGCATGCTCTCCAAAACCTCATCGTTGCTCACACTCTCGGTCCATAATATCCTTAGCATTCCTCTGTAGAACCACATCTCCGCCGCCTCGAGTCTCTTCTTCATCTTTGAGGAAATCATCCAACATTCGCTGCCGTAAAGAAGGACAGATGTCACGTAACAGTTCAGTATTCTTTTCTTTGTTACCAAAGAAATCCTCCTGTTTAGCAATACTCTGCCCAGCTTTTGGAATGCATCCTTGGCTATCCCAATATGTTCGGTCCACGATATCCTTAGCATTCCTCTGTAGAACCACATCTCCGTCGCCTCGAGTCTCTTCTTCATCTTTGAGGAAATCGTCCAACATTCGCTGCCGTAAAGAAGGACAAATGTCATCTAACAGCTCAGTACTCTTTGTTACCAAAGAAATCCTCCTGTCTCGTAAAACTCTACCGAGCTTTTGGAATGCGTCTTTGGACATCCCAATACGTCTTCGAATCGCACTTACGTCTTCAGTGTCGCACTTACCGTCCTCTGTCAAAACACTTCTCAGATATTTAAACTTCTTGCTTGATTTTAGGATCCCCGACCTGCAAATCGCATTTCAGGCTCATCCTTTTACTGATGACCATGCATTCTGTCTTCTTGTAGTTTATGCTTAGTCCCTTCTTCTCGCTCTCCTTCGCGACCTTCTGCAGGAGGTTTTGTCATTTCTTTTCCGTGTCTGCTAACAGCCTCGTGTCATCTGCGTATTTTATATTGTTAAGATTAAGTCTCTTCTATATGTTTGAAGAGATTTTCCATCATTCGCTGCCTTAAAGGAAGACACATGTCACGTAGCACCTCAGTACTCTTTTCTTTGTTACCAACGAAATCCTTCTGTCTCGTAATACTGTGCCGAGCTTTTGGAATGCGTCTTTGGCCATCCCAATACGTCTTCGAATCTCAGTGTGGCACTTACCGTCAAAACACTTCTCAGATATTTAAACTTCCGCGTCTGCTTGATTTTCGTGTCCCCGATCTGAAAATCGTATTTCGGACTCGCTAGGTATGTCATGCGTTGTTTTCCATTGTCTCTCTTTCCCTCTATTCGATTCGTGAGTATCAGATTCTCCAGGCCCTCCTTCCTCATTATGTGTCCCAGAAACTTCCATCTGCCTCTTCCTGGTGTTAAGTATAAGCCTCCTTCTTGTTTGCAACCACTCTAAGACCTCATCGTTATTCCACGATATCCTTAGCATTCCTCTGTAGAACCACATCTCTGTCGCCTCGAGTCTCTTCTTCATTTTTGAAGAAATCGTCCAACATTCGCTGCCGTAAAGAAGGAGAGATGTCACGTATCAGCTCAGTGTCCTTTCCTTTGTTAGCAAAGAAATCCTCCTGTCTCGCGCAATACTCTGCCCAGCTTTGGGAATGCGTCCTTGGCCATCCCAATACGTCTACGGATCTCAGTGTAGCATTTACCGTCCTCTGTCAAGACGCTTCCCAGATATTTAAACTACTGCGTCTGCTTCATTCTAGTGTTCCCGACCTGCAAATCGCATTTTAGGCTCATCCTTTTACTGATGACCATGCATTCTGTTTTCTTGTAGTGTATGGTTAGTCCCTTCTTCTCACTCTCCGTTGCTAAGTTTACTAACACCTAAACTACCAAAGGATAAAATAACTCTTACTTTAGATGAGAAAAAACACAAAGTAAAATTAAGACAAATGATCTTCAAGATAGTTGTAAAGCAACAAAAACTAGCAGAGAACAATATATATAAAGGGTGTTCCAATAACTTGGACCGATTTAAAATGTCAATTAAGTTTAAGCGTCTAATGATTTTTTCTTTTTCTTTCATATTTGGCGGACGTTTGGGCGATATTATTTTCCCCACATAATTGTCATGACTTAAATAACATGATCTAATAGAGAAATAAATACATTTTCACCAATAACATTGATTTATTTACTGCTGACTTTGATCCGTCTTAATGAAACACCCTTATATATAATCCGTCTTAATGAAACACTCTTTGAGGAAATCGTCCAACATTCGCTGCCGTAAAGAAGGACAGATGTCACATATCAGCTCAGTATTCTTTTCTTTTTACCAAAGAAATCCTCCCGTCTCGCGCAATACTCTGCCCAATTTTTGGAATGCGTCCTTGGCCATCTACGGATCTTAGTGTAGCATTTACCGTCCTCTGTCAAAACGGTTCCTAGATATTTAAACTTCTGTGTCTGCTTGATTCTAGTGTCCCTAACCTGTAAGTCGCATTTCGGGCACATCCTTTTACTGATGACCATGCATTCTGTCTTCTTGTAGTTTATGCTTACACTTTTCTTCTCACTCTCCGTCGTTACCTTCTGCAGCAGGTTTTGTAATTTCGTTTCCGTGTCTGGGGGCTGGAGCTGCTAAATCCTAACTTTCAGTTGAGCTCCATTCTCTAATTCAGCTAATTTAGTCTTTTTTGTTTACAACGATGACGCGCCATACTATTTCCATGGAGTCTCACGTTAACTCCTGGTTCGAAACACATAAGCGCAGTACTAGATTGGCGGCAAGGTCTCATCATTTTATTGTTGAAATTGCTCAATGTAACCGTAAGTTCTATGCTAACAGTTTCTTCTATCGCACTTCTCACTTGTGGAACTCTCTTCCAGCTTCTTGCTTCCCAGTCAACTTTGATCTTCAAAAATTTAAACGCAATGTCAATCGTTATCTACTGTCTTTTTAATTCTTGTTCTTTTATGGACCACTCTCCTTAATAATATTTTTCTCATATTCTCTAGCACTCAGTAACCCCCCTTACGTCTTAGCGGCTTTATTGCCTTCTTTAGGTCATTCAGTTGCTCCAAGGAGTACTTGACTCTTTCTGCCCTGCTTCATTTTTATTAGGCCATAAGTGGAGTTTTGTTGCTATATGTGACATGGCGCTGCACAATCCCCTCTTTCCAGCTTTGATAGGGTTTTAAATAGTTTACGCTGTTTTATTGGGAAGAGAAATAGTCCAAGGTCGAAAACTAATCGCCACCCTAACGATACTTAGAGGAAAAATATTCAGATAAGCTACATTTTTAGTTCCACCAGTTCAGATCTTTACTGCTAGAACACGCGACACGTTACTTCCATGGAGTCGAACCATCCACATTTTCCCCGTATTCTAAATATAAGAAGAAAATTCTTTTCCAAGAACTACTATGTAAAACAGTCTCCTACGTGGATGCTTTCCTGAACAATGCACTTTTAACCTCTACAAGTCATGGGTCAATCGTTATCTATCCTCATCATCTTCACTTCCTACCCATCCCCTCTTTCATTCATATCACACACCTTATTCATCACAATCGTTTTGTCACTAACCCTGTCAAGCCTTGTATTGTGTGAACTTTAGCCCCCCAAAATTTACAAAAACTATTGGTCATGTGATCTGCTATTAATCCAAATTAATTGGAACGTCACCCGAAGTACTTTTTTAAAAAAGTTTTTTAAGCGTTTCACCCCAAGCAAGGCGGGAAGCCACTAGCACGCAAGGGGTTACAGAGAGTTGGAGCGAGAGCAAATAGGAGTGATAGAGGAAAGGATGAAGAGAAGGAGAGGGGATAGATCAAGGCATCTGGAGACGTTGATTGACATTACATTTGAATAGTTGGAGATTATAGCTATCAGGAAAACAAGAAATGGGGAGGGAGTTCCACAGGCGAGAAGTGCGAGACATGAAGCTACTGGAGTAGAAGAGACGGCTACATTTAACAGTTTTGACAGTAAAAGGGTGAGAGCGAGATGCCAGCCTAGTTGAACGCTTAAATTCATGAAGTCTGGGAACCAGCGAATGCAGCTCATCGGAGCAGTTACCTTGAAAGTATTTGTAAAAAAGACAGAGGGAGGCGACGGCACATTAAATGAATTAAATAATAATAATAATAATAATAATAATAATAATTATTATTATTATTATTAGTAGTAGTAGTAGTAGTAGTAGTAGTAGTAGTAGTATAAGTACAGCCCACACCTTACAAAGGGCTTTATCTATGTAAAATATGTGTGATATTTTTCGGGGTTTTATTTTTCAAAACTGCCCAGTGGAAAATGTCATGATGCCATTTCTGGTCTTAGTTCTCTGGTCTGTACCCGAAAAGAAATTAGTACACACCAGAAATCAAAGGAATAATAATAATAATAATAATAATAATAATCACAAAATCGAAACCACTGAGAGATGGTATGAGCACCAACCGGACACAGTTACCCAAAATAACGATGTAACTATCCTCTGAGACATGCCAATTGTAACTGACAGGAAAATTACAGCCAACAGACCTGATATTATCATAAAAGACAAGAAATCCAGGAAGTGTATGCTTATTGACATCGCAGTACCATCTGAGAGAAACACCTCCATAAAATTATCGAGAAATTGTCCAGATACAAGGACCTGGAGATCAAGATTAACAGGATTTGGGGAATGAAGACTGAGACTGTACCAATAGTAATCGGAGTACTGGGCCTTGTAAGAAAAGGAATGGACAATTTTACTAACAGTGTCCCAGGTAACATCAACAGACAAGTTGTCCAGAAAATCGTCTTACTAGGAACATCCCATATACTAAGAAAAGTGCTATCAATTAAATGACAATTCTCTTATAGGGCCCAAGGACCGCAGTCTGGACCCGGCTCGACAGGATGCAAAGCAGGAAACATAACATAAATAATAATAATACTAATAATAATAATTCGCACTCCTAGTGTTTAAGGACCCTAGTTTGGGCCCAGTTCTACGGGATACAAAGCAGGAAACATAGCATACACACATGATTAATAATAATAATAATAATTCGCTTTACTAGGAACATCCCATATACTGAGAAAAGTGTTATCACTTAAATGACAATTCTCCTCAAGGGGCTAAGGGCCATAGTTTGGACCCGTCTCTACAGGATACAAAGCAGGAAGCATAAAATACAGAAATAATAATAATAATAACAATCTATTTCTCCCTCCTTTCGTTAGTTCCTTAGTTAGTTCGCACGACCGTTACGCCCTGCTGATACTTAATAAATAATGGACTATTCTGTTTTGACCGCGTGAAAACACGGAAATATTACATCAAAGACGCTACTTGATTTCAGTGAGAAAATGAAAGAAAGAAGGGAAGATAATTTATTATAAAAATATGATTATAAATAAATTAATTAATAAAAATACTTACAAGACAGGTTTTTGATTAGTAATAATAAACGTAATAATAAAAGTAATAATAAAAGTAGTAATAAAAGTAATAATAAAAGTAGTAATAAAAGTAGTAATAAAAGTAATAATAAAAGTAATAATAAAAGTAGTAATAAAAGTAATAATAAAAGTAGTAATAAAAGTAATAATAAAATAGTAATAAAAGTAATAATAAAAGTAGTCATAAAATTAATAATAAAAGTAATAATAAAAGTAATAATAAAAGTAATAATAAAAGTAATAATAAAAGTAATAATAAAAGTAGTAATAAAAGTAATAATAAAAGTAGTAATAAAAGTAATAATAAAAGTAGTAATAAAAGTAGTAATAAAAGTAATAATAAAAGTAATAATAAAAGTAGTAATAAAAGTAATGATAAAAGTAGTAATAAAAGTAGTAATAAAAGTAATAATAAAAGTAATAATAAAAGTAATGATAAAAGTAATAATAAAAGTAATAATAAAAGTAGTAATAAAAGTAATAATAAAAGTAATAATAAAAGTAATAATAAAAGTAATGATAAAAGTAGTAATAAAAGTAATAATAAAAGTAATAATGAAAGTAATGATAAAAGTAATGATAAAAGTAATAATAAAAGTAATAATAAAAGTAATAATAAAAGTAGTAATGAAAGTAATAATAAAAGTAATGATAAAAGTAGTAATAAAAGTAGTAATAAAAGTAATAATAAAAGTAATAATAAAAGTAATGATAAAAGTAATAATGAAAGTAATAATAAAAGTAATGATAAAAGTAATAATAAAAGTAATAATAAAAGTAGTAATAAAAGTAATAATAAAAGTAATAATAAAAGTAATGATAAAAGTAGTAATAAAAGTAATAATAAAAGTAATAATAAAAGTAATGATAAAAGTAATGATAAAAGTAATAATAAAAGTAATGATAAAAGTAGTAATAAAAGTAATGATAAAAGTAATAATAAAAGTAATAATAAAAGTAATAATAAAAATGATAGAGGGTAAAAACATCACCCGAATTATGTCACAAATTGTGTTGGATTGAACATACATGGAATTTGCCAATCTTCACAGACAGGAAAGCTGTTACAAATAGACCAGACGTAGTCATAAAAGATTTTAAAAAAAGGAAGCTGCCAACTAATTGATATAACTTGCTCACAGGATTCCAGTATTTAAAAAAAAAAAAAAACAAGACTTAAAAACTGTCAAATTATAAAGCCCTGTAAATCAAAGTAAGAAAAATGTGGAAACTTAAATCTACGTTCCTCCGTGGTGATCGAGGCATTGAGTAAGATAAATGTTACCGAAAATCATGTGAGTAAAAATCCTTGGACACATCAGCATCTCCGTCCTGGGTATGACGATAAACTACATCCGCATCCTGGGTAAGACGATAAACTAAATCCAGCAGCAAGGCCTCTGATCAGACGTAGTTTATCGTCTTACCCAGGGAGCGGATGTAGTTTATCGTCATACCCAGGACAGTTTATTATAGTAACAAATTAAGTTAACATGTCGGCCGAAAAATTCACTTTCCATAAATTGATAATAATTAAGAAAAATGAATATTATTATTTTATTACTAGCTTAAAAGCTGAACTCCGTGCGGACTTTTAAGATAGCTCTTATGGCGGGGGCTAATTGGGACTCCGGTCCAAAACTAAAGGGACCTCTGGTCCAGCTTAGAAAACAGCAGTGATAATTTTGAAGAAATAACATTGAATTCTTCAATTCACACCATGGAACTTCAAAACTCTGATTCGGGCGAAAAGTCCAATTCCAGCCAAAAGACTTATTTGGGCTGAAACTTCGATTTGGGCCGAAACTCCGATTTGGGCCGAAAAATGAGCTGAGTTCTTCAAATCACAAACTTCAAAACCTCACGTTACGAAACCTCTCGTTGTATGATTCCTTGGCATTTTGAAGAAATAAAATTGAACTCCTCGTTTCACAAAGTTTTGGAGATATTTTAAACTGAAAAACAAAAACATAGATAGATAGATAGATAGATAGATAGATAGATAGATAGATCTGAACAGCTTGAGATAGATAGATAGATAGATAGATAGATAGATAGATAGATAGATAATGAAGGGAACAAGATAGATAGATAGATATTAACAGATCGAGATAGATAGATAGATAGATAGATAGATAGATAGTGATTCGTGGAAGTTACTTCCCGTTTGAAACGCGAGAGAAATGCTGTACGGTTTCAGGAATTAATACGTAATGACATTTTCAGCGCAGATGGAGAAAAATAATAGACAGAAAGAAACATGTCGAAACAAGATAACGAAAGAAAGAAAAAGAAAAAAAGAAACGAAGAAAGAAAAAAAAAGGAAAAGAAAAAACATGTAAATAGAGTGAGACAAATTACCCAATGAGCGTGGGTGGAAATTCCGGGTTTTTTACGTTTTTGTGGGTTTTTATCTTTTATGTTTTGTAACTGTGCAATTATATCGCATGGTTTCCGTGTGTGAATCATATCTTCTTTTTTTTTATACTCATCTCACCCCAGGCAAGGCTAGAATTGCCACTAGAATCTACGGGCGTTACTGATAGTGAAAAAAGGAAGAGAGTAAAAAAAAAAGAAAAAAAAAGTAGAGGACAAAAAAAAAAGAAAAAAAAGAAAAACAAACAAACAAACAAAAAATAAACAAAAACGAAAAACAAACAAAAAATAAACAAAAACGAAAAACAAACAAAAAAAACAAAAACGAAAAACAAACAAAAAATAAACAAAAACGAAAAACAAACAAAAAATAAACAAAAACGAAAAACAAACAAAAAATAAACAAAAACGAAAAACAAACAAAAAATAAACAAAAACGAAAAACAAACAAAAAAAACAAAAAACAAAAACAAAAAAAACAGGATTCAAAGGACGATTGATGTTGAATTTACATTTTTGGACACCGGAGTTGACAGAAAAGCAAGGAACCGCAAATGAGTTCAAGAACCGATGATTGCGAGAGGAAAAACTATTAGCATAGAACACCCGATTACAGTCAGCTATTTCAGTAGTAAAGTTATGAGACCTAACTGCCACTTTGGTATTCGTGACTGAAAACGAGATTCCAGGTCAGGACCGATAGTGTGGCAGATTGTTTTGAATTGAATTTTTGTCAAGAATTTTTAGATATATAGCAGAAGAACCAGGCCAGATGTAGTAGCAATATTCGATGCACGAACGAATGGTAGACTTAAAAATGGGATATTTTGTATATATTTCAATATATTCATTATCTATCTATCTATCTCAGTATATTCATTATCTATCTATCTATCTATCTATCTATCTATCTATCTATCTATCTATCTATCTATCTATCTCAATATATTGATTATCTATCTATCTCAGTATATTCATTATCTATCTATCTATCTCAGTATATTCATTATCTATGAATCTATCTATCTATCTATCTGTCTATCTATCTATCTATCTATCTCTCTCAGTATATTCATTATCTATCTATCTATCTTAATATATATTTTTATCTCTCGATATATTCATTATCTATCTATCTATCTATCTATCTATCTCAGTATATTCATTATCTATCTATCTATCTATCTTAATATATATTTTTATCTCTCTCGATATATTCATTATCTATCTATCTATCTCAGTATATTTATTATCTATCTATCTATCTATCTATCTATCTATCTCAGTATATTTATTATCTATCTATCTATCTATCTATCTATCTATCTCAGTATATTCATTATCTATCTATCTATCTATCTTCATTTTCTATCCATCTATCTCAATATATTCATTATCTCTGCTGTGGCCAGGTATTGAACTCACAACTCTTTGGGTCAAGTCCCTGGATTACTTCAGCCAACGCTTTTGTCCATGGCAGGTGCAATTGAAACAATCTACCCCGGCGGACAAAATAAAGGGTTCGGTACGAAATTATATTTAGAGTGAGATAAAAGAAAATAAATCCATGTTATACCAATGCGTTTCGTTCCTTGAAATATTTGTCACGGCACTAGTCTTGATAAAGTGCATCTAGGAACGAAAAGCGTGGGCATAAAAAAAAGTTTTCCATCTACCATTTCTTTGATTTATATTGCCTTTACATATACATTTAATTTATATATGAATTTTTACACATACATGCACACACACACGCGCATACACACACACAAACACACACACAAACACACACTCATATATATATATATATATATATATATATATATATATATATATATATATATATTATATAGAAAAAACAACTGGAAAGTTGCAAATTAAAAAAATTGAATGTTTTTTTTGTGAAAGTATTTATTTATATTTTTTTATATATATATATATTTGATATTTCAGATTGACCCCGATCTTTCATCAGAAATTACTGTTTTCAGAAGTTTGTTTACATTAAGTAGCGTCCGTCGCGAGATGCGGACGTCACGTGATATGGAGTGCAACTGTGTTTGAATATTTCTAACGTAAATCTAACTGTAGTAATATTTTAGATGTTGTTTAAAAGTTTTTTTGACTATATCTAACAAAAATTTTATGTTTAACTATTGAAATATTTATAAAGATTTAAAATACCCAAGTCTTTATTTAACCCTAGTTTATATGTATTTAATTTTAAAATATACTATTTTTCTTTTTTTCTGCGTGTGTATGTGGAACTGAAATCAGAATCTATCAATACACATTTACAGTTTTCTAATGAGTGTCTTGATTAAAATGTTCAGTTATGGGGGAATAAGGATTGTTTTGACGTATGGTTAGTTTATGGTTGTTGAAGCGAAATCTAAAATTATTTCCAGATTCACCAATATATCCACTATTGGGACATATTGTGCAGAATAAATAGTATATAGTTTTAAGGTGTGCTATATTTATGAGATAAAGTGCTCAATATCAGAGATAGAGCGTATGCAAATATAATATAAAGGTGAACATTGAAGTCAACACTCCGAGGCGACAAGCTGTTTCATGCTAGACGCAATCGTCAGGCCTGACGATTGCGTCTAGCGTGAAACAGCCTGTCGCCTCTGAGTGTTGACTTCAATGTTCACTTTTATATATATATATATATATATATATATATATATATATACACACACACACACACACACACACACACACAGAGGGTGTCCCAGAAGTCATACACCAACCTCAGCGCAGTGGAAGAGTAAACAAACGCGTGAAACGCTCACGAGAGTGAAAGACAGTTTGATGAAGAGAATTGATGCTTGTTTTATTGCAAGGGGTGCACAATTTCAGCATCTATTATGATTATGATCAATTAAATTTTTTTACGTGTTTTTAGGAAAATCTGGATGGTGCGCGACTTCTGGGACACGCTGTATATATATATATATATATATATATATATATATATATATATATATAGTGTATAGGGGCAGCAGATTCAAACATACATTGTAAAATATAACAACGAATGTTATGTTTTATCATGAGCCGTTTCAAACGTCGTATAATGGCTTTGGTTTCAAGAGAAAATTAAAGAAAAAATGTGTCCAACATTTGGATATTTCTTTAATTACATTGGTTGATGTCGATCTAAGGTTTCGGCTTACATGAGCCATCATCAGAATGGTTATATGGAGATAACAACAGACATGTACACCGTCAAAGATGACATCCTGTTTTGTTTACATAGAACTTTGCCATGCGAATTTACGACCCGCGTCTGCTATTCCGCGACCGTTATCGTCGCATAGGAAACTTCTCTGTAAACAATTATAATCCCAGGTAATAGTTGGGTTCTGTACTCGCTTTTTATTTTCCAGAAAAATTTAGAGAGGGCAGTGCTCTTACTATATTTAATATTGCCTAATGCTCGGTTTGCTTTGTTTTATTTTACGGCATATCAATCTCAATGGGCTACGAGATTTTTATTGCTGGTAATATATATATATTTTTTCAAATATGTATACCTGGTAATTTTTCTTTTAAATGTATACCTGGTAATTTTAATTCCGTAAATTGATAATAACTAAGAAGAATGAATATTGCTGGTAATAATGTTGTTATGTAGGTAAAAAGTGTCGCTGCCGACACTTGAGTTTGAACATAGATCGCCAGTGAGCAAACACAGGCGATCCCATTATTGAATTAAGTAGAACACGTGATCATAAAGAAAATCCATAAATAGGAAGTATCGTGACGGCAACGATCGTCATTTCTGTTCTATCCTCTGTTGCTACAGAGATCGCTATTCTCTATACTATTAACTATACTATTTCTCTATACGGATTGCTATTCGGTGGTTACTTCTCGAGCGAGTATTATTAAGCAAGTACTATTAATGCAAGTGATATTTTCCAGACACCAATATTGTTCAACGGCGTTACTATAGTTGTATCTGCAATTACAAAGTCTCTACTACAACAAGCATTAGAAAGTGACAACGAGTATACGTTCACATTATGTTGAGTCTTGACTCATTGTTGAATCTCGCCTAATGCATGGAATAATAATGCAACACAAAATGTACTTAGAACAAGAATGTATTATAACAAGAAAGTGTACACAATAAGTACATATAGTATTTCTGTATATTTCTGGGAAGACGTTCCTGGAGAATGTGTTGACTAGTCGCAGTCGATCAGAGTCTCTAGTTGGATCTCGTGATTCCTCCTCCCCGTCCTCCGGTACCAACCACTATTTATATAGTTGGTAGTCACCTATGCAGATTAGGTGGATCCTACCACAACACATTACAAAAGTGGTAACGAGTGTTTGTTGATATGACAAAAAAATGTATTAATAATTTTTCTTCAAAAATTTATTGCTGGTAATAATTTTTTACAAAGTATTTCTGTTACTAAAAACCGATTTTTACACTTTCATAGTGCTTTGACCCCAGTTTTGGGACTAACTATTTGCCCATAACGGGGACCCTAACAGGGACCCTAACAGGTGCTACCACTCCGGGTCAAGGTGATCTGGGAGCACCAGCTTACACTGAAGATCCGTTTTGATGAAACCTAGGTAGGTTGTTTCTGGCTCTTTAGGATTTCTTTCATTTATCCCTGGTTTACGTGAGTACTCTACGATTTAATCTTACTACTGGCTTGTTTTTTTTTCTTTGGACTCGAAACATAAGACACTAAACGAATTATTTCGCCCTGTTCGGATTTTTCTAGTTCTTTCTTTTTTTTCCAATTATTTTCCTCAGGTACCAATTTGTTTTGATAGTCTTATAAGTTGCGCTATCCGACGTTTTTTCCAACCGAGTATTACTATTAGTTTAATATATATATATATATATATATATATATATATATATATATATATATATATATATATATATATATATATATATATATATATATATGTATGTATGTATGTATTTAAGTTACGAAAAACTTGGTAGTCCGTATGGGTAGTCCCAAGCAGGATGAAATCCTGAGAGCTCAATGTAAATTCAGAGCTAATAATTTAAAGAAAAACAGACCACTTTAAGGCTCCATTGTAATAGTTTATTTCACCAGGGACCATTTAAGGTACCCTATATGTATAGTTCTATGGATATAAGTTTGTGACCCTGAGTTTCGCGCGACAATCTCATATACAGACAACTATCACTGATATTGAGCGTTTTCCACTAAGTACTGCGCATATATATATATATATATATATATATATATATATATATATATATATATATATATTATATGAAGATATTACTTAACTTTTAAATATCAATTTTATCCCTTATAAAATAAATATAATAAGTAATCTTTTCAGATAATATTATTAACGGTCTATTTTAAATATTATTTTAATATTTTTATTATTGAAAGAGCAGATAAAACATATCTGGTGTTTCTTATATATATATATATATATATATATATATATATATATATATATATATATATATATTGTGTATATTTAGGCAGCAATTTTTCATTGATGCATGTTTCATTAAATAATATAGACAAGTTTTGTCTATTTATTTTAAGTAAGTTCCTTTCATATTGTCTGATAAGCTTAATAATATTATCATTGAAAGACGAAAGGAAAACACCATATTGATACATGTTTAAATCCAATCTAAGCTTTCGGCTTACATAAGCCATTATCAAAGTTGACAATTACATTTCAATATATGTTGTATATATATATATATATATATATATATATATATATATATATATATATATATATATACAAATCCAAGTATATGTGTTTGTGTTTGCCCGTGCATGTGTATTTTTGTTGTTTAAAGCTCGAGTGAACATTCTGCAATAGTTTGCTAAATATTTCACTCGACCCGAATAATAGAGTATTTCGTAACTTTTCCAAATATTTGCGTTCACTGATAAGGTCGACCGACTGCCAACTATGTGTAAAGACTCAAGGAATCAGGGATATATATATATATATATATATATATATATATATATATATATATATATATATATATATATATATACACACAAAGTAACGGTGTTAGCATGGGAAATCCTTTAGGTCCTGCGTTCACTGACTGTAGTATGTCCTACATTGTTAACAACGTACTTAAAACAACCGATAAACCTGAAATCTACACAAATACATGGATGACATTTTTGTTTTTATACAAAATAAAGATGAAATCTCAAACCTAAAAAGACCTTTTGAAAAACGCAGTACTAAAATTCACATATGAACCCGTGTTACATGACAAGATCCTTTTCTTTGATAGAGCAAAAATTCAACGAATTTACCACTTACCCGTATAAAAAAAAAAGCTAATACGAACTCTTGTCTTCTAAACTACGATAGCCACAGCTCGGAAAGGTATAAAATAACAGTGATGACTAACTTCGTAAATAGAGCATACCCCACCACCCCCGAAATATTTCTAAGGAAACTTAGACATAAAAGAAACACTAGTCGACAATAATTTCCCCAACTACAACATTGATAAGCAAATAAAATTATTCTTACAAGGAATACACACCAGTCATAAAAATGAAAACACCGCTTAACATCAACAGATTTTATTGCAACCAGATGCTCAATAATTATGAACAAAACAAATTTGCCATAATGAAAATTATTAAACACCATATTTCTACTATAATCCCCTGAAAAACATAAAGTTTATAATATATATATATATATATATATATATATATATATATATATATATATATATATATATATATATATATATAAAGAAATATTATAAATATATATATTCCGGCGTTCTTATAAGATATTTTTTATTTTTATTTTTACAAAACAGTGCTCAATATAATTTTACAGAGCATGAACATAAATCATAATTTATACAACAATAGTTAATAAAAAGGAACACGCTACCGCCCCTGTGTGAATGATTGGATTTCTCTGTATCCTTGGAAACAGGAAATTATTAATTTATATGTGCGTTTAAAACTCAGTAAATTTAAAAATAAGTTATTGCAATATTCACTTGAAGATGAAACGGAACTAATGCTTTTAATTTAATTATATAATTAAATTTGAAGTTTTTAGCTTCAGTTTTTGAAACATGGTTATTACTGTGTAGCGAAAAAAAAACATATTTTAAATCAGTTAATTTATAATATATATATATATATATATATATATATATATATATATATATATATATATATATATATATATATAATAAAAAAGGCTCAAACATTAATATTCCATGGATATAATTTATTACATTGGAATCATAATCACGATCCAATTCATCAGACCTACAAATTCAAAATGAAATCGGAAGATATAACTCTCAATTTTAGTGAGAGTGTATGTGTGGAGGTGGGAAACAAGTGTGAGAGGGAAATGTATGAAAGCTCTAGAGAGAGGTGTAACAGAAGAAAGAACAGGAAGGCCTAAAAGTGAAGGTGGGGATTAAAATTTAACAGTGAGAGTGAGTTTTAGAGAGAGGAGTTAAATAACGGTTTAAATGAGTGAGATACAGATAAATACGAATTATTTGAACGTTTTTTTATTATATTCTTACTCTGTCCTGGACATTGAGTTCTACCTGGATTCTATCCTCTCGGAAATATATATATATATATATATATATATATATATATATATATATATATATATATATATATATATTGACCACTAATATTATCTATCTATCTATCTATCTATCTCTGTCTCTCTCTCTATATATATGTATGTATATATATATATATATATATATATATATATATATATATATATAATGGAACACCG
>OZ038514.1:46229850-46234850 GCA_964036315.1 Acanthosepion esculentum | reverse complement strand
TGCTGCAACGATTTCAGTAGTATGTGATATACATATATATATATATATATATATATATATATATATATATATATATATATATGTAAATATATCTATCTATATATAGAGATAGATAGATATATTTACACACATATATATATATATATATGTAAATATATCTATCTATATATAGAGATAGATAGATAGATAGATAGATAGATAAACTAACTCCCTCACTAGATAGATAGATAGATAGATAGATAAACTATCTAACTCGCTCACTAGATAGATAGATAAACTATCTAACTCGCTCACTAGATAGATAGATAGATAGATAGATAAACTATCTAACTCGCTCACTAGATAGATAGATAGATAGATAGATAGATAGATAGATAGATAGATAGATAGATAGATTTACAATTAAAACAATTTAAATCAGAAGTTTTCGTACTAAAATTCGACTCAGATCAATAAGGTACTTACCAATATCGGATAGTGTGCATCCTTCAAAATTCTGGCCGGCGTTCATCATGTTTGACCTGTTGAAGTTTCATTCCAGCGCGCAAAGAGACAAATGCAGACGCTAACACACGCTCACCTTGTTTACACGAGTAAAGCAGGACATATTTGTGTTGATTTATATAGTGTCGACATGCCCCATTTTCATTTTCGTGGAATTCATGTCAGCTGACCAAGGCTCGCTGTGGATCCGGTTTAAATTTAACAATGACACGAATAACATATAGTGAAAGTGAAAGAATCTAAAATTAAAATTAGGACAAAGAGGGTCGGTGGGAGTTAATAAATGTGTAGAGATGGGCTAAATTGCTGTGGACATTGAGAAAGAAAGAAAGAAAGAAAGAAAGAAAGAAAGAAAGAAAGAAAGAAAGAAGAAAGAAAGAAGTACGAGAAAGAAAGAAAGAAAGAAGTACGAGAAAGAAAGAAAGAAAGAAAGAAAGAAGGAAGTACGAGAAAGAAAGAAAGAAAGAAAGAAGAAGTACGAGAAAGAAAGAAAGAAAGAAAGAAGTACGCAAAAGAAAGAAAGAAAGAAAGAAAGAAAGAAAGAAAGAAAGAAGTACGGAAAAAATGAAATACGGGAAAGAAAGAAAAAAATTGCTGTGGACATTGTGAAAGAAAGAAAGAAAGAAAGAAAGAAAGAAAGAAAGAAGGATGGAAAAGAAAGAAAAAATACGGGAAAGAAAGAAAGAAAAAAGTATGGAAAAGAAAGAAAAAATACGGGAAAGAAAGAAAGAAGGTTAACGGAGATTAGAATTGCGAAAGAATGAAACTGAAATCATAAAAGAAAGAAAAATACGAAAGAAAAAAGAATTGTAAAAAATCAAGAAAAAAGGGGAAAGTACGAAAGGAAAAAAGAAAAAGGTTGAGCAGGAAGAAGGAAAAGAAAGAAAGGGTAACATATAGAAAGGTTCAAAGAAAAAATGTATAAATAACGGGGAAGAGAGCAAATAAATCGATAAATCATGATAAAAGAAAGAAAGAAAGAAAGAAAGAACGGAAAAGTGGAGCAAGGAAAAGAGAAGTAGGAAAGAAAATATCGAGAAGGAAAGGTCAAAAGAAAGAAAGGATGAAAGGGTGAAAAGTGCACATAAGTCGAGAAAGAAAGAAAGGAGAGGGAAACTACGAAAGGAATATCAAAACGACGTGAAAGAAAGGGCCAAAGAAAGAAAGAAAGCCTGTATAAAGAAAAAAAAGAAGAAAGAAAGAAACAATGAATGAATGACATAAGGAAAGTGCGGATCATAAAGCAAGGAAAAGTGGCAAGTGCGAAAGGAAAAAACGAAAGGTCCATAATAAATGGGCAAGAGAAAGAAAGAAAGAAAGAAAGAATGAAAGAAAGAAAGAAAGAAAGAAAGAATGAATGAAAGAAAGAAAGAAAGAAAGAAAGAATGAATGAAAGAAAGAAAGAAAGAAAGAAAGAATGAATGAAAGAAAGAAAGAAAGAAAATGAGCTATATTGAAAAATTAAAGAAAGATAACGAAAATGGGAGAAGAATCAACAACGGAAATAAAACGGTAAGTGAGTGAAAAATCAAAAAACGAAAAGAAGGGAAGAGAGAAAAAGGAAGGAAAATAAAAAAAGTCAGAAAAAAAATGAAAAACACAAAATAAGAACGAAAACAAAAATAAAGCAAAGCGCGGCAAAAATGAAGAAAAAAAAGAAAGTGAAAGTTAATTGAAAAGAAAGAATGAAAAGAAAGAAAGAAAGAAAGAAAGAAAGAAAGAAAGAAAGAAAGAAGTACGGAAAACAAAGAAATACGAGAAAGAAAGAAAGAAAGAAAGAAAGAAAGAAAGAAAGAAAGAAATACGGGAAAGAAAGAAAGAAAGAAATACGGGAAAGAAAGAAAGAAAGAAAGAAAGAGGTACTGAAAACAAAGAAATACGGGAAAGAAAGAAAGAAATACGGGAAAGAAAGAAAGTTAAGAGGTACTGAAAACAAAGAAATACGGGAAAGAAAGAAAGAAAGAAAGAAATACGGTAAAGAAAGAAAGAAAGAAAGAAAGAGGTACTGAAAACAAAGAAATACGGGAAAGAAAGAAAGAAAGAAAGAAAGAAGTACGCGAAAGAAAGAAAGAAGTACGAGAAAGAAAGAAAGAATAAAAGCTAACGGCGATTCGAATGGCGAAAGAATTAAACTGAAGTCTCGAAAGAAAAAAAAAGTACGAAAGAAAAAGAACTGAAAAAAAAAGCAAGGAAAAGAAGAAAATACGAAAGAAAGAATCGAGAAGGAAAGGTCAAGAGAAAGAAAGGACGAAAGAAAGAAAGAAAGAAAGGATGAAAGAAAGAAAACGAAAGGGTGTAAAGAGCAAATAAACCGTGAAAGAAAGAAAGAAAGAAAGAAAGAAAGAAAGAAAGAGAGTAGAAATATCGGGAAAAAAGCAGGGAAAGAACGATAGAAAAAAGCAGAAGTTCGAGAAAGAAAGGGTAAAAAAAGAAAGAAAAAAATTGAAAAGAAAAAAAAGAAAAGAAAAAAGAAAACGAAAGAGTGAAAAGAACAAATAAATCGATAAATCGTGAAAAAAAAGAAAAAAAAGAAAGAAAAAAAGAATGAAAACGAAAGGACGAAAAAAAAGTAAATAAATAATTCATGAAAAAAAAAGAAAAGAAAAAGATAGAAAGAGAGAAAAAGTCTTCCCGAAAAGGAAAGAAATAACATCCGAATGACAGACAATATTATTTACTTCATGCATCAGAAAGTCTTTAGCTTAAAAAATAAAATAAATAAATTGAGCTTTAAAATATCTCTACTATTTTTAGCTGCGTGAAAAATCCTCAGTTACATTTACTTGCGCTATTCGGCCCAAACACCCAAATTCTTAACTTATATATGATTAAGAGCTTTGGCCATTGTTTTTGTTGTAATTATCATGTTACGAGGAAACAGACGATTCAAATTATACATTTATATAATTGAATATTGTGTCTGAAGCTTTTTAACATATAAATCGCTTAAAATAAATAAATTCATATTGGCTTTATTCGGGGAAAATATTGTTTCAGTTTTGTTCTGTGTAAAAACTTATGTACCGGAAACAAGAAACTGGTCAGCACCTTAATTGGAATACTTGGAAGTGTGTGATGGATAACGGCTTGGAATAAGAAGTCGACATGGTCGAGTTTGGATTCCAGTCGTGTTCATCGCATTCACTTACACGCAAATGAAATCGTCTCTTCTCTGTGGGTTAAATAGCTGGACAGACTGGGCCCTATAGCTTTGATTGGAATCCAGTCTGCCACAGACAATAACGGCAGCCTACTGCGGGAATTCTTCTGACAAGGAGACATGATTGTCCAAGCGTACATCAAGGATGGCACGAAAGTCAAGACTTTCAGACTAAATTTCGAAACAAAAATGACATTCGAGATCTAGATCGATTTAGTTTGAAATTCGTGAAGGACTTTCTTTATATTAAATTTCACTCAAGTCTCGAGAGCTACTCAAGGTAGAGGGTTACAGACAACATGGTAACACTGAAGGATGTGCATGGGGGAAACCAGTATATAAGTCGACTAAATTTCGAAACAAAAATGACATTCAAAATCTACGTCGCATTAGTTTGGAATTCGTGAAGGACTTTCTTTATATTAAATTTCACTCAATACAAGTCTCAGGAGCCACTCAAGGTAGAGTTTTATAATCAAATGGGTAACGCTGAAGTACGTTATAGAAACGGAAAAGAATGGAAATGAAGATTATGAGGATAAGGGGGATAGATAACAATTGTCCTTTCACTTCAAGAGGTTAGGATTGAAGTTTGCTTTTATTCTAAAATTTACTGAGTACAAGGCTCGAGAGCCAGTCATGGTAGAGGGTTGTTGTTAAAACACTTAAGCGCTAATCCACAGCATTGTCAGAATGCTATGGTAACGCTGCGACGTGCTTTAGCTGAAAAATAACATCCGAATACTTTTTCTTCACAACCGATAAAAGGTACGGTGTGCGGCAGAAATACCTCCCGCACATACCTGCCAGAAATACCTCTCACATCATAGTGAGACATTAGCTAGATGAAGACACCATTGCCAGTAATGTGGGCGGTATGTATGGGGGGGTTATTTCTGCCGAACCTTGTATAAATCTTCTCTTCATATTTTTTTAAAAGTTGAGAATCGATAATTTACATTTATTATTCTTCTTCTGTCAAATGTAATTCTGTACCTCAAGCTCAGCGAAGGTCGAAGATCGACTTTTATTCACTATTTACATTATTCGGACTATTGTCCTCATCTTTGTTGCCATATTTATCATAACGTTTCGGCCGTTGTACATTCCGGCCTTCTTCAGGTGATTGGAATGTCGAACTGAACCCCTTATTTCGCTCGCTGGAGTAGACTGTTCTAGTTCCACATGCCATGTCTAATGGATGTCAGTTATCAGTGATCTCCTATTAATTTCCTTCTCCAAGTTCTCCACTGCCTTAACCGGGTATTAAACTCACAAAAAAGAAACAGTGATATTACTTCATACAAACTTCAAAATTGCTTCTTTTTAAAAACAA
>OZ038514.1:46184850-46224850 GCA_964036315.1 Acanthosepion esculentum | reverse complement strand
GTGAATATGGCCCTGAAGACGAGGATAACAGTCCGAATAATGTAAATAATGCAAGTAATCATAATAGCTCATCTCAGAGATAAGTATTTACTTTTATTGTTGTAATGCTGGTTATATAAAATCTGTTTTTCTTTTTTACAATTGTGGTGTAGAAATATGTGTTAATTTAGTTTTTCAGTAAATAGTAAAATAGTAAATAGTTGAATATTTTATATTGCAAACAAAAATAACTAGTCTAGTTTATTTAAAGCATTTGCAATATGTTTACTTCAAGCTATGTCACTGTCGCTAAATTATATCTACTTAAAAATATTCATGAAAGGTTCGGACGAGTTAGCCCAGAGGCACCGAAAGGTTCAAATTTGGCCCTGATTAGACCAGAGCCACCAATCTAATTTGGTCCTGATTAGCTCAGAGGCTCCCAAAAGTCCTAATTTGGCCTTGATTAGCCAAGAGCCACCAAAAGGTCCTAATTTGGTCTTGATTAGCCAAGAGACATCAAAAGGTCCTAATTTGACCCTGATTAGACCAGAGACGTCAGAAGGTTCTAATTTGGCCCTGATTAGCCCAGAGACATCAAAAGGTTCTAATTTGGCCCTGGTTAGCCCAGAGACATCAAACGATTCTAATTTGACCCTAATTAGCCTAGAGCCACCAAAAGGTCCTAATTTGGTCTTGATTAGCCAAGAGACATCAAAAGGTCCTAATTTGACCCTGATTAGACCAGTGACGTCAGAAGGTTCTAATTTGGCCCTGATTAGCCCAGAGGCACCAAAATGTCCTAATTTGACCCTGATTAACCCAAACGCACAAAACAGTCCTAATTTGGCCGTGATGAACCCAGAGGCAACAAAAGATCCTAATTTGGCCTTGATCATCCAAGAGCCACCAAAAGATCCTAATTTGGTCTTGATTAACCCAGAGGTACCAAAATGTCCTAATTTGGCCCTGATTAGCTCAGAAGCACCAAAAGGTCCTAATTTGACCCTGATTAGCAGAGGCACCAAAATGTCCTAATTTGACCCTGATTAACCCAAACGCACAAAACAGTCCTAATTTGGCCCTGATGAACCCAGAGGCAACAAAAGATCCTAATTTGGCCTTGATCATCCAAGAGCCACCAAAAGGTCCTAATTTGGTCTTTATTAACCCAGAGGTACCAAAAGGTCCTAATTTGACCCTGATTAGCTCAGAAGCACCAAAAGGTCCTAATTTGACCCTGATTAGTACAGAGGCACCAAAATGTCCTAATTTGTTCCTGATTAACCCAGAGGCACCAAACAGTCCTAATTTAGCCTTGATCAGCTAAGAGGCACCAAAAGATCCTAATTTGGCCTTGATCAGGCAAGCGCGACCAAAAGGTCCTAATTTGGTCTTGATTAGCCCAGAGGTACCAAAAGGTCCTAATTTGACCCTGATTAGCTCAGAAGCACCAAAAGGTCCTAATTTGACCCTGATTAGCACAGAGGCACCAAAATGTCCTAATTTGTTCCTGATTAACCCAGAGGCACCAAACAGTCCTAATTTAGCCTTGATCAGCTAAGAGGCACCAAAAGATCCTAATTTGGCCTTGATCAGGCAAGCGCGACCAAAAGGTCCTAATTTGGCCCTGATTAGCTCAGAAGTACGAAAAGGTCCTAATTTGACCCTGATTAGCCCAGTGGCACCAAAATGTCCTGATTTGGACCTGATTATTTTCTGTAATAAAAATCGCTTATGGTTTAAGATGCTGTAAACGTTATCTCCAACGAAAAGTCAATAAATATTGTAGTTGATGATTGTTTTTGTGTATGGCTAAATACAAGAATGTGTGAGTGAACAAGTGAGGAAGAAACAAAAAAACTATTTAAAATGCTATTTTACTTATGAAATTAGGCGTACCATTCAGAAAAACAAACTAGTCCCTCTTTTTATTCGTTTCCTTAAAAGCGTTTTATATTCCATAGACTATGATAAATTTTATTAGTCTTATTATCATTCAATACCTAGGGTCGGTCGTTCTGGGTATGACTATAAAATACGTCTGGCAGCAAGGCCTCTGATCGGAATGTTTTAGGAGCGTGGGACCACCTTTTAATTGCTGTTGTTCCTAGATCCGTCCTGATCAGAGGCGATAGCACCTGTTAGGGTCCCAGCTATGGCAAATAATTAAACCCAAATCAGGGGTCAAAACTCTATGAAAGTATTAAAATGCTAACAATATATTTTCATAGTAAAACATTGCCAGCAATACATTTTTATAAAAATAAAAATTACTAATGCTTCCAAGAAAATTAAATTTCGGCATTAAATGACCCATAAGGTGTTGATATGTCTAAACAAACCTAAAGTCGACTAATACACGAGGCATATAATAACGAATGGCTCATCATTAAATCAAGCATCGAACTAAAGACCAAATTAACTTATATATTTACCAAACTTAGCTCAAGGTAGTGCCACGAGTTTTTTCAGTCCGTGCTTTGAAAATCTGCGTTCGGAATCCCCCTTATCCAAATTCACCCCGGAATTCTTACCATCTGCCCATGTAGAAGGTCTGGCAAAGGTGAGTATATCCTAATATCATACAAGTGGTTAGAATGTTTGCGTTCTGTCCACGAGACCCGGGTTCGAATCCTACTATAGTTGATTTGTCAAGGTGGTTAATTCTTGATAACACCAACCTAGAGGTGAGACGAATCTAGTGTTAGGAAGGCGATAAACTACATCCGCGTCCTGGGTAAGACGATAAAATACATCAGTGTCCTGGGTAAGGCGATAAACTACATCAGCGTCCTGGGTAAGGCGATAAACTACATCAGCGTCCTGGGTAAGGCGATAAACTACATCAGCGTCCTGGGTAAGGCGATAAACTACATCCGCGTCCAGGGTAAGACGATAAACTACATCCGCGTCCTGGGTAAGACGATAAACTACATCAGCGTCCAGGGTAAGACGATAAACTACGTAGAACAGCAAGGCTTCTGATTATGAGACTTTGAGGAGCGTGAAACCACCTCTTAATTGATGGTATTCACAGGTCCACCCTGACCCGGGTGATAGCACCTGTTAGGGTCCCAGCTATGGGCAAATAGTTAACCCTGAAAATGAGGTAAAAAGCATTATGAAAGTGTAAAAATGGGTTTTAATACCAGAAATACTTTGTAAAACATTATTACCAGAAATAAATTTAAAAAACAAAAAAAAACTATTACCAGCAATACATTTTTTTAAATAATATTACCAGCTATACATGTTTTAGGGAAAAATATTACCAGAAATAGATTTTTGATAAAACAAAAATATTACCAGGAAAAAAAGTTAAATGACCCATTGAGATTGATATGCCGTAAAACAAAACAAAACAAACAAATGTGCGTGAGCAGTGCTTGCAGCAGAGATTATCTAGCCAACCCGAGTTGACAGGGATACTTGGAAACGAGCAACCAATAATGTTGCCTGTCGCGATGAATGGGTGTCTTCACAAGGAGGTTCCGTTTCTTGAGCGCCTCTTGGCACTTAAACTCAATCCAAACCTCAAGTGAGACTCGTATATACGATCAATCGCTAAAGAATCTCGGGAAAAAATAGTCGGTTCTCTGTAGCGCTCCAGTAATTACCTGACTCTTCCTGATATTCTCTACCTTTACAAGAGCCAGATCAGACCGAAAATGGAGTACTACTGCCATATATGTGTAGGAGTTGCTCAGTATTCGATTTCTAGTCTCGATAGAGCCCAAAATACGTTTCCGCGTCCTTGCGGGTGATGAATTATTTTCCACCTTACAAGCCCTTTCCCATAGGCGAAAAGTAGCAAGCCTCTCGCTGTACTATCGATATTTCCATGGAAAGTGTTCAGACGACCTACACTCCTTAGTTTCACCAGTCGTAACCTTCACGGCTGAGACTCACCCCTCACCCCGCATATTGTAGCGAACCATGCTCGTCCCGTTCGTATTCCCTTTGGTGAGATATAAATTCCACTCGAATTTGTGGAACGGACTTTCAAAATGATTCTTCCCCGATCACTTCAATCTTAACATGTTCAAGTCTAGGGTTTACCGTTATCTTCCCCACATATCCCCAGAAACTATACCTTTTACTCTGTAACCCTCTACATGAACTGGATCTTGTGGCATTACAGGGTGGTCATCATTGTAACAAAAAAAACTTTCGCACGAACACGTTAGGTACAAGACTCACAGTTTCCCTCTGCCTTTTTTTCTCTCAATGAAATTCTGTGAATGTTAAATTTTCCAAGCCGTCTTTCCTCATTGTCCAGCATTCACTGCCCTATCGAAGGCTTGATATTACATAACAGTTCAGCACTATTTTCTTTATTTCTCTTGCTTCAATTCTCCTCTTCATCTGTGAGGAAATTGCCCAGATTTCCTTGTCATATAGGAGGATTGATATTACATAGCAGTTCAGCACTCTTTTCTTTGTTTTTCTTGCTTCAAGTCTCCTCTTCATCTGTGAGGAAATTGTCCAGCATTCACTGCCATATAGGAGGAATGATATTACATGGAAGTTCAGCACTCTTTTCTTTATTTCTCTTGCTTCAATTCTCCTCTTCATCTGTGAGGAAATTGCCCAGATTTCCTTGTCATATAGGAGGATTGATATTACATAGCAGTTCAGCACTCTTTTCTTTGTTTCCTTCTTTCTTTCTTTCTTTCTTTCTTCATAATTTGTTTAGCTTTTGAGTGGTATCTTTATGGTTTCAACGGAGGCGATCGCTTGCTTTGAAAACGAGATAACTCATAAAAAAAAAACGAAACAAAACAAATAAGAGGAAATATTAAAGTCGAGATCCGGCTTCCATGATGTAATCACCAACCCACGCAAAGAAGATATATCCGAATTAGTTTAGCACGACCTTAGAGTTAATATGGCGTGACCATCATTGTAGGCCAAATATTACCCGATTGCAGACACATCATGAATGTACGATACTATGAACTTTCGAACGAGCAAAGTCGTAGATGTATACATATGTTGGTGGTTTATTTCTTTCTTTCTTCTTTCTTTCTTTCTTTCTTTCTATCTATCTATCTATCTATTTCAGTCTGTTTATGTTTGTCTATATATTTTCTGCCTGTTCGTATCTATCTATCTATCTATCTATCTGTATGTATGTAGGTATCTATCTTCAGTCTGGTCATGTCTGTCTGTCTATATATTTTCAGACTATCTATCTATCTATCTATCTATCTATCTATCTATCTATCTATCTATCTATCTATCTATCTATCTATCTATGTCTTTTTACTATCTATCTATCTATCTATCTATCTATCTATCTATCTATCTATCTATCTATCTATCTCAATATATAATCCTAGTGGGTTTGTCAAAAGAATTATAGACACGAACGCTAACCGACAAGACTTAACCAACGAAAACAAACACCTCAAAAATTAAAAAAATACCAGAATTTTCTTTTCTTTTTTTATATTTCATTTCTAATGAAGCTGAAATAAAAGGGAAAATTTTTAATCGTTTCTTATTTGTTCCTATAATTCATATTTGATATATATATATATATATATATATATATGCTTAAAGGTTATTTATAGTGGATAGTTATATTTCAATAGACGGTCCGTTTATTTATTAAACAGATTTTTCTTTATTTTCATCTGTCTGCCTGAATATTCGAGAAATCGTATTAGAGAAAAATATGCGATCTCCCGCAGAATTCGAACCTGCGTCGTTAGATCCGACTATTCAAATTGTCTTGATCATCGTAGCCGAGAGATCTATGTCTGTCTTACTGTTTCTGTTAATATAATTGTTTAACTCAATTCCTCTTTTGTGTCATTATTTCCGGCCCAGACAAGGTCACAACAGTTGCGAAGAGCGAGAAAAGAAACGCTCAAGATAAAACTTACTTTTGTGGTTTCCCCAACTGAGCAGAGTTGTGGTAACTAAAAGAAACTGAGTCATTTCCGACGGTTTTCATTGACTGATTGAATATTTTACCGGCTTCTCAACCACTATGGGTTATTAATAACAACGACGATGGCTTTTTCAAGGTGGGTGGAGCAGAAAGCAAGACGCGTCGAATCTTATACCCCACCCCCCACCCCGTGTCGCATAGGATATATAGGCAGGGTTCATAATTACAGCATTATAATTAGATTACAAGGTCATGTATTTGAAACTTATGCCTGTTTTACTTGTCAGGTTTCTCCAAAGACAGAGACCGCAGACCACTATAGATTCCAACACTTTAGCTAGACCCACACCACACAAAATGGGAGAAAGGAGATCCGAGGGTAGCAGGAGACTGGTGAATTTTTGTCTATATTATGTACATTATTCGGACTATTGTCCTCATCTTTGTCGCCATGTTTATTACAACGTTTCGGCCGTTCTACGCTCTGGCCTTCTTCAGGTGGTTGGAATGTCGAACTGAACCCTTTATTTCGCCCACTGGGGTAGAATGTTCTAGTTCCACGTGCCATGTTTAATGGATGTCATAACTGACATCCATTAAAAAATGTTAATTTCCCTTTGGGTCCTGTCACTGGATCTAACCAACGCCTTTATCCACTATGCCATGTGTCTTTGAGGACCTCTGTTGATTTTGTTCAGCGGCATGACAACCACCGTGAGAAACTCAATGCGGACATCCAAATGTTTTGTACGGAGCTTTAAGAATTAAAACTACAAATGAATTGTTACCTGGCACAGGTGGTATCACGGCTATGATTAGCTTAGACGAGCTCTGGCCAGCTTGGACAAGCCATGACCAGCTTAGACCAGCGGCCTGAGAGGAAACACTCGGGTCCCCACGTTAAAAACCGACCTTGTTTTACTACCTGACTCAGTGTGGGGTGATCAAGTAAATCAACATATTTACCCGGTACAAGTGGTATCATTTCTATGAATAGCTTTGACGGGATCTGTCCGGATTGCACAGGCTATGACAGGTTAATACCAGATTAGACCTGCGGCCCTAGTGGAGACACTCAGATCATCCCGTTAAAAACCGACCTTCTGTCACAACCCGACTCAGTGGGGGGGGGCAAATAAATCAACATAGTTACCTGGTACAGGTGGTATCACGGCTTTGACACGCTTTGATGAGCTCTGACCATCTTGGACAAGCTATGTTCAGCTTAGACCAGCAGCCCGAGTGGAAACACTCGGGTCTCCACGTTAAAAACCGACCTTGTTTCATTACCTGACTCAGTCGATCAAGTAAATCAACATCGTTATCCGGTACAGGTGGTACCATTGCTATGAATTGCTTTGACGAGGTCTGACCGGACTGGACAGGCTATGATACGCTAAGACCAGCTTAGACCAAACTGTTTCAAGAAATCCTATTGGTTAAAAAAATAAAAATGCAACATTCGCCCACGCATTTCTCAGAAAAAATTTCAACAATCTACCAAGCCGCTGGAGCCGATTTTGTTGTTAAAAAAAAGAAACAGCAAACGAATTTTCGTCGCATTTTGAGACTCACACACGCAAAGATACACACGGGAATTATGTGTCAAAATTGCCACCAAAGAAACAAACTTTCTTTATGAGAAAAATTCATACAACAAACTTTTTCACTTTATATCTTTCACAGAAAAATCTTTTGTCTAAGTTAAATTCAACCTTTTTAATCAAAAGGCAGACGACTTTTTACACATTGAACATTTCCGAAACAGCAAAGAACTTTTCCTCTACACCTATAGACACATAATTACAAACAAAGAAATTGTAAATTGTGTATATAAAATTTAATCCGTTGTTTCAAACATGTTTTTTTTTTGTCGTCATTGAATATCGTTACCATTTGGCCATTTCTTATAATTTGTTTGTGGATATTGCATATTTTATTTGCAGCATCACAATCTTAAATATTCACGCATCCTTCTTAGATTCACTACAGCCTCATCCAAGACATTTGTTTTCTAATGTCCTGTAGTGGATTGTATAAATACATGTTGTGTTATGGATATTTAAATTTATTTAATAATGTTATTATGAATGTTTATTATTTTAAGCACATAAAAGTTGGAATATAATATGCAAGTGTTTGTTTCTATACACGGATTGATATCAGAATGTGTATCAAAAACAAATACTGGATTTCCTATTAAAAATGCCATAAAAACAGAAAAATTGCCCTAGCTAAAGTACAACTTGTTGAATTTTAATCAAATTTAGTACATGTTTTTTTTATTAATCATTAGTTAATATGCATTTTCCCTCCCAAAAATAAATGAAAAGCGCAAAAATGCCATAATCCAAATATATCCAGATTTAAACTTTTTCCGGACCAAAAATGAATGAAAACACCAAAAATGTCTTAAGGCAAACATATCCTGATTTAAAGTATGAAAATTAATTATTTTACAATATCAATAGATATATGTTTTACTTCTTTTCATTAAAAGAGAAATTTCTTCCATAAAACGTACATGGAATACAAAATTAATAATTAATACTGAAGACGCTGAAAGAAGGGTTATTGTTCCACTGGGCTTCATAGTTCACACATTGCGTGAAAATTTGAAGAAATAGCTTAAAACAGGTGCAGACATTTTTCAAAATAATAAGTGTATTTTTTATTATATATACTTGTTTCTTCCTCACATTTATCACAAAATATGTAACAGCAACAACTCAGCGTCCATTTATTTACCCTCAAGTCATGTGACACATAGAGCCTCATCACTTTTCAAGTAGTTCTTTATAAAAACAAGTTCTAATGTAGTATAGTGAATGGTACAAATATGTGTGGTTTTATGCACATTTATATTTATTTAGTAACGTTGTTATCAGGTATTATGAATGTTTATTATTTTTTGCACACAGAATAGTTGGAATATAATATGCGTTTATTCATATATGCTGGTTGATATCAAAATGTGTATCAAAACAAATACTGGATTTACCATTTAAAATGCCACAAAAATGATATAAATGATTCAAGATAAAAATGAAAATAGTTGGAATGCAATATGCGTTTATTCATATATGCGGATTGATATCAAAATGTGTATAAAAACAAATACTGGATTTACTATTTAAAATGCCACAAATATGATATAAATGATTCAAGATAAAAATGAAAATAGTTGGAATGTAATATGCGTTTATTCATATACGCGGATTGATATCAAAATGTGTATCAAAAACAATACTGGATTTACTATTTAAAATGCCACAAATATGATATAAATGATTCAAGATAAAAATGAAAATAGTTCGAATGTAATATGCGTTTATTCATATATGCGGATTGAT
Source organism: Acanthosepion esculentum (assembly GCA_964036315.1). Lineage (NCBI taxonomy): Eukaryota > Metazoa > Mollusca > Cephalopoda > Sepiida > Sepiidae > Acanthosepion > Acanthosepion esculentum. The sequence continues at coordinate 46,215,616 of OZ038514.1, read as the reverse complement.
ATCACAATGTGTATAAAAACAAATACTAGATTTACCATTTAAAATGCCACAAATATGATATAAATGATTCAAGATAAAAATGAAAATAGTTGGAATGTAATATGCGTTTATTCATATATGCGGATTGATATCAAAATGTGTATCAAAAACAAATACCGGATTTACTAATTAAAATGCAAAAAAAAATGATATAAATGATTCAAGATAAAAATGAAAGTAGTTGGAATGTAATATGCGTTTATTCATATATGCGGATTGATATCAAACTGTGAATCAAAAACAAATACTGGATTTACTATTTAAAATGCCACAAATATGATATAAATGATTCAAGATAAAAATGAAAATAGTTGGAATGTAAAATGCGTTTATTCATATATGCGGATTGATATCAAAATGTGTATCAAAAACAAATACCGGATTTACTATTTAAAATGCCACAAAAATGATATAAATGATTCAAGATAAAAATGAAAGTAGTTGGAATATAATATACGTTTATTCATATATGCGGGTTTATATCAAAATGTGTATAAAGAACCAATACTGGATTTACCATTTAAAATGCCACAAATATGATATAAATGATTCAAGATAAAAATGAAAATAGTTGGAATGTAATATGCGTTTATTCATATATGCGGATTGATATCAAAATGTGTATCAAAAACAAATACCGGATTTACTAATTAAAATGCAAAAAAAAATTATATAAATGATTCAAGATAAAAATGAAAGTAGTTGGAATGTAATATGCGTTTATTCATATATGCGGATTGATATCAAACTGTGAATCAAAAACAAATACTGGATTTACTATTTAAAATGCCACAAATATGATATAAATGATTCAAGATAAAAATGAAAATAGTTGGAATGTAAAATGCGTTTATTCATATATGCGGATTGATATCAAAATGTGTATCAAAAACAAATACCGGATTTACTATTTAAAATGCCACAAAAATGATATAAATGATTCAAGATAAAAATGAAAGTAGTTGGAATATAATATACGTTTATTCATATATGCGGGTTTATATCAAAATGTGTATAAAGAACCAATACTGGATTTACCATTTAAAATGCCACAAATATGATATAAATGATTCAAGATAAAAATGAAAATAGTTGGAATGTAATATGCGTTTATTCATATATGCGGATTGATATCAAAATGTGTATAAAAACAAATACTGGATTTACTATTTAAAATTCCACAAATATGATATAAATGATTCAAGATAAAAATGAAAATAGTTGGAATGTAATATGCGTTTATTCATATATGCGGGTTGATATCAAAATGTGTATCAAAAACAAATACTGGATTTACTATTTAAAATGCCACAAAAATGATATAAATGATTCAAGTTAAAAATGTGGCAACAATATTATCAATTTTATTATTAATTACACATTTTAATCAAATTATTAATTACTGTAATATATATTATTCACATTAGACAATATTACAATAACTTATATTGTAAATACAAATTAAATTGCGTGTAATTAATAATAAAATTGATAATATTATCATTATGTATCTTGAACTGCTTTTAAAAGAAACCCAACCGGTTTAGGGATGCTCTAGTAAGGAAATCTTTTCCGGCTAGACGGGCGAACTCTCTGCCTCTGAGCAGAGAGGAACCCGGACGCGGGTGAGCCGAAAGGCAGAGTATCGTTCGGGGAGGTTGACCAACCCGATCCCGTTATGCAGGTTCTACGGGCATTTTTTGGCCGAGCCTACGGGATCGGAGAACCCACGTTAAACCCGACATTGTGCCACATGCAACCCTCGTGTGTGTGTGTGTGTGTGGGGGGGCTAAATATACTAGTAAGTAAATTTTTTCTGGTTAAAAAATGAATGAAAACACCAAAAATTTTCTTAACGCAAACATATCCTGATTTAAAGTATGGAAATAAATTATTTTACAATATCAATTGATATATGTTTTACCTATTTACATTAAAAGAGAAATTTCTTCCATAAAATTTACTTTAAATACAAAATTAATAATTACTACTGACGACGGTGTAAGAAGGTTTATTCTTCCACTGGGTTTCAAAGTTAACACATTGCTTGAAAATTGGGAGTAATACCTTAAAACAGGTGCAGTCTTTTTCAAAATAATAAGTCTATTTTCCATTATACATACTTGTTTCTTCCTAGCATTTATTTCAAAAGACGTAATGGTGGCAAATTACCATGAATCTTTATTTATTCATCAAGTCACTTGTCACATATATCCTCTTTACCTTTCAAATAGTTGTTTATAAAAACAAGTTCTAATGTAAAGTAGTGAATTTTATATACAGAGTGTCCATAAAGTTCATGTGCACTTTAAAAAATTTATGACTTTATTTGTATTTGCGATAGAAATAATCTGTAGAAAATGTTTTTAGTATAATTTTAAGTATAGCTAAAATAACTAATGTGATTTCAGGCATTACTGTAAATCAGTTGGCAAATGTTTTTCGTGAACTGCAAAATCGTATTACCCTTTGTATTGCTAATGATGGAGGACATGTGGAAACTTAAATAAAATTTCAATAAAACCTTAAAAATATAGATTTATTTCTTTCTAAGCCTTTTTACAAATTATTTCTATCGCAAATACAAATAAAGTTAAATATTTTAAAGTGCACACGAAATTTATGGACACCATATATATATATATATATATATATATATATATATCATATTTATTATAAAACCCAGTTTGTGTGTGTGTGTGTGTGTGTGTGTGTGTGTGTGTGTGTGTGTGTGTGTCTTCGTTTATATATGGGATCGGATTTCCTACATTTTTCAACCGATTTCAACAAAACTTCACAGGACTACATAAAATTACCCGGCGGTGGTTCTGACAGCACCTAAAATTGGAAAAACACAATTGTTTTTGCACGAAATCAATTTGAAAGCACGGGTAAGGGCCATTTATGCAGATTTTTCGCAGTCTTTGGACGATGTTTTGTTACCGAGCCACCAAAACAAAGCAAATGGTCCAGTTTCTGATAGCACTAACTCCCAAAATCAAACTCCCTTCTTTAGACTAACCTCCCCAGCCGCTTAGGGACTTCGTTCTGGGTACAACTTCGGAGTCAACGCATTTTCTTGAAGCAATACGGAAGTACAACTGTTGCTTTCAGATGCCGTCTTTTAGTGCGAAGGCTATTAGTGAGTGGGGATGGATGCCTACTTTCAAAGTGCAAGGCCACTTAATGGGATCACTTTTGGCTGATCAGGGAGAGCCCCTTCAGTTCCTACAAATTTACTTTCTCGCTGACTACAACGAGTAGGTTGATGCGCGTCTCGGCATTCTGCCTAGCGATATTTCTGTCGGTCCCCGTAGAGACATTCTGTTCCGTCTACAAGACATGCTTCACGAAACTAACAGTTACATCCGAAGCTTAATGTCTGCGTTGCAAAACAACTCTTCGCCCTCTTTCAGCGTTGTCATCGATGCAGACAGACGGCCTCACGGTGAGCATGAGCGTCGCTTCAATGCTCTTGCATGTAATGAAGTCGCCGCAGTCATCCACTGTGAGAAGCATAACGCCGTGACATTGTCATAAGGTACCGGGGCGGTGGCCGCATCAGTGAAACCCACCGTTCATATGACTGTCTCCAGTACCCCCTTCTTTTTCCATACGGAAGCGATGGGTACCACTTCAAAATCCCAATATACCAGGCAAGCAGCGATTCCATGTCGACCTCAAAGACGGTATCCTGTAGGGCTTACTACGCCTACATGTTTATGGATAGGGAGGGTGAATTTAACCACTTGCACAGGTGCCGTCAACTATTTCTTCAATTCGCTGTTGACATGGCTGCAAAAATGGAGTCGGAGAGGTTAGGATTCATCAATTTAAACCAATCCAAACTTGGAACCGACTCCTACATTCACCTTCATGATGGTCTGCGTTATGATGGTGACCCACGCAATCTCGGCAAACCGTGCATTTTGCCTTCCTCTTACACTGGTGGCCTTCGATACATGCATGAAAGGACACAAGACGCAATGAACTATGTCCGTCATTACGGGAGGCCTGATTTATTCGTCACGTTCACGTGCAATCGGAAATGGGTTGAAATCACACGCGAACTTTTTCCAGGTCAGCATTACTCACACCGCCCTGACCTAATTGCCCGCCTTTTCCGGTTACAGCTGTGTAAGCTTATGGATTTAATCCTTAAAGGGCAAGTCTTAGGACGCGTTAAGTGTCATACGTATACAGTGGAATGGTAGAAACGCGGTTTGCCTCATGTCCACATTCTGCTGTGGCTCAACGATAAGGTTGACGCAAACAAAATAGACGATTTTATTTCTGCTGAAATTCCGGATCCTGCGCTGGATCCTTTGCTCCACGAAATCATTAAAAACAATATGATACACGGCCCCTGTGGCGCGAATTACGAAAAAAGGTCATGTTGGTCAAGCGGCTCCACTTGCGCAAAGGGTTACCCTCGTAGGTTTATCTCAGAAACGCAGACTGCGACGGATGGTTACTACAGACGTAGAAGCCCCGCTGAGGGCGGCAGAACTGTGACAGTTAAAGGGCACACTCTGGACAATCGTTGGGTGGTGCCTTATTGCCCGCTGCTGTCCAAGACTTTTGGAGCCCACATAAACGTTGAATACTGCCACTCGGTTAAGTCAATAAAGTTCATCTGCAAGTACGTTAATAAAGGTAGCGATGCTGCCGTTTTCGGTATCTGGCGCGACAATTGCGTTGACGAGGTGGCCGATTACGTGGCTGTACGCTACCTCAGCAGTAGCGAGGCCTTTTGGCGAATTTTCGGATTCCCCATACACCAAAGGGCTCCAGCCATTGTGCAGCTTGCTGTTCACTTAGAAAATGGGCAGAGGATGTACTTCACCGAACAAAACGCCCAGCAGGTTGCGGAAAACCCTAAAGACACAACCCTAACGGCTTTCTTTAAATTATGCTCAACAGATGCTTTTGTCAAAACATTGATATACCCCCAAGTCCCGTCCTACTACGTGTGGTCAAACAACCGGTGGGTTCGGCGAAAGGCTGGCGACCCTGTCGAAGGTTATCCCGATGTAAGTTCTAACTCTTGCCTGGGACGCGTTTATACTGCCCCACCAGCCAGCAGGAGTGCTTTTACCTCCGCCTTCTACTTCATGAAATTGCTGGGCCAACGAGTTTCACAGATATTCGCACTGTCAACGGCATAGAGTGCCAGTCTTATAGAGAGGCATGCTTCCGTTTGGGATTGCTTGAAGACGACTCCCAATGGGATGCAGCCATGGCGGAGGGTGAACTTCTCAGAACGCCATCACGGCTTCGAACGCTGTTCGCCATTTTGCTTTTGCGATGCGAACTAGGCGATCCTCTGTCACTCTGGCTAAAGTACAGAGAATCCATGTCAGAGGATGTGCTGTTCTCCGTTCAGCATAACAGCCCAGGAGTTGAATGCGGTTTCACTGACTTCATATTCAACAGAGCGCTGGTGGCCCTAGAAGATGTTGTTTTCGAACTGGGGGGTGCCTCTTTACCAACTTACGGTTTACCACCACCGCTCAGAAACGGTTTTGACAGTGTACCAACTGAGTTATTGCGTGAAACATCCTACTCCATCGAGGGGCTGAACGCATACATTACCGAAAACGAGCCCAAACTTCTATCTGATCAGAGGGTTGCTTTCACTACCATAACAGACATGGCAAACGGCTCCAGTGGAGGTATATACTTTTTGGATGCGCCCGGGGGAACTGGCAAAACTTTTGTTACTAAATTAGTCCTGGCAGAGGTACGGCGTCGTGGGGAGATCGCTATTGCGGTCGCATCTTCCGGCATTGCTGCAACGTTGCTACCGGGAGGTAGGACCGCTCATTCGGCTTTTAGGTTACCGCTTGATCTATGCCGGTCACAAACTCCTCTCTGCAACATAACAAAGAATTTGCCACAGGCTGAAGTTCAGCGGAGATGCAAACTTATATTTTGGGATGAGTGCACGATGGCACACAAGGGCGCCTTTGAGGCACTTGACCAAAGTCTCCAAGACATCCGAGACTCCTCCGACCCCATGGGTAGAGTAACCCTTCTCCTCGCAGGTGACTTTAGGCAGACTCTACCTGTTATTCCTAAAGGTACACACGCTGACGCTGTCCAAGCCTGCCTGAAGTCGTCTGCCCTTTGGCGCCACGTGGAGACTCTTAAACTGAGCACGAACATGCGTGCCTACTTGAATGGAGACTCCAGATCCGCTGACTTCGCACGGGACCTTCTTGCTCTTGGGGGAGGGGAAAATGCCATCTGACACAGGGTTTTGTGCAGATGGATCAGCTTGCCATCACTGTTGAATCACCGGATGAATTGATGAATGCAATCTTCTACAACCTATCCACTAATTTTGCCGATGCCGATTGGCTTGCTGGGAGGACAGTATTGGCACCGAAGAACTGTACAGTTGATTCCATCAACCTTAAACTGTTGGATTGCATTCCCGGTCAATGTCATGTTCATAAGTCCATCGATAGAACTTCCGATCCATCTGAATTAGCTGAGTATCCCATAGAAGTTTTGAACTCCCTTCAGCCGTCCGGACTCCCACCTCATATTCTTCGGCTCAAAGTTGGTGCTCCGATTATGCTAATCAGGAATTTGCTCCCACCTAAACAGTGCAACGGGACTCGTCTCATTGTTAAATCCTTTTCTCCGAACCTGATTGAGGTGACCATTGCAACTGGCTGCGGCAAGGGGGAAGTCGTTCTAATTCCCATTCTAATTCACCTTCTTCCGTCAGACGCAAGCATACCAATCAACTTTCGTCGCTCACAATTTCCCGTGAATCTTTGCTTTGCGATGTCCATTAAAAAATCACAAGGACAGACGCTTAGCATCGCAGGTCTGCATTTACGTGAGCAGTGCTTCTCTCACGGCCAACTTTACGTTGGGTGCTCACGATTTGGGTCTAAGGACAGGGTTTTCATTTACTCTCCCAACAACTGTGCTAGAAACATAACCTACACGGAGGTCCTGTAAACAACCCGCCCGGTAGCGTTTAAGCGCCATGCACACATATGCAGTCCGATTGTATGGCAATTTTTTTGTTTGTCATATTGGTTTTAAAGTTAAGTCGTCGTAGTCTCCACTTGCCATTACTAAGACATCTTTGTAAAGGTTATCCAGCTCTTTTCCTGCCTTCTGACTTTCACCCGCCATCATCGCGTTTGTTTGTACACTATGATAACCTCACCGTATTCAGTTGCAACACAAGCTGCTAGACACATGAACACCGGCATTAGAAATGATTGCTCCACTAAAGTTCCGATTTCCTTAACAGTTGATCGGAACACCTGCAGTTCGTACCAGTGCATAGAAGCACATTCACACTTGAGAAGCTTCGGAGTTCGTTTAATTGTCACAAAAGTCGAGTGCATCTACGAAATTCAGGCTTCTGCTTCCATATACACTTTACGGCTGCCATGGGTGAAATATGTCAGCCATACGGCTCTATTGTTTTGTTTGTAGTCGTGTGAAAAAAAAACCTAAAAACACACGCCAAGTACGGCGACCCCGGTCGGTTTTCATAAGCTCTCAGCCGTGATGTTGACTGCGACTGAAGAGAAGGCACTTTTTCATTGCAATTGAGGCGCTCGGCCGTACGGCGACCCCGGTCTGGTTCCATGAGCTCTCAGCGTGATATTGACTGCGACTGAAGAGATGACACTTCTCCATTGCAATTACGATACTCGGCCTTACAGCTACCCCCGTTGCGGTTTTAAGATTAGAATAAAGGAAGTTATATCACAGAAATTTTCTTACCATGACACCCAGTCACTGTTCGCTTTTGTCTCGGTTTTACGGTTCTGCTTTGTGGTCGTGGCAGCGCTGTCTTTTAGGCATAAGACGCGTCTTTTACTTAGACAAGCGGTTTGTTTGTGATTGCGCACGGCACATACTTTATGTCTATGGCTTCCTGACGGCACGTTTTCCCTTCAATCCCTATGTATGTTGCAACTGAATCGTGGTTTCTTGACTACTTACCACAAGTGCTGCCAGTAATGGTTAACGGTCCAATTGGTTAAAGCAGTAACTGCTGCCAGCTTTTACTCACAGATGTCTTAGTAATGGCAAATGACTGATGCTACAACGGCTTTCCGTTACTTCCTTCGATACCTTCGAATACTTGGGCCTGCATGATGTCTGCTTAAACTTTGTGTGCATTGCGTTTCAACGTTTTGTAAAAACTTAGTTCCTGTCGACATACAAAGTACATCTTTCAAAGCAACAGCCGTCCCCAACTCTTACTGTTACATCCCCGGGCAACGCCGGGCTCTACTGCTAGTATATATATATATATATATATATATATATATATATATATATATATATAAACCTAACATTTTTAGACATTTAAAACAACATGCCTGCCCGCGTACTCAATTCCAGAAAATACTTGTTGACAACACAATTATACTTAAACGTGAAAATAATAAACAAAAATTAAAAATCATTGAAGCTATATACAAAAAAAAACAGTTGAAACCTAACCTGAACAAAATAAATTATGAAATCTTCACAAGCATACATAGATGCCTATAATCTATAGCAGAAGCCAAGTGGATAAAACCGTTGGTTAAATCCAGTGACTTGACCCAAAGACTGGCTATGGAAAGTTAAGTTAAAGGGAGATAACTGATACATCCGGAAGTGGCTTAAAATTCGAAATTCCAGTCACCTAAAGAAGGCCGGGGCGCATATGGTCGAAACCTCGTGAATATGGTAAGGAAGATGAGGACAACAGTCCGAAAAGTGTACATAGTGTAAAATATTACAATACCTCAGGAAATTCACTATTTGTTTTTGATACACATTCTGATATCATTCCGTGTATAGAAACAAACATATATATATATAGATATCGTTATTAATATCGATCCTATTTCTTTTAGATGTCCTATCGGAGTTCATATGGACACCGAGTATGCGACTTATAGTCGAGTGATTAACGCAAGGATACATGAAAACGCCACGTATATCCTGATTACTAATCGATGAAGGTGTTTCTACATTGGTGCCATAGGGACATTGCTCGATAGATTCCCTATGATTAGTATAATTTTAAATAACAATATGCCGTACATGTAGAGTAAAATTACGAATATAAAAACCTTATCCTTATGTCAAGGGTCAATCGTTATTTATCCTCCCTATCATCATCATTTTCACTTCCTTCCCCCTCCTCTTTCATTTATATCACACAACTTATTCATTATAACAATTTAACAGTAACCCACTACATTACAATCTTAACCGCTTCAAGGCAAGGGTCAATCGTTATCTATCCTCGTTATCGTCATCATTTACACTTCCTTCCCCCTCCTCTTTCATTCATATCACAAACTTTATTCATTATAACCATTTAACAGTAACCCTCTACAATACAATCTTAACCTCGACAAGTCAAGGGTCAATCGTTATCTATCCTTGCTATCCTCATTATATTCATTTCCTTCCCACTCATCTTTCATTCATATTACACACTTTATTCATTATAACCATTTAACAGTAACCGTCTACAATACAATCTTAACCTCTTCAAGTCAAGGGTCAATCGTTATCTATCCTCCTTATCGTCATGATTTTTATTTCCTTCCCCCTCCTCTTTCATTCATTTCACACACTATATTCATTATAACCATTTAACAGTAGCCCTCAACATTACAATCTTAATCTCTTCAAGTCAAGGGTCAATCGTTATCTATCCTCCTTATCGTCATCATTTTCATTTCCTTCCCCCTCCTCTTTCATTCATATCACACACTTTATTCATTATAACCATTTAACAGTAACCCTCTACACTACAATCTTAACCTCTTCAAGTCAAGGGTCAATCGTTATCTATCGTCCTTATCGTCATCATTTTCACTTCCTTCCTCCTCCTCTTTCATTCATATCACATACTTTATTCATTATAACCATTTAACAGTAACCCTCTACACTACAATCTTAACCTCTTCAAGTCAAGGGTCAATCGTTATCTATCCTCCTTATCGTCATCATTTACACTTCCTTCCGCCTCCACTTTCATTCATATCACACACTTTATTCATTATAACCATTTAACAGTAACCCTCTACAATACAATCTTAACCTCGACAAGTCAAGGGTCAATCGTTATCTATCCTTCCTATCCTCATTATATTCATTTCCTTCCCACTCATCTTTCATTCATATCACACACTTTATTCATTATAACCATTTAACAGTAACCCTCTACACTACAATCTTATTCTCTTCAAGTCAAGGGTCAATCGTTATCTATCATCCTTATCGTCATCATTTTCATTTCCTTCCCCCTCCTCTTTCATTCATAACACACACTTTATTCATTATAACCATTTAACAGTTACCCTCTACACTACAATCTTAACCTCTTCAACTCAAGGGTCAATCGTTATCTATCCTCCTTATCGTCATCATTTTCATTTCCTTCCCCCTCCTCTTTCATTCATATCACACACTTTATTCATTATAACCATTTAACAGTAACCCTCTACACTACAATCTTAACCTCTTCAAGTCAAGGGTCAATCGTTATCTATCCTCCTTATCGTCATCATTTTCATTTCCTTCCCCCTCCTCTTTCATTCATATCACACACTTTATTCATTATAACCATTTAACAGTAACCCTCTACAATACACTCTTAACCTCTTCAAGTCAAGGGTCAATCGTTATCTATCCTCCTTATCGTCATCATTTTCATTTCCTTCCCCCTCCTCTTTCATTCATATCACACACTTTATTCATTATAACCATTTAACAGTAACCCTCTACAATACATTCTTAACCTCTTCAAGTCAAGGGTCAATCGTTATCTATCCTCCTTATCGTCATCATTTTCATTTCCTTCCCCCTCCTCTTTCATTCATATCACACACTTTATTCATTATAACCATTTAACAGTAACCCTCTACACTACAATCTTAACCTCTTCAAGTCAAGGGTCAATCGTTATCTATCCTCCTTATCGTCATCATTTTCATTTCCTTCCCCCTCCTCTTTCATTCATATCACACACTTTATTCATTATAACCATTTAACAGTAACCCTCTACAATACAATCTTAACCTCTTCAAGTCAAGGGTCAATCGTTATCTATCCTCCTTATCGTCATCATTTTCATTTCCTTCCCCCTCCTCTTTCATTCATATCACACACTTTATTCATTATAACGATTTAACAGTAACCCTCTACATTACAATCTTAACCTCTTCAAGTCAAGGGTCAATCGTTATCTATCCTCCTTATCGTCATCATTTTCATTTCCTTCCCCCTCCTCTTTCATTCATATCACACACTTTATTCATTATAACCATTTAACAGTAACCCTCTACACTACAATCTTAACCTCTTCAAGTCAAGGGTCAATCGTTATCTATCCTCCTTATCGTCATCATTTTCATTTCCTTCCCCCTCCTCTTTCATTCATATCACACACTTTATTCATTATAACGATTTAACAGTAACCCTCTACAATACACTCTTAACCTCTTCAAGTCAAGGGTCAATCGTTATCTATCCTCCTTATCGTCATTATTTTCATTTCCTTCCCCCTCCTCTTTCATTCATATCACACACTTTATTCATTATAACCATTTAACAGTAACCCTCTACACTACAATCTTAACCTCTTCAAGTCAAGGGTCAATCGTTATCTATCCTCCTTATCGTCATCATTTTCATTTCCTTCCCCCTCCTCTTTCATTCATATCACACACTTTATTCATTATAACCATTTAACAGTAACCCTCTACAATACAATCTTAACCTCTTCAAGTCAAGGGTCAATCGTTATCTATCCTCCTTATCGTCATTATTTTCATTTCCTTCCCCCTCCTCTTTCATTCATATCACACACTTTATTCATTATAACCATTTAACAGTAACCCTCTACACTACAATCTTAACCTCTTCAAGTCAAGGGTCAGTCGTTATCTATCCTCCTTATCGTCATCATTTTCATTTCCTTCCCCCTCCTCTTTCATTCATATCACACACTTTATTCATTATAACGATTTAACAGTAACCCTCTACAATATAATCTTAACCTCTTCAAGTCAAGGGTCAATCGTTATCTATCCTCCTTATCGTCATCATTTTCATTTCCTTCCCCCTCCTCTTTCATTCATATCACACACTTTATTCATTATAACCATTTAACAGTAACCCTCTACAATACAATCTTAACCTCTTCAAGTCAAGGGTCAATCGTTATCTATCCTCCTTATCGTCATTATTTTCATTTCCTTCCCCCTCCTCTTTCATTCATATCACACACTTTATTCATTATAACCATTTAACGGTAACCCTCTACAATACAATCTTAACCTCTTCAAGTCAAGGGTCAATCGTTATCTATCCTCCTTATCGTCATTATTTTCATTTCCTTCCCCCTCCTCTTTCATTCATATCACACACTTTATTCATTATAACCATTTAACAGTAACCCTCTACAATACAATCTTAACCTCTTCAAGTCAATGGTCAATCGTTATCTATCCTCCTTATCGTCATCATTTTCATTTCCTTCCCCCTCCTCTTTCATTCATATCACACACTTTATTCATTATAACCATTTAACAGTAACCCTCTACACTACAATCTTAACCTCTTCAAGTCAAGGGTCAATCGTTATCTATCCTCCTTATCGTCATCATTTTCATTTCCTTCCCCCTCCTCTTTCATTCATATCACACACTTTATTCATTATAACCATTTAACAGTAACCCTCTACAATACACTCTTAACCTCTTCAAGTCAAGGGTCAATCGTTATCTATCCTCCTTATCGTCATTATTTTCATTTCCTTCCCCCTCCTCTTTCATTCATATCACACACTTTATTCATTATAACGATTTAACAGTAACCCTCTACATTACAATCTTAACCTCTTCAAGTCAAGGGTCAATCGTTATCTATCCTCCTTATCGTCATCATTTTCATTTCCTCCCCCTCCTCTTTCATTCATATCACACACTTTATTCATTATAACCATTTAACAGTAACCCTCTACACTACAATCTTAACCTCTTCAAGTCAAGGGTCAATCGTTATCTATCCTCCTTATCGTCATCATTTTCATTTCCTTCCCCCTCCTCTTTCATTCATATCACACACTTTATTCATTATAACCATTTAACAGTAACCCTCTACAATACAATCTTAACCTCTTCAAGTCAAGGGTCAATCGTTATCTATCCTCCTTATCGTCATTATTTTCATTTCCTTCCCCCTCCTCTTTCATTCATATCACACACTTTATTCATTATAACCATTTAACAGTAACCCTCTACACTACAATCTTAACCTCTTCAAGTCAAGGGTCAGTCGTTATCTATCCTCCTTATCGTCATCATTTTCATTTCCTTCCCCCTCCTCTTTCATTCATATCACACACTTTATTCATTATAACGATTTAACAGTAACCCTCTACAATACAATCTTAACCTCTTCAAGTCAAGGGTCAATCGTTATCTATCCTCCTTATCGTCATTATTTTCATTTCCTTCCCCCTCCTCTTTCATTCATATCACACACTTTATTCATTATAACCATTTAACGGTAACCCTCTACAATACAATCTTAACCTCTTCAAGTCAAGGGTCAATCGTTATCTATCCTCCTTATCGTCATTATTTTCATTTCCTTCCCCCTCCTCTTTCATTCATATCACACACTTTATTCATTATAACCATTTAACAGTAACCCTCTACAATACAATCTTAACCTCTTCAAGTCAAGGGTCAATCGTTATCTATCCTCCTTATCGTCATCATTTTCATTTCCTTCCCCCTCCTCTTTCATTCATATCACACACTTTATTCATTATAACCATTTAACAGTAACCCTCTACACTACAATCTTAACCTCTTCAAGTCAAGGGTCAATCGTTATCTATCCTCCTTATCGTCATCATTTTCATTTCCTTCCCCCTCCTCTTTCATTCATATCACACACTTTATTCATTATAACCATTTAACAGTAACCCTCTACAATACACTCTTAACCTCTTCAAGTCAAGGGTCAATCGTTATCTATCCTCCTTATCGTCATTATTTTCATTTCCTCCCCCTCCTCTTTCATTCATATCACACACTTTATTCATTATAACCATTTAACAGTGACCCTCTACACTACAATCTTAACCTCTTCAAGTCAAGGGTCAATCGTTATCTATCCTCCTTATCGTCATCATTTTCATTTCCTTCCCCCTCCTCTTTCATTCATATCACACACTTTATTCATTATAACCATTTAACAGTAACCCTCTACAATACAATCTTAACCTCTTCAAGTCAAGGGTCAATCGTTATCTATCCTCCTTATCGTCATTATTTTCATTTCCTTCCCCCTCCTCTTTCATTCATATCACACACTTTATTCATTATAACCATTTAACAGTAACCCTCTACACTACAATCTTAACCTCTTCAAGTCAAGGGTCAGTCGTTATCTATCCTCCTTATCGTCATCATTTTCATTTCCTTCCCCCTCCTCTTTCATTCATATCACACACTTTATTCATTATAACCATTTAACAGTAACCCTCTACAATATAATCTTAACCTCTTCAAGTCAAGGGTCAATCGTTATCTATCCTCCTTATCGTCATCATTTTCATTTCCTTCCCCCTCCTCTTTCATTCATATCACACACTTTATTCATTATAACCATTTAACAGTAACCCTCTACAATACAATCTTAACCTCTTCAAGTCAAGGGTCAATCGTTATCTATCCTCCTTATCGTCATTATTTTCATTTCCTTCCCCCTCCTCTTTCATTCATATCACACACTTTATTCATTATAACCATTTAACAGTAACCCTCTACAATACAATCTTAACCTCTTCAAGTCAATGGTCAATCGTTATCTATCCTCCTTATCGTCATCATTTTCATTTCCTTCCCCCTCCTCTTTCATTCATATCACACACTTTATTCATTATAACCATTTAACAGTAACCCTCTACACTACAATCTTAACCTCTTCAAGTCAAGGGTCAATCGTTATCTATCCTCCTTATCGTCATCATTTTCATTTCCTTCCCCCTCCTCTTTCATTCATATCACACACTTTATTCATTATAACCATTTAACAGTAACCCTCTACAATACACTCTTAACCTCTTCAAGTCAAGGGTCAATCGTTATCTATCCTCCTTATCGTCATTATTTTCATTTCCTTCCCCCTCCTCTTTCATTCATATCACACACTTTATTCATTATAACGATTTAACAGTAACCCTCTACATTACAATCTTAACCTCTTCAAGTCAAGGGTCAATCGTTATCTATCCTCCTTATCGTCATCATTTTCATTTCCTCCCCCTCCTCTTTCATTCATATCACACACTTTATTCATTATAACCATTTAACAGTAACCCTCTACACTACAATCTTAACCTCTTCAAGTCAAGGGTCAATCGTTATCTATCCTCCTTATCGTCATCATTTTCATTTCCTTCCCCCTCCTCTTTCATTCATATCACACACTTTATTCATTATAACCATTTAACAGTAACCCTCTACAATACAATCTTAACCTCTTCAAGTCAAGGGTCAATCGTTATCTATCCTCCTTATCGTCATTATTTTCATTTCCTTCCCCCTCCTCTTTCATTCATATCACACACTTTATTCATTATAACCATTTAACAGTAACCCTCTACACTACAATCTTAACCTCTTCAAGTCAAGGGTCAGTCGTTATCTATCCTCCTTATCGTCATCATTTTCATTTCCTTCCCCCTCCTCTTTCATTCATATCACACACTTTATTCATTATAACGATTTAACAGTAACCCTCTACAATACAATCTTAACCTCTTCAAGTCAAGGGTCAATCGTTATCTATCCTCCTTATCGTCATTATTTTCATTTCCTTCCCCCTCCTCTTTCATTCATATCACACACTTTATTCATTATAACCATTTAACGGTAACCCTCTACAATACAATCTTAACCTCTTCAAGTCAAGGGTCAATCGTTATCTATCCTCCTTATCGTCATTATTTTCATTTCCTTCCCCCTCCTCTTTCATTCATATCACACACTTTATTCATTATAACCATTTAACAGTAACCCTCTACAATACAATCTTAACCTCTTCAAGTCAAGGGTCAATCGTTATCTATCCTCCTTATCGTCATCATTTTCATTTCCTTCCCCCTCCTCTTTCATTCATATCACACACTTTATTCATTATAACCATTTAACAGTAACCCTCTACACTACAATCTTAACCTCTTCAAGTCAAGGGTCAATCGTTATCTATCCTCCTTATCGTCATCATTTTCATTTCCTTCCCCCTCCTCTTTCATTCATATCACACACTTTATTCATTATAACCATTTAACAGTAACCCTCTACAATACACTCTTAACCTCTTCAAGTCAAGGGTCAATCGTTATCTATCCTCCTTATCGTCATTATTTTCATTTCCTCCCCCTCCTCTTTCATTCATATCACACACTTTATTCATTATAACCATTTAACAGTGACCCTCTACACTACAATCTTAACCTCTTCAAGTCAAGGGTCAATCGTTATCTATCCTCCTTATCGTCATCATTTTCATTTCCTTCCCCCTCCTCTTTCATTCATATCACACACTTTATTCATTATAACCATTTAACAGTAACCCTCTACAATACAATCTTAACCTCTTCAAGTCAAGGGTCAATCGTTATCTATCCTCCTTATCGTCATTATTTTCATTTCCTTCCCCCTCCTCTTTCATTCATATCACACACTTTATTCATTATAACCATTTAACAGTAACCCTCTACACTACAATCTTAACCTCTTCAAGTCAAGGGTCAGTCGTTATCTATCCTCCTTATCGTCATCATTTTCATTTCCTTCCCCCTCCTCTTTCATTCATATCACACACTTTATTCATTATAACCATTTAACAGTAACCCTCTACAATATAATCTTAACCTCTTCAAGTCAAGGGTCAATCGTTATCTATCCTCCTTATCGTCATCATTTTCATTTCCTTCCCCCTCCTCTTTCATTCATATCACACACTTTATTCATTATAACCATTTAACAGTAACCCTCTACAATACAATCTTAACCTCTTCAAGTCAAGGGTCAATCGTTATCTATCCTCCTTATCGTCATTATTTTCATTTCCTTCCCCCTCCTCTTTCATTCATATCACACACTTTATTCATTATAACCATTTAACGGTAACCCTCTACAATACAATCTTAACCTCTTCAAGTCAAGGGTCAATCGTTATCTATCCTCCTTATCGTCTTTATTTTCATTTCCTTCCCCCTCCTCTTTCATTCATATCACACACTTTATTCATTATAACCATTTAACAGTAACCCTCTACAATACAATCTTAACCTCTTCAAGTCAAGGGTCAATCGTTATCTATCCTCCTTATCGTCATCATTTTCATTTCCTTCCCCCTCCTCTTTCATTCATATCACACACGTTATTCATTATAACCATTTAACAGTAACCCTCTACAATACAATATTAACCTCTTCAAGTCAAGGGTCAATCGTTATCTATCCTCCTTATCGTCATTATTTTCATTTCCTTCCCCGTCCTCTTTCGTTCATATCACACACTTTATTCATTATAACCATTTAACAGTAACCCTCTACAGTACAATCTTAACCTCTTCAAGTCAAGGGTCAATCGTTATCTATCCTCCTTATCGTCATCATTTTCATTTCCTTCCCCCTCCTCTTTCATTCATATCACACGATTTATTCATTATAACCATTTAACAGTAACCCTCTACAATACAATCTTAACCTCTTCAAGTCAAGGGTCAATCGTTATCTATCCTCCTTATCGTCATCATTTTCATTTCCTTCCCCCTCCTCTTTCATTCATATCACACACTTTATTCATTATAACCATTTAACAGTAACCCCCTACAATACAATCTTAACCTCTTCAAGTCAAGGGTCAATCGTTATCTATCCTCCTTATCGTCATCATTTTCATTTCCTTCCCCCTCCTCTTTCATTCATATCACACACTTTATTCATTATAACCATTTAACAGTAACCCTCTACACTACAATCTTAACCTCTTCAAGTCAAGGGTCAATCGTTATCTATCCTCCTTATTGTCATCATTTTCATTTCCTTCCCCCTCCTCTTTCATTCATATCACACACTTTATTCATTATAACCATTTAACAGTAACCCTCTACAATACACTCTTAACCTCTTCAAGTCAAGGGTCAATCGTTATCTATCCTCCTTATCGTCATTATTTTCATTTCCTCCCCCTCCTCTTTCATTCATATCACACACTTTATTCATTATAACCATTTAACAGTGACCCTCTACACTACAATCTTAACCTCTTCAAGTCAAGGGTCAATCGTTATCTATCCTCCTTATCGTCATCATTTTCATTTCCTTCCCCCTCCTCTTTCATTCATATCACACACTTTATTCATTATAACCATTTAACAGTAACCCTCTACAATACAATCTTAACCTCTTCAAGTCAAGGGTCAATCGTTATCTATCCTCCTTATCGTCATTATTTTCATTTCCTTCCCCCTCCTCTTTCATTCATATCACACACTTTATTCATTATAACCATTTAACAGTAACCCTCTACACTACAATCTTAACCTCTTCAAGTCAAGGGTCAGTCGTTATCTATCCTCCTTATCGTCATCATTTTCATTTCCTTCCCCCTCCTCTTTCATTCATATCACACACTTTATTCATTATAACCATTTAACAGTAACCCTCTACAATATAATCTTAACCTCTTCAAGTCAAGGGTCAATCGTTATCTATCCTCCTTATCGTCATCATTTTCATTTCCTTCCCCCTCCTCTTTCATTCATATCACACACTTTATTCATTATAACCATTTAACAGTAACCCTCTACAATACAATCTTAACCTCTTCAAGTCAAGGGTCAATCGTTATCTATCCTCCTTATCGTCATTATTTTCATTTCCTTCCCCCTCCTCTTTCATTCATATCACACACTTTATTCATTATAACCATTTAACGGTAACCCTCTACAATACAATCTTAACCTCTTCAAGTCAAGGGTCAATCGTTATCTATCCTCCTTATCGTCTTTATTTTCATTTCCTTCCCCCTCCTCTTTCATTCATATCACACACTTTATTCATTATAACCATTTAACAGTAACCCTCTACAATACAATCTTAACCTCTTCAAGTCAAGGGTCAATCGTTATCTATCCTCCTTATCGTCATCATTTTCATTTCCTTCCCCCTCCTCTTTCATTCATATCACACACGTTATTCATTATAACCATTTAACAGTAACCCTCTACAATACAATATTAACCTCTTCAAGTCAAGGGTCAATCGTTATCTATCCTCCTTATCGTCATTATTTTCATTTCCTTCCCCGTCCTCTTTCGTTCATATCACACACTTTATTCATTATAACCATTTAACAGTAACCCTCTACAGTACAATCTTAACCTCTTCAAGTCAAGGGTCAATCGTTATCTATCCTCCTTATCGTCATCATTTTCATTTCCTTCCCCCTCCTCTTTCATTCATATCACACGATTTATTCATTATAACCATTTAACAGTAACCCTCTACAATACAATCTTAACCTCTTCAAGTCAAGGGTCAATCGTTATCTATCCTCCTTATCGTCATCATTTTCATTTCCTTCCCCCTCCTCTTTCATTCATATCACACACTTTATTCATTATAACCATTTAACAGTAACCCCCTACAATACAATCTTAACCTCTTCAAGTCAAGGGTCAATCGTTATCTATACTCCTTATCGTCATCATTTTCATTTCCTTCCCCCTCCTCTTTCATTCATATCACTCTTTTCAACTCTCTGGGCTTGAATTGTGTGGAATATTAGTAATTATTGGAATTATAGTTAATAAGAGAGCCTACTCTGCAGTGAACACGTCTCTAAATTTCGTCCCCATTGATGGGTTTGTTGTCTCATCAGAGACCTGAAAGACAGAACTTACAAAATTTTCCAAAAAAAAAAATATAGGAACAAGATCATCGAAGTAAAGTAAAGTTCACCCTAGTTAAGCTGTGGCGAGGACACGGAAGAAGCCAAAAGTTCCCCCCCACAAAAAAAGATAAAAAATACCAAGCACATTCGCCGTAAACATTTTTACTGTAGGAAAACTAACTTCAGACTTTTCCTACATTAGCCTGACGTGAAACACTAAGGCAGACAGAATTTCAGATCTTTCTGCAGATCTGGACAGGCAACTGAAACCGAGAGTCAAGTCGTGTCTATTGCATTTTTGTTGCAATTGATGAGAGCACGGACATTACAGATTTTCTGTTGCCTTCAACTCTGCTCTTCATTAATATATGAAGTCATCTGATAAAAACAAATTCATTTACACTATTGACATTATTCGGGCTATTGTCCTCATCTTTGTCGCCATATTTATCACAGCGTTTCGGCCGTTGCACGCCCCGGCCTTCTTCAGGTGGCTGGAATGTCGAACTGAACAAACATATTGATATATATATATATATATATATATATATATATTCAAACCTAATGAGCCAGACAAACCTACCAAGGTTTCACTTAGGCAGATCGTCAGGCTCCCTGACAATCTGCCTAAGTGAAACCTTGGTAGGTTTGTCTGTCTCATTAGGTTTGACTAGGTTTGCTCTACGTTTGTATTGAGATCTTTAGTTAGTTGTTTACTCGTATCGGGGTTTTTTCTTTGGGCCTTGAACCTGTATCTGTGCGATTACTTTCGATAGACTTTCATGTTCCTGGCTCTTTCTTTTTTAAAACCTTTTTTCCCTTCGTGATTGATTTGGCTATTGTTAAATCAAGAATCCGATGGTTTTTCGACACGAGTATAGTTACCTATATTTATATATATATATATATATATATATATATATATATATATATATATATATAAGCATTTCACCCCAAGCAAGTCGGGAGTGCTACTAGTACGCAAGGGGATACAGTCACTGAAAGTAAGATAAAAGACTGGGTACAGGGGGTGGGGGCGAGGAAAGGATAAAAAGAAGAACGGGGATCAAGGCAACAGAAGATGTCGATTGACATTACATTTAAACATTTTGAAGATTATAGTTGTCAGGGAAGCAAGTAAGAGGATGGTAGTTCTACTGTTGGGAAGTGCAAGAGAAGAAGCTGTTAGAGTAGAAGAGGCAGTTACACTTAAATGTTTCGATAGTTTAAAAGGGTGGGACCTAAATGCCAACCTAGTAGCACGTTTAAATTCATGCAGTCGGGGAACCAGTGAAAATAGCTCATCAGAGCAGATGCCGTGAAAATATTTATAGAAAAGACAGAGAGAAACCACATTACGTCAGTAAGAAAGTGACTGGAGTCGAGAATGCAGATCCAGGACTTATCACATTGCATATCCGTCTTTGGATATTTTTTGTCGAAAATCTCGAGTTGAACAGCGGCAGCACCAGACCATATATGGCAACAGTATTCAATGCAAGGACGAATTGTAGATTTGTAGACGTGAAAGATGGACTCAGACGAGAAAATCCTTATTTGTTTTACCATTTTTAATTTATTCAACGTAATGTGTTTTAATAGTATTCATTAAATAGATTCACTGTATGGTTGTTAACAAAAGGGAGAGATCAACATGAGAATTACAAAATGGGGATGCCAAAATCAAACAAATACAAAACTTTGAATATCTACGAAGTATTTTAACAACGGACTGAAAATGGGGAGCAAGGCAAGAAAAGATGCCGATTGACATTGCATTTAAATTTTTGAAGATTACAGTCATCAGGTAAGCAACTAAGAGGAAGGGAGTTTCACTGTCAGGAAGTGCGAGACAAGAAGCGGTTGGAGTAGAAGTGACGGTTACATTTAAGTGATTCGACATTAAAATGGTGGGACCGGGATGCCAACCTAGTAGCGCGCTTAAATTCGTGCAGTCGGAGGACCAGTGAAAATAACTCATTAGAGCAAATGTCTTGAAAATATTTATAGAAAAGACGGGGGAGCTACATTATGTCGGTGAGAAAATGACTGGCGTCGCGACCCCAAGTCAGGACCAATCACATTGTATATCCGTCTTTGGATTTTGTCGTGAACCTCGAAATGGCGCATCAGACCGTATATGGCAACAGTATCCCATGCAAGGACGAATGGTAGATTCGTAGACGTGAAGGATGGACTCAGACGAGAAAAATCTCCTGGCGCGACACGGAAGACCAACTTTCCTCGCGGACGTTGGCGTGTCCTCTTCCACAAGAAGTGAATGTTGGCACATGGCGATCTTAGCACTGCCCGTCTACTCCTTCAGCCTGAACTACTGGTCTCTCCTATTAAAAATTCCAAGCCATTATCCATTACCCCACCCGCACATATACGCTTACAGTACCTGGTGTTCGCAAACGGTCCCCCATCGAGGTACTGACCTGGCTTGATAGTTCAGTGTTCATACTGGAATCGGCTCTTACTTCTCAGTATATGTGACATCAAGCGTGACACACACCATATATATATATTTTTTTAAGCGTATCACCCCAAGCAAGGCCGGTGGCCACTATCACGCATGGGGTTACAGAAGGGTTGGAGGAAGAGCAGATAGGAGTGGTAAAGGAAGGGATGTGGAGAAAGAGAAGGACGGAGGGTCGATCAAGGCAGGGGGGTTACGGAAGATATAGAGCGAGAGCAGATAAGAATGAAAGATGTCAGGAAGTAGAGAAGGGAAGTGGATAGATCAAGGCAATTGGAGATGACGATTGACGCTACACTTAAACCGTTGGAGATTGTATTTGTCAGGGAAACAGTAATAGGGAAGGGAGTTCCATAGGCGAGATGTGCGAGACATGAAGCTATCGGAGTAGAAAAGACGTCTACATCTAACAGTTTCAACGGTGAAGGGGTGGGAACGGGATGCCAGCCTCGTAGCATATCAGTATATAGATAATTAGTTTATATGTATTATTATTATTATGACAGTCTGAGAAGAGGCGAAGAAAATTAGTTCAAATTATGAGGTATGAAATACTAGTAAAAAAATTAGTAATGGTTCATCTAAAAACAATCCGAGATAATAGTACTACTTCTAAGACTATTAGTAGGAAAAAAAAGCAATTGAAATTTAAAATGTAATAAAAGTCAAAATTAATAATGGTCGATAACTATTCAACTAAGAAAAATTTTACAATGTTACTATTAACAATACTTCTAATGTAAATAAATCATTTGAAATTTAAATGAAAGAAAAACGAGGCAAAATTATTAATGGTTGACCAGGCTTCATCTAATAACATTCGAGATAATATAACTACTATTATTACTAAGTTAGAGTAATAGTTAGCGGCTCGGATTGAGAAATCGGAGAGCCGAGTTCGAATTCCAGTTGAATCCATTACATTCACTTACTTGCTAATACTCTTGGGAAATTATGAATCTTCTCAAAAACAGCCCTCCACCCCCACCCCAAACAGCTATGGGTAAATAGCAGAACAGACCGGCAACTGGTCTACCGCAGAAAGAAATGGCAACCTACTGCGGGAAAAAATCTGATTCGTCAGTTACATATCGAAAGATACATGATCTCCTATTTTCTCTGTTTCCTATTTCCCTTAGACATGCTACGATGGCACGTAACTGACTGACTATTAATAATACAAGTATAAATAAAGCAATTGAAATTAAGATGAAAGAAATACTAGTAAAATTTAATGCTGGATGACAATTCATCTAATAAAAATGCAATATAATATTACTACTACTAATACTATCGTGTAAATAAAGCAATTGAAATTAAGATGAAAGAAATACCAGTCAAAAAGTATAAGAAAGTGGCTTCATCTGAAGTATCTTAGCCTGAGTTTCCATTTAGAACTGACACACAACTGTGCGATGTGCACCATCACTAAACCTGATCACCACAAAGCCTGTAGACTCGATGGTAATCCTGCAACTGTCTTAAACAAATGCGCTCCTGAACTGGCTCCTGTTCTCTCTGAGCTATACAATAAATGTATTATATAGGAATAAAATGTCGCTACCGACACTTGGGTTTGAACATAGATCGCCAGTGAGCAAACACAGGTTATCCTATTATTGAATTAATTATATCACGTGACCGTAAGGGAAATGCATATATGGAAGATAGCTTGTGTCTAATTGATCATCATTTCTAGTCTATCCTCCGTTACTATTCGGATCGCTATTATCGAGTAAGTACTATTAGTGCCAGCGATATTCGAAGGCGTCTGACACCAGTATTGTTCAACGGCGTTACTATAGTTGTATCTGCGATTACAAAGTCTCTACTACAACGAGCATTACGAAAGTGACAACGAGTATTCGCTGACATCACAAAACTCTCTCTCTCTCTATCTTCTCATTTGTCCTTACTAGTTATTGTATATGTCGGCATGCTGGCTCTCATAGTGACACCAAATATTATATGCTTTGAGCGCTGACTGCTCACGTGAACACACCAAGCACACAGGTTCCCCATTCACCTCCACAAGTAAATAAGGAAAAAACACTCTTCTTGAAATGATTCCATTTTCCTCGAAATTAGTATAGAACCGAAATCAAAGGACATAATAATAATAATAATAATAATAATAATAATAATAATAATTATTATTATTATTATTATTATTGTTATTGTTGTTGTTGTAGCATACATACGGACGATAATGGGTATGTCTTCATTCACATAAATACAGTAGTAAATAATGTATGTTGGTCTGGAGTCGGAGATTCGTCTCCAGCTGTGCTGACCGTACTCTCTGCCTCCGGACAGAGAGGATCCCCAGACGAGGTTATGTCGAAGGCAGATTCTCGTCTCGGGAAACAGCTAAACTGGCCCCGTTTTACAGAGGGTCTACGGAGAATTTTTGGCCGAGCCTACGGATTCGGATAACCCCACATTAAATTCGGCGTTGTGCCACATCTGACTGCGTGGGGCAATTGGTAGATACCGTTTGCAGTTGGAGATGCGTCTCCAGCTGAGCTTGTCAAACTCTCTGCAACCGGGCAGAGAGGGTCCCGAGACAAAGCTATGTCGAAGGGCAGAGTCTCGTCTTGAGAAACAGCTACCCGACCCCGTTTTATACGGAGTCTACGGGGAATTTTTGGCCGAGCCTACGGGCTCAGATACTTCACATTAAATTCGGCTTTGTGCCACATCTGTCCGCGTAGGGCGGTTGGTAGGTATCTTGCAGTTTGGAGATTCATTGTGGAATTCATTTGACTCACTTCTAGCAGTGGACTACGTCTTCTACGCGCCGCTGGCGAATCTTATATGTGTTGTTCTTGTCCTAAGTATTATCGTTCATTACCAACCTTCGTGTGATTATTCTATTTAGTAACCTTCCCAAGGTGAGAACAGTTATTATTATTATTATGTTAGTAATTTCTTAAATAATTTTTCCCCCGTTTCCATATGGCTACAGGTGTACTAATCTGACAATGTCATGCTTTTTGACTGACTTGACCCCAAATGTAAAATATATTTTTCTTGGGACACTAAAATCAAGTAATGCATTCCTATAGTAAAAATCATTTCCAATGCATTCCTATAGTAAAAATAATTGGCCGTGCATTTCTATAGTAAAAATCATTTGCAATGCATTCCTATAGTAAAATAATGGGCTATAGATTCCTATATTAAAATCATTTGGAATGCATTCTTATGCCAAGATCATTTGGAATGCATTCCTATAGTAAAAATAATTTGCAATGCATTTTTTTAGTAAAAATCATTGGCTATGCATTCATTTATATTTAAAATCTTTGGCCATGCATTTCTACTGTAAAAATTATTTGCAAGAAATTTCTATAGGAAAAAACTTGGAAACGCTTTCTATTCTAAATTATTATTGGCAATGCATTCCTATAGTAAAAAACATTGGCTATGCATTCCTATAGTAAAAATCATTTCCAATGCATTCCTATAGTAAAAATCATTGGCAATGCATTCCTATAGTAAAAATCATTGGCTATGCATTCCTATAGTAAAAATCATTGGCAATGCATTCTTATAGTAAAAATCATTTGCAATGCATTCCTATAGTAAAAAACATTGGCAATGCATTCATATAGTAAAAATCTTTGGTAATGCTTTCGTATAGTAAAAATCATTGTCAATGCATTCCTATAGTAAAAATCATTTCCAATGCATTCCTATAGTAAAAATTATTTGCAATGCATTCCTATAGTGCATATAATTGGCACGCATTTCATTTGCAAGAAATTCCTATATGAAAAGAATTGGTAATGCTTTCCATTACTAAAAATCATTGGCAAAATATTCCTATAGTTAAAATCATTGGCAATGCATTCCTATAGTAAAAAGCATTGGCAATGCATTTCTTTAATAAAAATTTTTGGCAACGCATTCCTATAGTAAAAATCATTTGCAATGCATTCCTATAGTGAAAAATCATTGGAAATGCATTCCTAAAATAAAAATTTTTGGCAATGCAATATTATAGTAAAACCACTGGCAATGTACACCTTTTGTAAAAATTATTGTTGATACATTTCTATAGTAAGTGTCATTTTCAATGTATTTGTATAGTAAATCCCTTGTATACCTCTATCAATTGTAACCTTAAAATACTTATTTCTGTCCTGCTACGGTTCAATATTCTTTGAACGAGCTATTAGCATTGGTTTTTGTTTTGGCTTTTGGGGTTTCTGTTTAATTCCTACTAAATTTTTACTAAAACTGGTTTTAAAAATTGGGTTTATTAAGTCCACTGACTGTTATTGCTTATTCGTTTACTCATAAGAATTTCCTTGCAAACGCATTTGTTTACGGTAGCTTGGTCTGTGAACTTTTCTTCTCGTGTGACATAATTTGTTGTCTTTGCTATTGAATGAGTTTCAGTGTTATAGTTTGAAAATATTTGGTATCGCTCGTTGTTTGTGATTCAGTCGCTCCAGTCTATCTACCATAAGGTTTTCTGTAAACAAAACCGGAACAAACTCATCGTCTATTTCAAATTTGCACTGTTTGTCGTATTTTACACGCGTTATAATAATGATTAATATTTTTTCCAGTTAACTTATAGTCTAGACTTAATCGAAAATAGACATGGTTCTATGAAACCCCAGATCCCTTACGTCACCGGTAGCAGAGCAAAAAGAAGCACAATTCTCTGTAGGAAGGGTAAGTATATCAATGTAAGGGGCTTCTAAAAGGAATAAATCCCAACCAGAATGAAAAGAAAGGATGGACATCTTGTGTATAGAAGGTTCCTTTCTAATAGGTGACTGGAACGAAATGTCAAGAGATATTAAATCGTGGGGAAAATTATCAACATAACAGTGTCGCGAAGCGCCACAATAGCTACGTGAGGACATTAGAAGGAAATCAAGTAAGAAAGATGGTGATAGTTAAAATCATTTACAATCTATTCCATTCTGTAATGCATTCCTATGATAAAGGTAATTTCTAAAGCATTCTTATAGTAAAAATCATTGGCAATGCATTCCTATAGTAAAAATCATTGGCAATGCATTCCTATAGTAAGAATCATTGGCAATGCATTCCTATAGTAAAAATAATTGGCAATGCATTCCAATAGTAAAAATCATTTGCAATGTATTCCTATAGTAAAAATCATTTCCAATGCATTTCTATAGTAAAAAACATTGGCTATGCATTCCTATAGTAAAAATCATTGGCAATGCATTCCTATAGTAAAAATCATTGGCAATGCATTCTTATAGTAAAAATCATTTGCAATGCATTCCTATAGTAAGAATCATTGGCAATGCATTCCTATAGTAAAAATCATTGGAAATGCATTCCTATAGTAAAAATCATTTGCAATGCATTCCTATAGTAAGAATCATTGGCAATGCATTGCTATAGTAAAAATCATTGGCAATGAATTCATAGAATAAAAATCATTGTCAATTCATTCCTATAGTAAGAATCATTTGCAATGCATTCCTATAGTAAGAATCATTGGCAATGCATTCCTATAGTAAAAATCATTTGCAATGCATTCCTATAGTAAAAATCATTTCCAATGCATTACTATAGTAAACATCATTGGCAATGCATTCCTATAGTAAAAATCATTTGCAATGCATTCCTATAGTAAAAATCATTGGCAATGAATTCATAGAATAAAAATCATTGTCAATTTATTTCTATAGTAAAAATCATTTGCAATGCAATACTATAATAAAAATCATTGGCAATGCATTCTTATAGTAAAAATCATTGGCTATGCATTGCTATAGTAAAAATCATTGGCAATGAATTCATAGAATAAAAATCATTGTCAATTCATTTCTATAGTAAAAATCATTTGCAATGCAATACTATAGTAAAAATCATTGGCAATGCATTCCTATAGTAAAAATCATTGGCAATGAATTCATAGAATAAAAATCATTGTCAATTCATTTCTATAGTAAAAATCATTTGCAATGCAATACTATAGTAAAAATCATTGGCAATGCATTCCTATAGTAAAAAATCTTTGGCAATACATTCCGATAGTAAAAATTATTGGCAATGCATTCTTCTATTAAAAATCATTGGCAATGCATTCCTATAGTAACAATCATTGGCAATGCATTCCTATAGTAAAAATCATTGCCAATTCATTCCTATAGTAACAATCATTGGCAATGCATTCCTATAGTAACAATCATTGGCAATGCATTCCTATTGTAAAAATCATTTGCAATGTAAAACTATAGTAGAAATCATTGGTTATGCTTTCCTATAATTCAACTTAACACTTTTTGTCGTATTTTACATGCGTAATAATAATGATAATATTTTTTTCCAATTAACCTGTAGTCTACACTAAATCGAGAATAGAGTAAGTTTGATGAATCCCTTGATTCCTTATTACAACTCTATCAAAACAAAACATGTCTTTAATTTTAATCGAAATTAGAAACATTTCGGTGTCGTATTGATGCTCTGTTGATATTTATATATCGCGACGGGTGACCTTGTAAATCTACACTTGAAGCAAACCGGTAAGACTACATATAATCCAGTCGCTTAACTTATTCAGATTTCGTATAACGTAACCATCATAATATCCTATATATATATATATATATATATATATATATATATATATATATATATATATATATATATATATATATATATTTGTTTGTTTATTTACATTGTTTACACCTGTGTTTTCCCAAATGACAAAACAAGATTCCCAGTTGTCGATTCGTGTCAGTGTCAGCGTCGAATCTGTGTCAGTTATTTTTTGATGGAAAATTCCCCCTGAATATTTTTATTCCACCCACCCGTTTAATAAATGTCCTGAAAATATTCCCTCACCCCTCACTTAGGATATGACCGTGTTATATACGGTACTTATGAACACAAATGGGTATGTCCCAATCCTCATAAATACGTTGGATACTATTGTAAGTAGAGAATTTATTGAGATTTGAAAATCAAGTTACACCCTATTGCCTTTGTGCAATGAGAAACCCGGGTAACTCTATGCCAGAGGGCAGAGTCTGGGGAGGTAGACAGATACCCTATACCGCGTATGCGGGGTCTACGGGCAATTTTAGCCTGAGCCCATGGGCTCGGAAATCGCCACTTTAAATTTGGCCTT
Source organism: Acanthosepion esculentum (assembly GCA_964036315.1). Classification (NCBI taxonomy): domain Eukaryota; kingdom Metazoa; phylum Mollusca; class Cephalopoda; order Sepiida; family Sepiidae; genus Acanthosepion; species Acanthosepion esculentum. The sequence goes on along the minus strand of OZ038514.1, from coordinate 46,185,981 downwards.
GTGCCGCACCCTACTTCGTGGGGAGGAAGGTCAATATCGTAATATACTGTCTAAGTGGTCCACCACAAGCAGTGGTTAACCCACTTCACGCCGCTGGCGAGTATTGTATTTTGTTGTTGCTATAAAGATTACTATGACATTTCCAACCTCCGTTTTGGTTATTCCTCATTCAGTGACCTTTTCTAGGTTAAAACAGACCGCAAGGCAGCAGAGGTTTATTATCAGAGTTTTCTTTCTCCATAATGATAAATGTTTCCTATTTGTTTTTAATTTTGTCATCCTATCGGAAAACAAATGTCCCGAAAATATTCCCACTTTAAGTCTCAAAGCACAAAGTGTTTCATTATCAGAAGTTATACTGTGAGCTGTTTGAACATCTCCCAAAAGGTTTACCTTTAATATCTATAAAGTAGCAAGTTAAATTTTCATGATTTCGCACACACACACACACACACACACACACACATTATTATCCCGACCAAATAAAACAATTCTTACAATCTAAAAATATTTTCTGGTTTTAAATAACACGTATAGGGTTGATAAGCCGTAAAAATGAAGCAAATCTGTAAAATCACCGTGGCCATAAAGTGAGGGATCAGTTTATATACTGATTGTGATATAGAACTGATCCTCCACTTTATATCCACGATATAAATTCTTCAGTATCTCTCTATATTTCCTCAAGGACACATGGCACAGTGGATAAAGACGTTGGTTAGATCCATTGAGAGGACTCAAAGAGTGTGAGTTCAATACCCTGTTAAGTCCGTGGAGAAGTTGGAGAGGGGAATTAACAGGAGACAACTGACAACTGACATCCATTAAAACATGGCACGTGGAACTAGAACAGTCTACCCTAGTGAACGAAATAAAGTATTAAGTTCGACATTCCAACCACCTGAAGAAGGCCGGAGCGTACAACGGCCGAAACGTTGTAATAAATATGGCGATAAAGATGAGGACAATAGTCCGAATAATGTAAATAGTGTATATAAATTCTTGTTTGGTTAGTAAATTCAGATTAATGTGTGAATCTCCAGCTCTTCTCTCCCCAGCTACGGGTTAATTAGTAAGATGTGTATCACTAAATCATCGTTATCTAAAAACTAAAGATTGCAATTTAAATAT
>OZ038514.1:46014850-46182350 GCA_964036315.1 Acanthosepion esculentum | reverse complement strand
ATCTCTGAAGCTCGTAACATTCAATTTAAAATAGAATTCAATACAAAAGTAAAGCAATCAAACACACGTAAAAAACGTTACACAAATACAATCATGTTTCGATGCGTATTAACACATCTGGCGTTAGTAAATAACTGGTGAGTAGACAATTTATTGAGATTTAAAAACAAGACACACGAGAAAAGGAAAAAAAGAAAAAGAGTCAGAATGAAAACAATATACACCCTCTTTTCACGAGAAAAGGAAGAATAAGAAAGAGAGTCAGAAATAATGACACAATATAAGCCCTGTTTTCACAAGAAAAGGAATAAGAGTAAGACAGAAAGACACAATATAAGCCCTGTTTTCACGAGAAAAGGAAGAAGAGTGAGAAAGAAAGACACAATATAAGCCCTGTTTTCACGAGAAAAGGAAGAAGAGTAAAAGAGTGAGAAAGAAAGACACAATATAAGCCCTGTTTTCACAAGAAAAGGAAGAGTAAGACAGAAAGACACAATATAAGCCCTGTTTTCACGAGAAAAGGAAGAAGAGTAAAAGTGTGAGAAAGATAGACACAATATAAGCCCTGTTTTCACAAGAAAAGGAAGAAGAGTAAGACAGAAAGACACAATATAAGCCCTGTTTTCACGAGAAACGGAAGAAGAGTGAGAAAGAAAGACACAATATAAGCCCTGTTTTCACGAGAAAAGGAAGAAGAGTAAAAGAGTGAGAAAGAAAGACACAATATAAGCCCTGTTTTCACAAGAAAAGGAAGAGTAAGACAGAAAGACACAATATAAGCCCTGCTTTCACGAGAAAAGGAAGAAGAGTAAAAGTGTGAGAAAGAAAGACACAATATAAGCCCTGTTTTCACAAGAAAAGGAAGAAGAGTAAGACAGAAAGACACAATATAAGCCCTGTTTTCACGAGAAAAGGAAGAAGAGTGAGAAAGAAAGACACAATATAAGCCCTGTTTTCACGAGAAAAGGAAGAAGAGTAAAAGAGTGAGAAAGAAAGACACAATATAAGCCCTGTTTTCACAAGAAAAGGAAGAGTAAGACAGAAAGACACAACATAAGCCCTGTTTTCACGAGAAAAGGAAGAAGAGTAAAAGAGTGAGAAAGAAAGACACAATATAAGCCGTTTTCACAAGAAAAGGAAGAAGAGTAAGACAGAAAGACACAATATAAGCCCTGTTTTCACGAGAAAAGGAAGAAGAGTAAAAGAGTGAGAAAGAAAGACACAATATAAGCCCTGTTTTCACGAGAAAAGGAAGAAGAGTAAAAGTGTGAGAAAGAAAGACACAATATAAGCCCTGTTTTCACGAGAAAAGGAAGAAGAGTAAAAGTGTGAGAAAGAAAGACACAATATAAGCCCTGTTTTCACGAGAAAAGGAAGAAGAGTAAAAGAGTGAGAAAGAAAGACACAATATAAGCCCTGTTTTCACAAGAAAAGGAAGAGTAAGACAGAAAGACACAATATAAGCCCTGTTTTCACGAGAAAAGCAAGAAGAGTAAAAGTGTGAGAAAGAAAGACACAATATAAGCCCTGTTTTCACGAGAAAAGGAAGAAGAGTAAAAGAGTGAGAAAGAAAGACGCAATATAAGCCCTGTTTTCACAAGAAAAGGAGGAAGAGTAAGACAGAAAGACACAATATAAGCCCTGTTTTCACGAGAAAAGGAAGAAGAGTAAAAGAGTGAGAAAGAAAGACACAATATAAGCCCTGTTTTCACAAGAAAAGGAAGAGTAAGACAGAAAGACACAATATAAGCCCTGTTTTCAGGAGAAAAGGAAGAAGAGTAAAAGAGTGAGAAAGAAAGACACAATATAAGCCCTGTTTTCACAAGAAAAGGAAGAGTAAGACAGAAAGACACAATATAAGCCCTGTTTTCACGAGAAAAGAAAGAAGAGTAAAAGAGTGAGAAAGAAAGACACAATATAAGCCCTGTTTTCACGAGAAAAGGAAGAAGAGTAAAAGAGTGAGAAAGAAAGACACAATATAAGCCCTGTTTTCACGAGAAAAGGAAGAACAGTAAAAATGTGAGAAAGAAAGACACAATATAAGCCCTGTTTTCACGAGAAAAGGAAGAAGAGTAAAAGAGTGAGAAAGAAAGACACAATATAAGCCCTGTTTTCACGAGAAAAGGAAGAAGAGTAAAAGAGTGAGAAAGAAAGACACAATATAAGCCCTGTTTTCACAAGAAAAGGAGGAAGAGTAAGACAGAAAGACACAATATAAGCCCTGTTTTCACGAGAAAAGGAAGAAGAGTAAAAGAGTGATAAAGAAAGACACAATATAAGCCCTGTTTTCACAAGAAAAGGAAGAGTAAGACAGAAAGACACAATATAAGCCCTGTTTTCACAAGAAAAGCAGGAAGGGTAAAACAGAAAGACACAATATAAGCCCTGTTTTCACGAGAAAAGGAAGAAGAGTAAAAGAGTGAGAAAGAAAGACACAATATAAGCCCTGTTTTCACAAGAAAAGGAAGAGTCAGACAGAAAGACACAATATAAGCCCTGTTTTCACGAGAAAAGGAAGAAGAGTAAAAGAGTGAGAAAGAAAGACACAATATAAGCCCTGTTTTCAAAAGAAAAGGAAGAGTAAGTCAGAAAGACACAATATAATCCCTGTTTTCACGAGAAAAGGAAGAAGAGTAAAAGAGTGAGAAAGAAAGACACAATATAAGCCCTGTTTTCACGAGAAAAGGAAGAAGAGTAAAAGAGTGAGAAAGAAAGACACAATATAAGCCCTGTTTTCACAAGAAAAGGAAGAAGAGTAAAAGTGTGAGAAAGAAAGACACAATGTAAGCCCTGTTTTCACGAGAAAAGGAAGAAGAGTAAAAGAGTGAGAAAGAAAGACACAATAAAAGCCCTGTTTTCACAAGAAAAGGAAGAGTAAGACAGAAAGACACAATATAAGCCCTGTTTTCACGAGAAAAGGAAGAAGAGTAAAAGAGTGAGAAAGAAAGACACAATATAAGCCCTGTTTTCACAAGAAAAGGAAGAGTAAGACAGAAAGACACAATATAAGCCCTGTTTTCACGAGAAAAGGAAGAAGAGTAAAAGTGTGAGAAAGAAAGACACAATATAAGCCCTGTTTTCACGAGGAAAGGAAGAAGAGTAAAAGAGTGAGAAAGAAAGACACAATATAAGCCCTGTTTTCACAAGAAAAGGAGGAAGAGTAAGACAGAAAGACACAATATAAGCCCTGTTTTCACGAGAAAAGGAAGAAGAGTAAAAGAGTGAGAAAGAAAGACACAATATAAGCCCTGTTTTCACGAGAAAAGGAAGAAGAGTAAAAGTGTGAGAAAGAAAGACACAATATAAGCCCTGTTTTCACGAGAAAAGGAAGAAGAGTAAAAGTGTGAGAAAGAAAGACACAATATAAGCCCTGTTTTCACGAGAAAAGGAAGAAGAGTAAAAGAGTGAGAAAGAAAGACACAATATAAGCCCTGTTTTCACAAGAAAAGGAGGAAGAGTAAGACAGAAAGACACAATATAAGCCCTGTTTTCACGAGAAAAGGAAGAAGAGTAAAAGAGTGACAAAGAAAGACACAATATAAGCCCTGTTTTCACAAGAAAAGGAAGAGTAAGACAGAAAGACACAATATAAGCCCTGTTTTCACAAGAAAAGGAGGAAGAGTAAGACAGAAAGACACAATATAAGCCCTGTTTTCACGAGAAAAGGAAGAAGAGTAAAAGAGTGAGAAAGAAAGACACAATATAAGCCCTGTTTTCACAAGAAAAGGAAGAATAAGACAGAAAGACACAATATAAGCCCTGTTTTCACAAGAAAAGGAGGAAGAGTAAGACAGAAAGACACAATATAAGCCCTGTTTTCACGAGAAAAGGAAGAAGAGTAAAAGAGTGAGAAAGAAAGACACAATATAAGCCCTGTTTTCACAAGAAAAGGAAGAGTAAGACAGAAAGACACAATATAAGCCCTGTTTTCACAAGAAAAGGAGGAAGAGTAAGACAGAAAGACACAATATAAGCCCTGTTTTCACGAGAAAAGGAAGAAGAGTAAAAGAGTGAGAAAGAAAGACACAATATAAGCCCTGTTTTCACAAGAAAAGGAAGAGTAAGACAGAAAGACACAATATAAGCCCTGTTTTCACAAGAAAAGGAGGAAGAGTAAGACAGAAAGACACAATATAAGCCCTGTTTTCACGAGAAAAGGAAGAAGAGTAAAAGAGTGAGAAAGAAAGACACAATATAAGCCCTGTTTTCACAAGAAAAGGAAGAAGAGTAAAAGAGTGAGAAAGAAAGACACAATATAAGCCCTGTTTTCACGAGAAAAGGAAGAGTAAAAGTGTGAGAAAGAAAGACACAATATAAGCCCTGTTTTCACGAGAAAAGGAAGAAGAGTAAAAGTGTGAGAAAGAAAGACACAATATAAGCCCTGTTTTCACGAGAAAAGGAAGAAGAGTAAAAGAGTGAGAAAGAAAGACACAATATAAGCCCTGTTTTCACAAGAAAAGGAAGAGTAAGACAGAAAGACACAATATAAGCCCTGTTTTCACGAGAAAAGGAAGAAGAGTAAAAGTGTGAGAAAGAAAGACACAATATAAGCCCTGTTTTCACGAGAAAAGGAAGAAGAGTAAAAGAGTGAGAAAGAAAGACACAATATAAGCCCTGTTTTCACAAGAAAAGGAGGAAGAGTAAGACAGAAAGACACAATATAAGCCCTGTTTTCACGAGAAAAGGAAGAAGAGTAAAAGAGTGATAAAGAAAGACACAATATAAGCCCTGTTTTCACAAGAAAAGGAAGAGTAAGACAGAAAGACACAATATAAGCCCTGTTTTCACAAGAAAAGCAGGAAGGGTAAAACAGAAAGACACAATATAAGCCCTGTTTTCACGAGAAAAGGAAGAAGAGTAAAAGAGTGAGAAAGAAAGACACAATATAAGCCCTGTTTTCACAAGAAAAGGAAGAGTCAGACAGAAAGACACAATATAAGCCCTGTTTTCACGAGAAAAGGAAGAAGAGTAAAAGAGTGAGAAAGAAAGACACAATATAAGCCCTGTTTTCAAAAGAAAAGGAAGAGTAAGACAGAAAGACACAATATAATCCCTGTTTTCACGAGAAAAGGAAGAAGAGTAAAAGAGTGAGAAAGAAAGACACAATATAAGCCCTGTTTTCACGAGAAAAGGAAGAAGAGTAAAAGAGTGAGAAAGAAAGACACAATATAAGCCCTGTTTTCACGAGAAAAGGAAGAAGAGTAAAAGTGTGAGAAAGAAAGACACAATATAAGCCCTGTTTTCACGAGAAAAGGAAGAAGAGTAAAAGAGTGGGAAAGAAAGACACAATAAAAGCCCTGTTTTCACAAGAAAAGGAAGAGTAAGACAGAAAGACACAATATAAGCCCTGTTTTCACGAGAAAAGGAAGAAGAGCAAAAGAGTGAGAAAGAAAGACACAATATAAGCCCTGTTTTCACAAGAAAAGGAAGAGTAAGACAGAAAGACACAATATAAGCCCTGTTTTCACGAGAAAAGGAAGAAGAGTAAAAGTGTGAGAAAGAAAGACACAATATAAGCCCTGTTTTCACGAGAAAAGGAAGAAGAGTAAAAGAGTGAGAAAGAAAGACACAATATAAGCCCTGTTTTCACAAGAAAAGGAGGAAGAGTAAGACAGAAAGACACAATAAAAGCCCTGTTTTCACGAGAAAAGGAAGAAGAGTAAAAGAGTGAGAAAGAAAGACACAATATAAGCCCTGTTTTCACGAGAAAAGGAAGAAGAGTAAAAGTGTGAGAAAGAAAGACACAATATAAGCCCTGTTTTCACGAGAAAAGGAAGAAGAGTAAAAGTGTGAGAAAGAAAGACACAATATAAGCCCTGTTTTCACGAGAAAAGGAAGAAGAGTAAAAGAGTGAGAAAGAAAGACACAATATAAGCCCTGTTTTCACAAGAAAAGGAGGAAGAGTAAGACAGAAAGACACAATATAAGCCCTGTTTTCACGAGAAAAGGAAGAAGAGTAAAAGAGTGATAAAGAAAGACACAATATAAGCCCTGTTTTCACAAGAAAAGGAAGAGTAAGACAGAAAGACACAATATAAGCCCTGTTTTCACAAGAAAAGGAGGAAGAGTAAGACAGAAAGACACAATATAAGCCCTGTTTTCACGAGAAAAGGAAGAAGAGTAAAAGAGTGAGAAAGAAAGACACAATATAAGCCCTGTTTTCACAAGAAAAGGAAGAATAAGACAGAAAGACACAATATAAGCCCTGTTTTCACAAGAAAAGTAGGAAGAGTAAGACAGAAAGACACAATATAAGCCCTGTTTTCACGAGAAAAGGAAGAAGAGTAAAAGAGTGAGAAAGAAAGACACAATATAAGCCCTGTTTTCACAAGAAAAGGAAGAGTAAGACAGAAAGACACAATATAAGCCCTGTTTTCACAAGAAAAGGAGGAAGAGTAATACAGAAAGACACAATATAAGCCCTGTTTTCACGAGAAAAGGAAGAAGAGTAAAAGAGTGAGAAAGAAAGACACAATATAAGCCCTGTTTTCACAAAAGGAAGAGTAAGAGAGAAAGACACAATATAAGCCCTGTTTTCACAAGAAAAGTAGGAAGAGTAAGACAGAAAGACACAAGATAAGCCCTTTTTCCCGAGAAAAGGAAGAATAGTAAAAGAGTGAGAAAGAAAGACACAATATAAGCCCTGTTTTCACAAGAAAAGGAAGAGTAAGACAGAAAGACACAATATAAGCCCTGTTTTCACAAGAAAAGGAGGAAGAGTAAGACAGAAAGACACAATATAAGCCCTGTTTTCACGAGAAAAGGAAGAAGCGTAAAAGAGTGAGAAAGAAAGACACAATATAAGCCCTGTTTTCACAAGAAAAGGAAGAGTAAGACAGAAAGACACAATATAAGCCCTGTTTTCACGAGAAAAGGAAGAAGAGTAAAAGTGTGAGAAAGAAAGACACAATATAAGCCCTGTTTTCACGAGAAAGGAAGAAGAGTAAAAGAGTGAGAAAGAAAGACACAATATAAGCCCTGTTTTCACAAGAAAAGGAGGAAGAGTAAGACAGAAAGACACAATATAAGCCCTGTTTTCACGAGAAAAGGAAGAAGAGTAAAAGAGTGTGAAAGAAAGACACAATATAAGCCCTGTTTTCACAAGAAAAGGAAGAGTAAGACAGAAAGACACAATATAAGCCCTGTTTTCACGAGAAAAGGAAGAAGAATAAAAGTGTGAGAAAGAAAGACACAATATAAGCCCTGTTTTCACGAGAAAAGGAAGAAGAGTAAAAGAGTGAGAAAGAAAGACACAATATAAGCCCTCTTTTCACAAGAAAAGGAGGAAGAGTAAGACAGAAAGACACAATATAAGCCCTGTTTTCACGAGAAAAGGAAGAAGAGTAAAAGAGTGAGAAAGAAAGACACAATATAAGCCCTGTTTTCACAAGAAAAGGAAGAGTAAGACAGAAAGACACAATATAAGCCCTGTTTTCACGAGAAAAGGAAGAAGAATAAAAGTGTGAGAAAGAAAGACACAATATAAGCCCTGTTTTCACGAGAAAAGGAAGAAGAGTAAAAGAGTGAGAAAGAAAGACACAATATAAGCCCTGTTTTCACAAGAAAAGGAGGAAGAGTAAGACAGAAAGACACAATAAAAGCCCTGTTTTCACGAGAAAAGGAAGAAGAGTAAAAGAGTGAGAAAGAAAGACACAATATAAGCCCTGTTTTCACGAGAAAAGGAAGAAGAGTAAAAGTGTGAGAAAGAAAGACACAATATAAGCCCTGTTTTCACGAGAAAAGGAAGAAGAGTAAAAGTGTGAGAAAGAAAGACACAATATAAGCCCTGTTTTCACGAGAAAAGGAAGAAGAGTAAAAGAGTGAGAAAGAAAGACACAATATAAGCCCTGTTTTCACAAGAAAAGGAGGAAGAGTAAGACAGAAAGACACAATATAAGCCCTGTTTTCACGAGAAAAGGAAGAAGAGTAAAAGAGTGATAAAGAAAGACACAATATAAGCCCTGTTTTCACAAGAAAAGGAAGAGTAAGACAGAAAGACACAATATAAGCCCTGTTTTCACAAGAAAAGGAGGAAGAGTAAGACAGAAAGACACAATATAAGCCCTGTTTTCACGAGAAAAGGAAGAAGAGTAAAAGAGTGAGAAAGAAAGACACAATATAAGCCCTGTTTTCACAAGAAAAGGAAGAATAAGACAGAAAGACACAATATAAGCCCTGTTTTCACAAGAAAAGTAGGAAGAGTAAGACAGAAAGACACAATATAAGCCCTGTTTTCACGAGAAAAGGAAGAAGAGTAAAAGAGTGAGAAAGAAAGACACAATATAAGCCCTGTTTTCACAAGAAAAGGAAGAGTAAGACAGAAAGACACAATATAAGCCCTGTTTTCACAAGAAAAGGAGGAAGAGTAATACAGAAAGACACAATATAAGCCCTGTTTTCACGAGAAAAGGAAGAAGAGTAAAAGAGTGAGAAAGAAAGACACAATATAAGCCCTGTTTTCACAAAAGGAAGAGTAAGAGAGAAAGACACAATATAAGCCCTGTTTTCACAAGAAAAGTAGGAAGAGTAATACAGAAAGACACAAGATAAGCCCTTTTTCCCGAGAAAAGGAAGAATAGTAAAAGAGTGAGAAAGAAAGACACAATATAAGCCCTGTTTTCACAAGAAAAGGAAGAGTAAGACAGAAAGACACAATATAAGCCCTGTTTTCACAAGAAACGGAGGAAGAGTAAGACAGAAAGACACAATATAAGCCCTGTTTTCACGAGAAAAGGAAGAAGCGTAAAAGAGTGAGAAAGAAAGACACAATATAAGCCCTGTTTTCACAAGAAAAGGAAGAGTAAGACAGAAAGACACAATATAAGCCCTGTTTTCACGAGAAAAGGAAGAAGAGTAAAAGTGTGAGAAAGAAAGACACAATATAAGCCCTGTTTTCACGAGAAAAGGAAGAAGAGTAAAAGAGTGAGAAAGAAAGACACAATATAAGCCCTGTTTTCACAAGAAAAGGAGGAAGAGTAAGACAGAAAGACACAATATAAGCCCTGTTTTCACGAGAAAAGGAAGAAGAGTAAAAGAGTGTGAAAGAAAGACACAATATAAGCCCTGTTTTCACAAGAAAAGGAAGAGTAAGACAGAAAGACACAATATAAGCCCTGTTTTCACGAGAAAAGGAAGAAGAATAAAAGTGTGAGAAAGAAAGACACAATATAAGCCCTGTTTTCACGAGAAAAGGAAGAAGAGTAAAAGAGTGAGAAAGAAAGACACAATATAAGCCCTCTTTTCACAAGAAAAGGAGGAAGAGTAAGACAGAAAGACACAATATAAGCCCTGTTTTCACGAGAAAAGGAAGAAGAGTAAAAGAGTGAGAAAGAAAGACACAATATAAGCCCTGTTTTCACAAGAAAAGGAAGAGTAAGACAGAAAGACACAATATAAGCCCTGTTTTCACGAGAAAAGGAAGAAGAATAAAAGTGTGAGAAAGAAAGACACAATATAAGCCCTGTTTTCACGAGAAAAGGAAGAAGAGTAAAAGAGTGAGAAAGAAAGACACAATATAAGCCCTGTTTTCACAAGAAAAGGAGGAAGAGTAAGACAGAAAGACACAATATAAGCCCTGTTTTCACGAGAAAAGGAAGAAGAGTAAAAGAGTGAGAAAGAAAGACACAATATAAGCCCTGTTTTCACAAGAAAAGGAAGAGTAAGACAGAAAGACACTATATAAGCCCTGTTTTCACGAGAAAAGGAAGAAGAGTAAAAGTGTGAGAAAGAAAGACACAATATAAGCCCTGTTTTCACGAGAAAAGGAAGAAGAGTAAAAGAGTGAGAAAGAAAGACACAATATAAGCCCTATTTTCACAAGAAAAGGAGGAAGAGTAAGACAGAAAGACACAATATAAGCCCTGTTTTCACGAGAAAAGGAAGAAGAGTAAAAGAGTGAGAAAGAAAGACACAATATAAGACCTGTTTTCACAAGAAAAGGAAGAGTAAGACAGAAAGACACAATATAAGCCCTGTTTTCACGAGAAAAGGAAGAAGAGTAAAAGTGTGAGAAAGAAAGACACAATATAAGCCCTGTTTTCACGAGAAAAGGAAGAAGAGTAAAAGATTGAGAAAGAAAGACACAATATAAGACCTGTTTTCACGAGAAAAGGAAGAGTAAGACAGAAAGACACAATATAAGCCCTGTTTTCACAAGAAAAGAAGGAAGAGTAAGACAGAAAGACACAATATAAGCCCTGTTTTCACGAGAAAAGGAAGAAGAGTAAAAGAGTGAGAAAGAAAGACACAATATAAGGCCTGTTTTCACAAGAAAAGGAAGAGTAAGACAGAAAGACACAATATAAGCCCTGTTTTCACAAGAAAAGGAGGAAGAGTAAGACAGAAAGACACAATATAAGCCCTGTTTTCACGAGAAAAGGAAGAAGAGTAAAAGAGTGAGAAAGAAAGACACAATATAAGCCCTGTTTTCACAAGAAAAGGAGGAAGAGTAAGACAGAAAGACACAATATAAGCCCTGTTTTCACGAGAAAAGGAAGAAGAGTAAAAGAGTGAGAAAGAAAGACACAATATAAGCCCTGTTTTCACAAGAAAAGGAAGAGTAAGACAGAAAGACACAATATAAGCCCTGTTTTCACGAGAAAAGGAAGAAGAGTAAAAGAGTGAGAAAGAAAGACACAATATAAGCCCTGTTTTCACGAGAAAAGGAAGAAGAGTAAAAGAGTGAGAAAGAAAGACACAATATAAGCCCTGTTTTCACAAGAAAAGGAAGAGTAAGACAGAAAGACACAATATAAGCCCTGTTTTCACAAGAAAAAGAGGACGAGTAAGACAGAAAGACACAATATAAACCCTGTTTTCACGAGAAAAGGAAGAAGAGTAAAAGGGTGAGAAAGAAAGACACAATATAAGCCCTGTTTTCACAAGAAAAGGAAGAGTAAGACAGAAAGACACAATATAAGCCCTGTTTTCACGAGAAAAGGAAGAAGAGTAAAAGTGTGAGAAAGAAAGACACAATATAAGCCCTGTTTTCACGAGAAAAGGAAGAAGAGTAAAAGAGTGAGAAAGAAAGACACAATATAAGCCCTGTTTTCACAAGAAAAGGAGGAAGACTAAAACAAAAAGACACAATATAAGCCCTGTTTTCAAGAGAAAAGGAAGAAGAGTAAAAGAGTGAGAAAGAAAGACACAATATAAGCCCTGTTTTCACAGGAAAAGGAAGAGTAAGACAGAAAGACACAATATAAGCCCTGTTTTCACGAGAAAAGGAAGAAGAGTAAAAGTGTGAGAAAGAAAGACACAATATAAGCCCTGTTTTCACGAGAAAAGGAAGAAGAGTAAAAGAGTGAGAAAGAAAGACACAATATAAGCCCTGTTTTCACAAGAAAAGGAGGAAGAGTAAGACAGAAAGACACAATATAAGCCCTGTTTTCACAAGAAAAGGAGGAAGAGTAAGACAGAAAGACACAATATAAGCCCTGTTTTCACGAGAAAAGGAAGAAGAGTAAAAGAGTGAGAAAGAAAGACACAATATAAGCCCTGTTTTCACAAGAAAAGGAGGAAGAGTAAGACAGAAAGACACAATATAAGCCCTGTTTTCACAAGAAAAGGAGGAAGAGTAAGACAGAAAGACACAATATAAGCCCTGTTTTCACGAGAAAAGGAAGAAGAGTAAAAGAGTGAGAAAGAAAGACACAATATAAGCCCTGTTTTCACAAGAAAAGGAAGAGTAAGACAGAAAGACACAATATAAGCCCTGTTTTCACAAGAAAAGGAGGAAGAGTAAGACAGAAAGACACAATATAAGCCCTGTTTTCACGAGAAAAGGAAGAAGCGTAAAAGAGTGAGAAAGAAAGACTCAATATAAGCCCTGTTTTCACAAGAAAAGGAAGAGTAAGACAGAAAGACACAATATAAGCCCTGTTTTCACAAGAAAAGGAGGAAGAGTAAGACAGAAAGACACAATATAAGCCCTGTTTTCACGAGAAAAGGAAGAAGAGTAAAAGGGTGAGAAAGAAAGACACAATATAAGCCCTGTTTTCACAAGAAAAGGAAGAGTAAGACAGAAAGACACAATATAAGCCCTGTTTTCACAAGAAAAGGAGGAAGAGTAAGACAGAAAGACACAATATAAGCCCTGTTTTCACGAGAAAAGGAAGAAGAGTAAAAGAGTGAGAAAGAAAGACACAATATAAGCCCTGTTTTCACAAGAAAAGGAGGACGAGTAAGACAGAAAGACACAATATAAGCCCTGTTTTCACGAGAAAAGGAAGAAGAGTAAAAGTGTGAGAAAGAAAGACTCAATATAAGCCTTGTTTTCACGAGAAAAGGAAGAAGAGTAAAAGAGTGAGAAAGAAAGACACAATATAAGCCCTGTTTTCACAAGAAAAGGAGGAAGAGTAAGACAGAAAGACACAATATAAGCCCTGTTTTCACGAGAAAAGGAAGAAGAGTAAAAGAGTGAGAAAGAAAGACACAATATAAGCCCTGTTTTCACAAGAAAAGGAAGAAGAGTAAGACAGAAAGACACAATATAAGCCCTGTTTTCACGAGAAAAGGAAGAAGAGTAAAAGTGTGAGAAAGGAAGACACAATATAAGCCCTGTTTTCACGAGAAAAGGAAGAAGAGTAAAAGAGTGAGAAAGAAAGACACAATATAAGCCCTGTTTTCACAAGAAAAGGAAGAAGAGTAAGACAGAAAACACAATATAAGCCCTGTTTTCACAAGAAAAGGAAGAAGAGTAAAAGAGTGAGAAAGAAAGACACAATATAAGCCCTGTTTTCACAAGAAAAGGAAGAAGAGTAAAAGAGTGAGAAAGAAAGACACAATATAAGCCCTGTTTTCACAAGAAAAGGAAGAAGAGTAAGACAGAAAGACACAATATAAGCCCTGTTTTCACGAGAAAAGGAAGAAGAGTAAAAGAGTGAGAAAGAAAGACACAATATAAGCCCTGTTTTCACAAGAAAAGGAAGAAGAGTAAGACAGAAAGACACAATATAAACCCTGTTTTCACGAGAAAAGGAAGAAGAGTGAGAAAGAAAGACACAATATAAGCCCTGTTTTCACAAGAAAAGGAAGAAGAGTAAGACAGAAAGATACAATATAAGCCCTGTTTTCACAAGAAAAGGAAGAAGAGTAAAAGAGTGAGAAAGAAAGACACAATATAAGCCCTGTTTTCACAAGAAAAGGAAGAAGAGTAAAAGAGTGAGAAAGAAAGACACAATATAAGCCCTGTTTTCACAAGAAAAGGAAGAAGAGTAAGACAGAAAGACACAATATAAGCCCTGTTTTCACGAGAAAAGGAAGAAGAGTAAAAGCGTGAGAAAGAAAGACACAATATAAGCCCTGTTTTCACAAGAAAAGGAAGAAGAGTAAAAGAGTGAGAAAGAAAGACACAATATAAGCCCTGTTTTCACAAGAAAAGGAAGAAGAGTGAGAAAGAAAGACACAATATAAGCCCTGTTTTCACGAGAAAAGGAAGAAGTGTAAAAGAGTGAGAAAGAAAGACACAATATAAGCCCTGTTTTCACGAGAAAAGGAAGAAGAGTAAAAGAGTGAGAAAGAAAGACACAATATAAGCCCTGTTTTCACGAGAAAAGGAAGAAGAGTAAGACAGAAAGACACAATAAAAGCCCTGTTTTCACAAGAAAAGGAAGAAGAGTAAAAGAGTGAGAAAGAAAGACACAATATAAGCCCTGTTTTCACAAGAAAAGGAAGAAGAGTAAGACAGAAAGACACAATATAAGCCCTGTTTTCACGAGAAAAGGAAGAAGAGTGAGAAAGAAAGACACAATATAAGCCCTGTTTTCACAAGAAAAGGAAGAAGAGTAAAAGAGTGAGAAAGAAAGACACAATATAAGCCCTGTTTTCACAAGAAAAGGAAGAAGAGTGAGAAAGAAAGACACAATATAAGCCCTGTTTTCACGAGAAAAGGAAGAAGAGTAAAAGAGTGAGAAAGAAAGACACAATATAAGCCCTGTTTTCACAAGAAAAGGAAGAAGAGTAAAAGAGTGAGAAAGAAAGACACAATATAAGCCCTGTTTTCACGAGAAAAGGAAGAAGAGTAAAAGAGTGAGAAAGAAAGACACAATATAAGCCCT
The DNA here is from genome assembly GCA_964036315.1 of Acanthosepion esculentum. Taxonomy (NCBI): domain Eukaryota; kingdom Metazoa; phylum Mollusca; class Cephalopoda; order Sepiida; family Sepiidae; genus Acanthosepion; species Acanthosepion esculentum. Next base: position 46,168,293 of record OZ038514.1, on the reverse strand, counting down.
GTTTTCACAAGAAAAGGAAGTAGAGTAAGACAGAAAGACACAATATAAGCCCTGTTTTCACGAGAAAAGGAAGAAGAGTAAAAGAGTGAGAAAGAAAGACACAATATAAGCCCTGTTTTCACGAGAAAAGGAAGAAGAGTAAAAGAGTGAGAAAGAAAGACACAATATAAGCCCTGTTTTCACGAGAAAAGGAAGAAGAGTAAGACAGAAAGACACAATATAAGCCCTGTTTTCACAAGAAAAGGAAGAAGAGTAAAAGAGTGAGAAAGAAAGACACAATATAAGCCCTGTTTTCACAAGAAAAGGAAGAAGAGTAAGACAGAAAGACACAATATAAGCCCTGTTTTCACAAGAAAAGGAAGAAAAGAAAAAAAGTCAGAAAGAAAAGTGAGGAGATGTGTTGCGGTGTTTATATTTTTGTTTTTATTCAGATCAACCAATCGGAATGTTCTACCCTAAGTTCAAAGTAAGGGGAAAAAACGAAAGTTAAGAAGAAATCATACGTAGACGCCATCCAGATGTCATATACGACCGGGATATAATTTGCTACAATGTTATACACTATACAATGCCATTTCCTAGGTAAGATGAAAGTTAATTTAAGAAGATATACGACAAACTACATTCCCTGTGAATATATATATATATATATATATATACATGTGTGTGTGGGGGGGGTGTTGTAGCATACCTACGAAAATGGGTATGTTCCCATTCACATAAATATAGTAGTAAATACTGTATGTTGGTCTGTAGTTGGAGATTCGTCTCCAGCTGTGCTGGTCAAACTCTCGGCCTTCGAGCAAAGAGGATTCCCAGACGAGGCTATGTCGAAGGGCAGAGTCTCGTCTCAGGAAACAGCTACCCGACCCCGTTTTATACGGAGTTTACGGAAAATGTTAGACGTGCCGACGGCATCGGATACCCCACATTAAATTCTGCCTTGTGCCACATCTGACCGCGTGGGGCAGTTGGTAGGTAGCCTGCAGTTGGAGACTCAGTGTGGAAGTCACTTGACTCACTTCTAGCAGTTGACTACTTCTTTTACGCGCCACTGGCGAATCTTATATGCGTCGTTCGTGTCTTAAGTATTATCGTTCATTACCAACTTTCGTGTGATTATTCTATTCAGTAACCTTCCCTAGATTAGAAATATATATATATATATATATATATATATATATATATATATATATATATATATATATATATACAATTCATGCAAAAATTTCGAGGCCACCCTGCATTTCTTTACAGAACAACTTAAAATAAGATATTTTTGTATTTTTCTAAATAAAAGTTAACATATCAATAATTAAAGTGCTTAAAGTACAAAAACAAATCTATAAAACAAATTATCATACAACAGCATCATATTTTGGTTTCGTCAATAAATCCACCACCTTCCTTAATTACTGCTTTACAAATTTTTGGCAATCTTTCCAACAGTTTTTGAATGGTTGACCTTTCCAAGCATTCTTCAATCACTGAAAAAAGCTCACGCTCACACTTTAGGTATTCTCTTCGAACTCTCCTATCCAATTCATATCATCGTAATCCAATTGGTGAACTTGAGACGGTCAAGTTATAATTTCCAAAAATTGTGTTCCATTTTTTGGGATGGGTGGGGACTCGAGGTAATTTTGACATGATTTAGAAAAAATTGAATCGTTTTTTAACTGAAAGTTGATTTTTTCGAATTATTATGTGTAAACCAGATGGTATAGCATGTCTTTGCCTTATCGAATGATATTGTTCTTTTTTCATGATTCCATTGACAGGGATCAAATCTTCAGCTCTTTTTGTAATCTCAGACACTCGACTGAGGGTGTAATGGTGAAAAAAAAATTTTTTTTTTCATACAAAATATTCGTAATTTAGCAAAATATATTTTGCACAGACGAATCCAAATTTTAACTTTTTGGAAAATGAGTAAAAAGGAAAAGTAAATACACTGTAGTGACTGAAATTTTATCTTTTACTTTCAAAATCATAATTAATTTTAAGGTATTTTTTGTTGAGAAATCCTTTCTGTTTCTGGTGTATACTTATTTCTTTCCGGGTCCCAACCAGAGACCTAATGTCAGAAATGGCGTCGTGACATTTTCCACTGAGCAGTTTTGAAAAGAAAAATCATAAATATTTTACATAGATAAAGCCCTTCGTAAGGTATCTGCTGTACTCGTGGGAACAATTTTTTTGAATTTCTTTAAGGAATCGGCTACCAAGGATTTATTCAATGAGTCTATTGGAATCTTTTCCAATCAATCCGAGGGCTACAACTACAACTGGAATTGTTAATGTCCTCATGCGCCACATTTTTGTGATTTCGATTTCAAGGTCCTTTTATTTTATATAGTTTTCTGAAGATCTTCAAAGATACACTGCATTATTATTATTATTATTATTATTATTATTGAAGTTATATAAGTATTGTTTATTATTATTTAATTCAGATTTTTCTACAGTTGCCCTGGTTTTCTGCATTAGTATTTATTTGTTTTTGTTCAACTAACCTGAAGATCGTTTTTACTTTCAGTTTTTGTTTATCTAAAGTTATATTTGTCAACTTTGCAATTTCTACTTTTGTTCATTTTTTTTATCAATTGGATAGTTTAAGTGTTAGTCCTGTCAAAAAGAAAGTATAAATTCTTTTTATTGTATATTATAAATAACGATTTCATAATATTTTAGGCTTAAATCCTGATTTATATTTTCATTTTTCCTATCTGCTGTCTTTTTAAAAAATTAACTTTTCGATTTTTGTATTAACTTGTTTATATATATAGAGAGAAAAAGGGACGGACAGAAGAGAAAAGCAGATAATGTGTTTATATACCGGGTGTAACAGCAAAATTGTCCAAATCGAGTAACGGCAAAAATTGTCCAAATCGTGTAACAGTAAAATTGCCCAAATCGTGTAACAGCAAAATTGTCCAAATCGTGTAACGGCAAAATTGTCCAAATCGTGTAACAGCAAAATTGTCCAAATCGTGTAACGGCAAAATTGTCCAAATCGTGTAACAGCAAAATTGTCCAAATCGTGCAACGGCAAAATTGTCCAAATCGTGTAAGAGCAAAATTGTCCAAATCGTGTAACAGCAAAATTGTCCAAATCGTTTAAGAGCAAAATTGTCCAAATCGTGTAACGGCAAAATTGTCCAAATCGTTTAAGAGCAAAATTGTCCAAATCGTGTAACGGCAAAATTGTCCAAATCGTTTAAGAGCAAAATTGTCCAAATCGTGTAACGGCAAAATTATCCAAATCGTTTAAGAGCAAAATTGTCCAAATCGTGTAACGGCAAAATTGTCCAAATCGTTTAAGAGCAAAATTGTCCAAATCGTGTAACAGCAAAATTGTCCAAATCGTGTAACGGCAAAATTGTCCAAATCGTGTAACTGCAAAATTGTCCAAATCGTTTAAGAGCAAAATTGTCCAAATCGTGTAACTGCAAAATTGTCCAAATCGTGTAACAGCAAACTCGTTCAACTGTTAGATCAAGTTTGGGACAGTTGTATCTTAGAAATGATTAAAGATATCTTTACTGGAATTCTCCGAGATTTTTATAACACTATTGCACTATACTTTGAGCAATTAGAATGTATATCTAGACTGCAAGCTTAACAGAAGAATAGTAATAAAATCGATCTTCATAACTCAAGATCTGAAGCTCCTGAAGGATTGAAATAAAATTCAAATGTATTATTCCAGGATCATTTTCCAACCTATTCAAGATGATTTTTGTCCTCTCTAACCTTCTAACTTTCTGTCCTGGAGTCATAAGGTGCCTCAAATGTTTCACATACGATTTTATTTTCAAGTTTTTTTTCACTCCTCTTTGGACTGTCATTACTGGAACTCCTCTCTCATGTGCCAAACGTCTTATGGATCGAGTTGGATCTTTTCTAATTGAACTTATTAGCTCTAAGTTGAAATGATGATCCCTTTTTCCTTGTTGTGACCTCCTGATCCAGATTTTCTATCTACCGTTCCCGCATTTTTTTTTAACTCATTCACCGTTCTCTTGATGGTCCTTGAATGGATTTGAAGATAGAATCCAGAACATGTTGGTGCCGTTACTGAAGACCTGAATTATCTTTTTCCTCTCACCATTGCTCAGTTGAGAAGACATAGTGAGGCTGCAACAAAATTATTTTAACCTGTTCTCTTTCTGGATAAATAACTCAAAGGGTTTTTCAGCGATTCTTACGATAAATGGTTTCAAGGTAGCTAAATGTTTTATCTGAAAAACTGGACAAGAAGAAAGTCAATTAGTTTAATGGTTTCTGAGATATCAATCATTTTGCGGGAGGGAAAATTTTCGCCTGCTGTTACAAGATTTGGACAATTTTGCTGTTACACCCGGTATATATGAAAGGTGTTTTTTTTTTTTTTAAACACACTTCAATATACGGTGTGGAGGGTTCGTATTTGACTTCGTGTCGCTAACAGAATTTGAAATGTCGGTGGACCGCAATAAACAAAAGAAAGACTTGATTAGAAAATCAATGGCCAATGTTTATTAACTCAGGTAGGTACAAGATGCGGAGGAAAAGAAAATGGCCGACCTCATGCCAGCATGACGTCGAATGAGGGCGACTGAATCTCTCTTTCGTTGTGACGGCTACCGAACAGGTCCGAACTCAATGGTTGGGAAGTAAGAAGAGAGCGATCATCCTCTTTCCGCGAGTAAGGTCATAAAATTCACACGTGACCGGAAAATCTTTTTGATTTCATTTTGCATTATGGGAATATTTAATGTCTTTATTTTTCATTATTGTTTTATTTATTATTTTAATGATTAGTCTATTTTCATTCTCCCACAATATATCGGACCTGAGTAGAGAACGAATATCTATTTTCTTCCGAAAGTGGCGTCATAACATTCCCACGTGACCGGAAACCATTTTTAGTTTACTTTTGCATTATGGGAAAATTAAATACTTTATTTTTTATTATTATTTTATTTATTACTTTATTTATGAATTTATTTTCATTCTCCCACAATAAGGCGAAAGACACCTTATTCAAGATATATATATATATATATATATTCATTAAAACGGATTATATATAAGGGTGTTTCATTAGGACGGATTATATATGAGGGTGTTTCATTAAGACGGATCAAAGTCAGCAGTAAATAAATCAATGTTATTGGCGAAAATATATTTATTTCTCTTTTGTGTCATGTTATTTAAGCCATGCCGATTATGTGTGGAAAAGAATATCGCGCAATTGTTCGCCAAATCTGAAAGAAAAAGAAAAAATCATTAGACGCTTAAACTTAATTCACATTTTAAATCGGCCCAAGTTATTGGAACACACTTTATGTATATATTGTTCTCTGTTTGTTTTTATTGCTTTACAACTATCTTGAAGATCATTTGTCTTAATTTTACTTTGTGTTTTTTCTTATCTAAAGTAAGAGTTATTTTATCCTTTGGTAGTTTGGGTGTTAGTAAACTTAGCAACGGAGAGTGAGAAGAAGGGACTAGGCATAAACTAAAGAAGACAGAATGCATGGTCATCAGTAAAAGGATGAGCCTAAAATGCGATTTGCAGGTCGGGAACACTAGAATCAAGCAGACGCAAAAGTTTAAATAACTAGGAACCGTTTTGACAGAGGACGGTAAATGCTACACTGAGATCCGTAGACGTATTGCGATGGCCAAGGACGCATTCCAAAAATTGGGTAGAGTATTGCGAGACAGGAGGATTTCTTTGGCAACAAAGAAAAGAATACTGAGCTGTTACGTGACATCTGTCAATCTTTACGGCAGCGAATGTCGGACGATTTCCTCAAAGATGAAGAAGAGACTCAAGACGACAGAGATGTGGTTCTACAGAGGAATGCTAAGGATATCGTGGAATAACGATGAGGTCTTAGAGTGGTTGCAAACAAGAAGGAGGCTTATACTTAACATCAGGAAGAGGCAGATGGAAGTTTCTGGGACACATAATGAGGAAGGAGGTCCTGGAGAAAAGGGAAAACAACGCATGACATACCTAGCGGGCTTAAGCAAGTGGATGACAGAACGTGGTCTGGGTGAGATGGCAGAGGGAAGGAACTTGTTGAGAGATGCAAGGAATGGAAGGTGGAGAGCCATGATCGCCTACGCCCTGAAAGGACATGTCGCATAAAAACATAAGACCGTCAGAAAAATTGTTTATAGATTATATATGATATTATAAACAATGTCCTCGTACCCTCCATGTATTCAATTTCTTATGGACTCTGTGCTCTGATGAGCTTTTTTTCCATGGTGTCCCGACACCTTGAATTCAAGCGTTCCATTAGATTGGCATCTAGGTCTGACCTGTTTACCGATGAAATGTTTAAATGCAACAGCCACAACAGTTCCTTTTCTCGCACTTCCCGCCTGTGGATCTCCTTTCCGATTTCTTGCTTCCAAGACAACTACAATCTTCAAAAATTTAAATGCAATTTCAATCGCCATCTTCTATCTTCTTCAACCCCGTTTATCTTTTATCATTTCCTCAATCGCCCGTACACCCAGTCTTTTCTCTCACTTTCACTCTCTGTAACACCCTGCGTGCTAATGGCATTCCCGCCTTGCTTGGGGTGAAATGATTAAAAAGAAATATAAGACTAGCAGCATGGCCCGGCGTTGCCCGTGCTTGATTCAAAAATCGTACGACTCATACAGCAATCGCTATCAGTTGACTTAAAATATTTTTGCCCTTCCTTGCCTTTAAAGGAGTGCCCTTTGCCGTGCTGATGTTGTTACATGCCTTACTTCTTGCCTATCTCACACTGCGAATTTTTTCTAAGCTCTATACTAAACATTAAATCTGTTACGAAAAAAAAAACTAAACAAAATGAACACAACACGATCAGCTTTAAAAAAGGACACGTAACTGTTCGGTAACTGGAAAAACCGAATGAAAAAAGAATGTTAACAACAAATACTTTTTCACACCCAACACAGTTCTGCGGAATCAGAATCAACGTTGAGTTTAAGCAAGCGAATGAGCCAATTGGATTAAAGTGCCATGCAGATTTAAATTTTTCCCACTTGTGACGAATGCAGCTATCGACTTTTTTGCATGCTAGCATGCTAGTTAACATTCGTGTCAGTCAGCTGTTGGCTCTCACGCTGGCCAATAGAATCTTCCTGCCTATTCGTGGCAGCCAGCTATAGGCTCTCACTCTGGCCAGTAGAAAATGGCCGCAAACTACATGAAAACTGCCCTAGAAGCATGAAAGAATCGATTATTTCCACTATTGATGGGAGTTGGGAAATGCAAAGTCGGTCTTGGCCTTTTTTATTAACTTGGAGCATGTGCATGTAAATTTTGGTGCAAATCCGTCGAAAATTGCGGCCGTGCATTCGTTACACACACACACACACACACACACACACACATCCTGCCTTTTATAGATAGAGATTAGATATTATATAGCGGTTTATAATTCTTTTCGTTTTTTTCTAGTGACATTTACATATAATTTGTACATTTACAAATCTACCCTTCGTCCGTGCATTGTATACTTGCTACCATGTCTGGTCTGGTGCACCTGCTATTCATTCTCGAGCTTCTTGGCAAAATCCAAAGAACTGGACCTGGCATTTAGACTTCAGACACTTTCTCGCCGACGTGACGTGTCTTCCCTCTGTCTTTTCTACAAATATTTCCATGGCAACTGTTCTGACAAGCTTTGTTTTTAACCCTGGTGCTCTGACAACATGAATTTAAGCGTGCAACTAGATCAGCATCTAGGTGCCACTCTTCTACCGTTGAAAGATTTAAATTAACCGCTACACTATACTCCAACAGTTCCTTGTCTCGGACCATGTTGCTTAGAAGTAATCGTAGATCTCTTCGTTTCGTCATTTGCAGGCGGTTTCTTTGTTCAGTAAGAAGCAATGTAACTGCGTTGAAACCATATTCAGCCATACAGGAATTTGGAAAAGCAATGAAGAAAAATTTGATAACTTTCCACAGATTTAGATACTGTTCAGAAATTTCTTTTTGTAGCCAATATTGAATAAATTTTGAAAATTTGAAAAACAAATAGATAAATGGCCATCACCCCCTAAGTATGATCAATGCTCCCCAAATGAAATAAAAAAACCCAGTGCCACCTTTTAACATAATTGAGCCCACAAGTGTGGGCTCTAGTGTCCACGTTGGGAAACTCTGGTATAGATCTTTGCCTATTTCGCCGTTGGGGGTCTTCTTGGTGGTTGGACACGTCCAGTCTGGTCCCTCCTCCTTGACCTTACCACCATAGGTGGGTTAACAGGAGTTGATATTCCAGACAGCTATTATTACAATAATCGCTATATATTAAGCCACTCCCATATTTATATATAGAGAGACAGATATTGATAATATTAGTGGGCAATACACACACACACACACACACACACACACACACACACACACACACACACACATATATATATATATATATATATATATATATATATATATATATACACACGCACACACACACACACACACACACACACACATATATATATATATATATATATATATATATATATATATATATATATCCGGTGTCTTATCAATTGATAAGCTATTTTTGTAGTGATTTTATAATATATTTATGTTATAATTTTTAAATAAACAATTATATATATATATATATATATATATATATATATATATATATATATATATATATATATATATATATATATATATAAATTTCCAAGAAGATAGAATCCAATTAAACTCAATGTCCAGGACAAAATAAGAATATAATAAAAAAGGGTCAAACAATAATATTCCATGGTTATAATTTATTAGACTGGAATCGTAATCGTAAAAAATAAATTTTTATACCCGGAGTTATATTTTCCGATTTTTCGGTCTGATGAATTGGATCGCGATTACGATTCCAATGTAATTATAACCATGGAATATTAATGTTTGAGCCTTTTATATATATATATATATATATATATATATATATATATATATATATATATATATATATATATATATATACATAATTATTTATTTAAATATTATAACATAAACATGTTATAAAATCACCACAAAAATAGCCATTCCGTTTCAACACTTCTGTTGTTCTATCAAGTGATGATGTTGACGTTTTTTGTATGTAAAAATTGTATTTATATACGTTTTTTGTATGTAAAAATTGCGGGGATGCTCAAATGACGGTGACTCACCCTGTGGCGTGCTAACTTGGTCCCGTTAACGCGTACTGTTATCGCCATCGAAGAGGTTTCATATATATAATATGCCACATATATCTTCAAGAATGCTTTGTTCATTTTTTAGAAATTCATTTTAAACTTCAAAAATTATAATTTTAAAAAAAAGAGTGTGGAAACAAAAAATAAATTTAAAAAATATCTGATGATACGTTGCTCTGAGTCGAACGGGAAATAAGCAGACTGAAATTTCATACTACATCCTTCATTTATATTATTTATGATAGCAATTAAAAGCCGATACAATAAAATAATTCAATAGTTTCAATGAAGTTTTCATGTTACGATTCGGAGCATATATTGTGGAATTGGGTAATAGCTTGAAAAAAATAAATAATTTTTTTTAAAAATCTGATGATACGTTGCTCTTAGTAGGATGACAAATCAGCAGACTCTGAAATTTCAGATTGAATCTACGGACTGTCAAGGATTATTCAGACCTTCCAAAGTTTACACAAAAAAATATTGTGCTTTGCGAACTTTTGCAGTAAACAATTTTGATTGTAAATATGTAACATTTATGGGGTTAATATACGGATATCTTTCCTTAGGTGTTTATAAATTGTAAACTGTTCAATTACTAACGTTAACAACAAAGTATTTTAAATTACAAAACTGTACTTGGATTAAACGAAAATTACTTACAATATAATACATATTACTTATGATACATTCCTTCTTGCTGTCAACTATGACATCACAGGTACACTAGTATCTATACATAATAAATATCATCAATCTTATGGCCAATATTGTTATGATTTTGTTGTCTTTTTATTCCTCAAATCTATTAAATCTCCATATTATTATCTTCCACTTATGGAGCACTTTGGCGGCTTGGCTTTTGTTTACGTTTGTAAAATCAATAGACTAGATTTGGTAGATTCGTTCTGTCGACTGAAGATGGCTCAATTGTAGAAGCTTTGACGGGCACCAAATCGGTTGGGTTTCGCTTCGGGCATTCGGTTGTCTAGTCGCACTGAGGTGGTGATACAGCTACATAACAGTACTGTCTACGAATGGTTATTTATCTTTGCTTCTGCCTGGCTTTTAAAATTTGTTTTCAGCCAGTCTCCTTTTATTTTTTCTTATTAGCCTAATCGGTTTGAAAATCCTTACAAATTAATCTGAATTTGCAAGGTGAAATGATCCTAGCAATGCAGTAATCTTAATTCCTATTGCATGTTTGATATATACATATATATACATATATATACATATATATACATATCTTCTATGTTTATACGTTCTTATTATAAATGTCTTAAAATAATTGTCCATTTCGTAATTTTGGTTGTAAATCTGTAACATTTATGAGGATAATATACGGATATTTTTTCTTAGGTGTTTATAAATTGTACACTGTTCAATTATTAGCTTTAACGACAAAGTATTTTAAAATACAAAGTTGTACTTGGATTAAACGAAAATTACTTACAATATAATATATATTACTTATAATACATTCCTTTTTGCCGTCAATTTTTAAGAAACGGCTCACTAGTTTAAAAATAATTAAGCAGATTCTGTTATTTTCGGTGTTCGCCTTACTCCGTTTCCGCCTTTCGATATTATGCGACTGAAATAGCCGCTTTTATAGCTGTCGCCATTGCTATCAGAATACTTTGGATCAAGTCACTTTTAGGATAAATCAGCCAAGGCTTTTATCCACTGGCGAGTGGATCTTTTGGACTTATAAAGCTCATATATATATATATATATATATATATATATATATATATATATATATATGTACAGGGTGTCCATATATATATATATATATATATATATATATATATATATATATATATATATATATATGTACAGGGTGTCCATATATATATATATATATATATATATGTACAGGGTGTCCATATATATATATATATATATATATATATATATATATATGTACAGGGTGTCCATATATATATATATATATATATATATATATATATATATATATATATATATATATATATATATATACATATATATATATATATATATATATATATATATATATATATATATATATATATATGACAACTTAAAAGAGACTGTTTGACCAACACAAGGAATGTTAATAAATTTTGATTGTGCATTGTAGCTTATGTAACACCGTTACGTAAGCTACAATGCACAATCAAAATACAAGTATAATATACTTTCTTCCCTTCTATCTGTCTTCCTGTATGGCAGCAAATGCTGGACAATCTCCTCAAAGATGAAGAAAAAAATTATAACATTATCTCTAAATCTCTATCTCTTTCTCTCTTTTCTTTCTCTCTCTCTCTCTCTCCCATTCTTTCTCGCCCCCCTCTCTATTTATCTCACATTTTCTCCCCCCCACTCTCTCTCTCTCTCGTGGGACGTTTGGTTGATTTGAACCTTTTAAAACTCTTTATTCTACATTCAACACTTGAGAAGACACCCGAAGTGTTGAAACAAAATGGCTACCATCCACTTGTTCAAGCTCGTTATGTATGTCACGAGTTGCTTTCTATTGTTTCTCTTTCCCTCTATCCGTCCTGTGAGTAACAGATTTTTCAAGCCCTCCCTCATTAGGTGTCCCAGAAATGTCAGCTACCCTCCTTCCTGATGTTAAATATACGTTTACTCGTTGTTTCTATTCTCTCCCAAAACTTCATCGTTGCTCAAATGTTTTTCCCATCGAATTCTGTAGAACGACATTTCTGGCGTAAATCACATTTTGGGCACATCCTTTTACGGATGAACATTCATTCTGTCTTCTTGTAGTTTATGCTTAGTCCTTTCTTCTTTCTCTCCTTCGCTACCTTCTGTAGGAGGTTTTATAATTTCCTTTCCATGTCTGCTCTCAGCACTGTCTCATTTGCGTATAGTTTTTCTAAAGATGTACTTAATAAACACGAACGGCTGTAATAATTTCGAAATTTTGATTGCCTGTCTCTCTCACTTTCTCTCTCTCTCTCCTTCTCTCTCCCCCTCTCTCGCTCTCTCAATCTCTATCTCTTTTTCTCTTTTCTTTCTCTCTCTCTCTTCCTTTCTTTATCTCCCCCTCTCTCTCTTTATTTATCTCACATTTTCTCCCTTCCTTTCTTTCTCTGACTTTCATTTTCTCTCTCTTTCTTTTTCTCTCTCTCTTTTCTCTCTCTCTCTCTCTCTCTCTCTCTCTCTCTCTCTCTCTTGCCCTTTTACTTTCTCTCATTCTCTTTCTCTCTTTCTGGCTTTTGGAATGCGTCTTTGGTCATCCCAATACGTCTCAGCGTCGCACTTACCGTCCTCCGTCAGAACACTTCCCAGATATTTAAATTTCCACACCTGCTTGATTTTAGTGTCCCTAACCTGTGAATCGCATTTTGCGCTCATCCTTTTACTGAAGACCAAGCATTCTGTCTTCTTGTAGTTTTATGCTTAGTTCCTTTCTTCTTGCTCTCCTTCGCTACCTTCTATAGGAGGTTTTATAATTTCCTTTCCGTGTCTGCTATCAGCACTGTGTCATCTGCGTATCTTATGTTATTAAGATTGTGGCTGCCAATGATGAATCCTGGTAGGATTTCCAGTTCTCTCTGAACTATCTCGCTGTATAGGTTAAAAAGGTCTGGTGAGAAGACACATCCTTGCCTTATGTTCCTTCCTCTTTTTGTATATCTATTGAACTCATTTTTTATCTTTATGCAGGCAGTTTGCTGCCAGTAGAGGTTTTTTGATTATTCTAATGCCTTTCCCGAATATGTTAAGGTTGATGAGCAGCTCTAAAATATTTTTATGATGTAATTTGTCGAATGCCTTTGTGTAGTCTATAAAACACAGGTACACGTTCTTCTGCATTTGTATTGCTCTTTCTGATTATATTCTGAGTATAAATATCGCCTTCCTTGTTCCAGTGACTTTGACGAATCTTTTATTTATTACTTATGATACATTTTTAGATTGCTTGAAAATTGAGTGAGGTTTTAGTTAAACATTTGTGTTGAAATCGATTTTTCGTTTTTCACAGTTTTTCGCTAAATGCAGTGGCGTATAAATAAAAATGAGGTATCGCTGAGCTCGCCATGATGTAAGTAACTTACATATCTAGTTTGAACGAAATCGGAGGAAAAAAGTTGAATTCATCGATTTTGATCGGCTTTATCGAGTATTGATTTTTTTTTTAAATATTGATTTTTTTACACTAAGAACCTATCTCTTACATGGTACAATGTAGGTGCCATGTTTGGTCAAAATCTGTTTGATACATCTCGAGCGAAAAGGTATCACACACGTAAACAGAGAGAGAGAGACACATACACAGATACACAGACAGCCTCTGTTTGATATATATATATATATATATATATATATATATATATATATAGAGAGAGAGAGAGAGAGAGAGAGAGAGAGAGAGAGAGAGTGAGAGAGAGAGAGATGAGTATCTTAATATAAAGTAGATATGCATAAAAATAAGACATGCTCAGCAACTGGCTGCATAAAATGCAAGGACGGAATGCTCATATTAGAGAAATAAAAAAATTCTTCATCGCTGGAATGAATATATTGGAGAACTCTTCCACGACAAAAGAGAAAAATCGGCAATGCACAGAACCACCAACGGAACGGAAATACTAAAAACCGAAGTGGAAGTTGCACTGGAGAAATTGAACAGAATCAAAGCGACAGGGCCAGACGGAATTAGATGATTTCCACCTGAGGTTTGGTAAATTTAAATAAGGAGGATATAATTGTAATAAAATTATTATATTACAGTGTTCGGAAAGTAATGCCGTGCTTTACCGCTATTATACGAAGGCGTTCGGAAAGTAACGCCGCATTTCGCCGCTATGAAATATTATATATGTTGTAACCATGTATACGTTTAAGAAATAACAAAACAAGATAAAGCGTGTATTGAACAGAGGTTTATTACACCACTTGGGAGTGTGTATCATTGCCCAGCGTTCAATCTATACTACTGTTTCCCCGAGGCTTACTTTCCTACTAATTTTATAGTAAGTGGAAGTGTCCACAATAGACTCAATAGAGAGAGGACACCACAACACCCCCCCCTTTTCAGCCTGACTCCGCATGGAGTCTCTTTTTTTATATAATTACCACACAATACTTTATTCAACCAAAATAATTAAAGAAATCAGCAAGAACCACTTTGCAAAAAAGCTATATGCATGAATTAAGTTCACAATTTTTTTTCTTTTTTAGATTTACGACACGAATTTCACGTGTTAACAATAGTCTCTATTCATTATTTCTAAATAATGGAAAAAAACTGGATAATTTTTTCCGGTAAATTATAATGTTAATAATTTCCAGTAATCCAATGAGTATTGTGCTTTTCTGGTAATTCAAAGTTTATAAGTGAGATGTTTTTTTTTACTCATTCTTTTTTCCTTTTTCTGTAGTCATGGCATGAAATGAAAGATGTTCAGTATCTTTTTCTTTTCGGGTTAACTTCTAAAGGTTCCGTGAACTACCTTTCTTTTTTTATTTAGCCTTCTGAGCTCTGGTACCGATTGCGGTATCGGAACCTCAAACGTGTCAAAGACGACGTCCATAGTGTCATCTTCTATGGGATCTCTGTCGACTACTCTTTCATACCGTATTCTGATTTGGGTTACATGACGTTTTTGCATGAACTTCGGTCCCTGAACCCTGTAAATCATGTTACCAATTTGTTAGTCTATTGTTCCTTATCTCCCAGTGACCTTTGTTATTCCCAAATACACGAAAATAAACCTTTTCACCGACCTTAAAGCGCTTTTTAAGCACTTTATTCTTATTACCCGCTTTTGTTTCATTCGGAAGGAATTTGTTATATACCGATTTTATTTTCTTGGCAAACATGACCTCCGCTGCCGTCTTGGCTGATGGAGCACTACGACTAAGAGTTACTCGATAGACCTGGAAAAACTGTTGTATAGCCGTATCGGTGGGAGTACCTCTCGCCTTCCTCAGTGCTCTCTTAAAAGTATCCACAAAACGCTCCGCCTGTCCATTACTTCTTGGGTGATATGGCCCGTGGTAAAATGTTTGATCAGGAATGACAGCAAAAATCCTTAAATTCACAGGAAAAAACTGTGTCATTGTCTGTTACAATACAACCAACGACTCCGAAACGGGAAAAATAGCTCGTGTAAAAGTTTTACTGTCACTTTCACGGTCGGCTTCTTGCATTTCAATACTTCTGGCCACTTGGAATAACTGTCAACTACTACGAGGTACTAAAAACCATCAAGTGGACCAGCAAAATCAATGTGTATCCGCGACCATGGTCGGCCGGTTTTAGGCCAGGGATTGAATTTTATCGGGGGATGCTTTAGCAGCCAAAGAACATCCTTTGCACGATCTTACCCTGTTTTCATTATTCCTGTCTGTGTTGGTCCAGTAGACATAACTCCTCATCAGATTCTTCATTCTTGAAGTTCCCGGATGGCCAATATGGAATTCTATTCTATTCTATTCTGAAGTGTAGATGGGATTACTACTCTGTCTCCGTACATTAATATGTCGTTGCAGATTGAGTAGACTTCAGAAATACTCTGATCTTTGCTTTTTAATTTGTCCTTTATTTCCTTTATGAAGTCATCCTCAGACGTTTTGTCTATTATTTCGTTGATCGTTATTGGAAGCTCTCTGACAGTATTGCACAAGGTGCTTTTTACGTCGACCTCTGTTCTTGTGGCAGCAATGATTGTGTCTTCCAGGGGTTCAGCATATTTAGATATTAATCTCGATAGCCCGTCTGCGTGACAGATTTTAGTAGATGGGAGAAAGTCCATTTTGTAATTATAATTGAGGAGAATGGTTCCCCATTCTTTGCAGTCTATTAGCAGTATGTGTTGGCAGACCCTTCTTTTATCCAAAGATAGTAAAGAGTGGACGATGGTCTGTCTGCAACAAAAAGTACCTTCCATGAGTAAATCTATGGAATTTAGTTACCGCAAAAATGATTCCTCAGGCTTCCTTTTCTATTTGCGAGTAACCCCTTTCAGATGGCAATAGCGTCCTATATGCATGGGCGATTGGCTTTAAATCCTTGTCAGATGGAACAATACTATTAGTGTCCATGACCTGTTGGGCAGAGAGTTCGGCAGCAGCTGCGAACCGTCACAGCCCGGTAGAACAATCTATACTACTGTTAATATTTAACAGCCCCCCGCCAGTGTGGGTTCTCCGAGCCCGTAGGCTCGGCCAAAAATATGCCCTTTCGAACCCGTATAAACGGGTTCAGGGCCTCCCCCCCGGACGAAACTTTGCCCTGCCCTGCATCCTTTACTTTGTGTAAAATATGCGCCCCGATGCCGTAGGAGGTAGTATCGCTAGCTACAATGATGTCAAGGTTTGGATCGTAATGAGTCAGGAACAGATCTGATGTAAGGACCTCTATTTTCTCAAATGATTCCTGGCATTCGGTTGTCCGTTCCCACTCTTTGTCTTTTCTCAATAATTCATTAAGTGGATCTCTCAAACTGTGCATTTTTGGAACAAAAACGTTATAGTAATTGGCAAGACCTAAAAAAAACTTTGAAGAGCCGATACATTTTCTGGTGCTGACATATTCTTTATTGTTGTTGTCCTATCTGGGTCGGGACGTCATACGTCTTAGTCAATTATTTGCCACAAGTCCTTAATCCTCTCTAAGAAAAACTCAAACTTCGCGTCCTATAGTTTGAATCCTGGATTCTCCTGAACACCTGCCAAACGTGCGATTTGTGTTCCTCGATGCTCTCACTTTTCATTAGGACGTCATCGAGATAGGCCACCGCAAAATCCAGACCATTTAACATCGTGTCCATGACCTGTTGAAAAATGGAAGGAGCGAACTTAACCCCGAACGGAAGTCTTAAAAATTTGTATAAACCCTTGTAGGTGTTTATACAAAGGAGCTTCGAGCATTCCTCGTCCACGGATATTTGTAGATAAGCGTCACAAGTCAATTTTATAGAAAGATTTTCCTCCACTGGGCTTAGCGAATATCTCCTCTGGACTTGGAAGGGGATAATGGTGATCCTTTAGGACACTGTTCGGCCTCGTAGAGAAGTCAGCACATACACGAATTTCTTTGTTCTTCTTTTTAATATAAACTGTGGCAGATGCCCATTCGCTATATTCAACTTTTGCCAGAACTCCCATTTCCTCAAGACGATTTAATTCTTCGTCAATTTGATTTAACGAAGTAAATAAATGGAACGTTACGTTTTTTCTTAAAAAACTGGGTTTACGTCTGGCTTTAACTCAAACTTAGCAGACATTTGTGTGCATTTTCCTAGTCCTCCACTGAAAACGTCGGGAATTTTTTTTTAAGTTCACCTTTCAACCTTTCTGCTTCGTTAGTCAAATTTTCGACTTTTTGACATAATGAGTTAATGGACATATTCCAAAGTTGAAACTGTTCTAACCAATCAGTCCCGAACAGATTACCTGTATTCTTCATAATATACGCCTTAAGTTTTAACATTTTACCTTTGAATGACACGTTCGTTATAAGTTCTCCCATAAATTTAATATGATCGCCAGTTACACTTTTAGCTATTCGGTTCGTTCTTAACAAAGTCGGCTTACCCAATTTTTTCATGTTTGATAATTAATTATAGATAAGTCTGAACCCGAATCAAGATGTAGCCGTATATTTTTGTTAAATATTTGTACTTCAATATATTTCCTGATGTTATACATACTGGCTCATCAGACTTGGTAATTTTAACAAAACTGTTTTTTTGACTTGTTCTTAATCCTGCAGTGGGAACTTCTGTGTCCCAATTTATCGCAATTAAAACATTTTTTCTCTTTAAAAGGACAATCTCTACACCAATGTAATTGACAAAAACCCGAAACATGGTCTTGACGACAAAGTAAGTGTATTATTTTTTGGTTGGCCCTCTTTAATTTTTCTTTGGCGTATTTTTTTAATGTGAGCCACGCCACTCTATTTTTCGAATCCTATTTGATTCCCATGAAACGTTGTCAATCTTCGACAACCTGCTGTAAAGTAACGTCGGGCTCGTTTTCAACCTTGTTGAGTACCCTACGACGTATTTCGGCGTCTTTCGCTGAGATCAAACCCTGGACGAAAATCAGGCATTTAAAATTATTGGCGCTTAACTCTGCCAATTTGAAATCATGGCAGTATTTATGGATTACACTCGCAAAAGTAGTATAATCTTCGTTTTCTTTGCGGGTGAGATTCATGCACTTCCGACGCTTGACGTTTTTTGGACTGAAGAGTTCTGTTAATGATTGAACGGCAGCTTTAAATTTCAAGTCACTGGTTTTCTTAGACAAAATATAGTCAACAAACTTAGTATATTCTGCTGTGCCTAATTTCCTGAGGAGTAGGCGAACCTTTTTATGGTCAACCCAAATTCCACACTCCGTATTGTATCAGTCCTCATAACGTTTAAAGTACGAAGCGAACGTAATTTCTTTTTCAGGTGCGTACGTGAAGTTTTCAATAGCACTCCATATAGCATTTGGAGAGACCGCGTTTTCGCTGTCCTCATTTTGGCTTTTGTTGGATAAGTGCTTTGCTCATTCTGTGTTTGAAGGAGCAATTCCTCAAGCTTCTGTTGTCTACCCAGAACTTCTAGGTGCAGTTTTTTATTTTCTTGTTCATTTTGCAAACGCAATTCTGCTTGTCCTCATTGGAATTTCTCTTGTCTTTCTTGAAATTTTTGCCCCAACAGCAAATGTTGTTCCTTTTTGGTGATTTAATAACTTTAGCATTGCACTTTTAAATTCGTCCATTTTACTGCGGTGGTACGAAAAATTAAGAAATGAAGGGGGAAAAATTCTTTTCCACTAAGTCTGTTTGACTTGTACGATTCTTCTACTGAAAAATTTAAAAACGAGAGAGGAGGTAAATTTTTACTTTACCCCATTAGTGAAAACAATAAGTCTGTTTGACTTGTACAGTTCTTTTACTGTCTTGTTGGAATAGAAAAAATAACAAGGTTCTCCAACCTTTTTCCCAACCACTGAATTGAACTTGTAGAAATCCTATTGTTTTACGGCGTTTATTTTTTCACTGACAGTGTTGTAATTAACACTGGATATCCTTTTACCGTAGAGTTTTCTGTAGAAATCCTTTTATTACCAGCGTTGTAGACACTGGCAAATTTTTTTATGATTTAACGTGAAGACTGTTTTTTCGAATCCTGCGTCGCCAAGATGTTGTAACCAAGTATACGGTTAATAAATAACAAAACAATCAGTTGCGGGTAAATCGTGCATTGAACAGAACAGTATTACACAACTTGTGAATGTGTGTCGGTTGACCAGCGTTCAATCTATACAACTGTTGACATTTAGTAGCCGCCCCCTCACGAGGGTAGATGTGGCACAAGGCCGAGTATAACATGAGTCATCCGAGCCCGTAGGCTTGGCTAAAATATCCCCGTAGAACCCGCATAAACGGGTTCGGGTCTGTCAACCTCCCCGGACGAGACTCTGCGAACCGTCACAGCCCGGTAGAACAATCTATACTACTGTTAATATTTAACAGCCCCCCACAAGGGTGTTTGTGGCACAAGGCTCGGCCAAAAATATGCCCTTTAGAACCCGTATAAACGGGTTCAGGGTCTGTCTACCTCCCCGGACGAGAATCTATACTCTGGCACAGCCTCGTCCGGGTTCCTCTCTGCCTTTGGGCAGAGAGTTCGACAACAGCTGCGAACCTTCACAGCCCGGTAGAATAATCTATACTACTGTTAATATTTAACGCCCCCCACAAGGGTGTTTGTGGCACAAGGCCGGTTTAGTGTGGGTTCTCCGAGCCCGTAGGCTCGGCCAAAAATATGCCCTTTAGAACCCGTATAAACGGTTTCAGGGCCTGTCTACCTCCCCGGACGAAACTTTGCCCTGCGGCAAAGCTTCGTCCGAGTTCCTCTCCGCCGAGACAGAGAGTTCGACAGATGAACAATCTATACTACTGTTACCCCGAGGCTTACTTTCCTACTAATTTTATAGTAAGTGGAAGAGTCTACAATAGACTCATTAGAGGAAGCACACCACAACAATATATGAGGGTGTTCAGAAAGTAATGCCGTATTTCACCGCTGTGGAATATATATTTGGGCGTTCGGAAAGTAATGCCGTATTTCTTCGCTATGAAGTATGTTATATGTGGGTGTTTGGAAAGTAATGCCGTATTTCACTGCTATGAAATATTATATATGATGGTCTTCAGAATGTAATGCCGTATTCCACTCCTATGAAATATATGATGGTCTTCGGAAAGTAATGCCTTACTTCACCGCTATGAAATATTATATATAACAGTGTTAAAAAAATAATGCCGTATTTCACTGCTATGAATATGAGGGTGCTCGAAAAGTAATGCCGTATTTCACCGCTATAAATTAAAGAAGGGTGATCGGGAATTAATGCCGTATTTTAATAATTAATTATTATTCAGAATTAGTTTATCCTCTCTTCAATGTATTAGCTTGTTGTTATGAGTTAATCTTTTACATTGTTTTATAAATAAATCCTTGCTGCATTACCCGGCTGCTAAGTTATTGGTTAACCTGTTCATATAAGTAGCAAATGAAAGGTAAAGATAGCGACGTAGATGTAATAAGATAGATTCCTTCTTCTTTGAGTTTATGAAGGGCGTGTACATTATAATTGTTTAGCCTGCTAAATTCTCGGAAATATTTTTTACTGCACCTTAACTGCATTGTTAGATCTTCTTTGGTTGCTTGCATTTCATAATGTGACCTGCTTGCTGAATGAGACTTGCTTTTAAAATTCATATCAATAGTGTAAGATAAAACACCATGTTTCAGAGACATCTTTCTAGGTCAGATCAGCTAGACTAACATTTCAAAAAATAAAATATATCAGCTTTCAGGAAAAGGTCTATTGAAAAGAAATACTTTTGTGAAAAAGTGAATTACTCAGGCACAACACTTTAATAATAAAAAAAAGTCAGAATCAAAACCATTATAAGTAAGTAATAGAAAATGAGAGTTCGTACTCACCCTGCAAATAATAATAATAATAATATTAATGTATTCGTAAAATAATTACGCCTCGTCACTTATTGTTGGCGGAGCGCTACGGTCTCTCAGCAACAAACAGCCTTCAACACGGACCAGTCAATATTAGCGGAGACTACCTGTGCCGCATACAATGTGAACTCTCTACTGATAACATAATTCGGTTTGGTTAGCCTTTTCCCACGTAATTTAATACTGATTTCTGACGTTTTGACATATATATATATATATATATATATATATATATATATATATTTTTTATTTAAATATTATAACATAAATATGTTATAAAATCACTACAAAAATAGCCATTTTGTTTCAACACTTCTGGTGTCTTATCAAGTGATGATGTTGAATGTAGAATAAAACATATATATATTCGGCAACAGTCGGAGATTTTTTCTCCATAAGCCATCGGCGCACGGTTGAAATATATATATATATGTCAAAACGTCAGAAATCGGCATTATATATTGTTATGGGGACCTACCTTCATGGACAAAATAGACTCGTCTTATGATTATATTATGCCTCGCAAGAGGACTGTAGGCAGTTGACGAGTTGACTACAGTTGACGAGTTGACAGACGGTCGAACTCTCTGCCTCTGAGAAGAGAGGAACCCAGACGAGGCTCCGCCGAAGAGCAGAGTCTCGTTCGGGGAGGTTGACCAACCCGATCCCGTTTATACGGGATCTACGGGCATTTTTTGGCCGAGCCTACGGGCTCGGGAATACCTAACTTTAAACCCGGTCCTGTGCCACATCTATCCCTCGTGGGTGGGGGACAGTAAATACTGTTGACGAGTTGACTGCTGTACTTAGCCGTCAGTCGGACGTGCAACACTTCTGTATTCGTTCTTTTGGTTAATAATACGTTTTCACTGAATTACTGAGTTCGAGTTTTCTTTCGGACCTATTCCGGCTCCACGACACTGGCGACGAGAATTTAAAGAAGTCCACAGAACTATAAAAAAAATTTTTTTTTTTGGTTTACCAGTCTCCACAACACTGGCGACGAGGATTCAAAGAACTCCACGAGAAAAACATAAAAGAAACAAAATTTCTTTACCAGTGTCTACAACACTGGCGACTAGAATTTAACGAACTACACGTGAAATCATAAAAAAAAAAATTGGCAAGTTGATTTATTCCTCTTACTAACCAAAAGTGATTTCTCTTTTTTTTTTCTTGCAGAGAAAAAATTAATGTTCCTTGTTCTGGCATTGTCTTAAAAAGAAAGGAAAATATTTTGTTTCCAGCGGAGAAGTATAAACTTTACGTTTCGCAGTTGTCCAAAAATCAACTGTGTACGTGAATAACACATTTAAAGTGAGAACAAAGTGTTTTCTTTTCTTCTTCTTCTTCCTCCTCTGAGCAATACAAAGGCTTGGTACAAGTAAAATTACGTAGAAGCATAATATTGAAAAGTAAAACATGGAAGAGTTTAAAGCTACTAAGTTAGAACTGGTTAAACTCCAGTTTGAACAACAGCGAAGAAACGAAGAAAAACAATTAGAATTACAGCAAAAACACGAAGAAGAACAATGAAGAAACGAAGAAAAACAATTAGAATTACAGCAAAAACACAAAGAAAAACAACGAAGAAACGAAGAACAACAACGAAGAAACGACGAAAAACAATTAGAATTACAGCGACAAATGATAGAACAACAGAAAAGGTTTGAAAAATTGCTTCTACAAACAAGGTCGATTAAGGGTCAAAATACCGAGAGCGAAACTACTTTTTCACAAAACGCGATTTGGAGTGCAATTGACAATTTCACTTATTCGCCTGACGAAGATAAAACCTTCGCGTCATATTTCAGAAGGTATGAGGATCTATTCGAAATAGATTGTGGAAAATGATCAGACGCTAAAAAGCTACGCCTACTGCTCCGGAAATTAGGGACTACTGAACATAGTAAATTCGTGGATTACATATTACCTGGATGCAGTAAATCTTCTTACAGAATTATTCAGCCCCAAAACGTCGTTATTCCACAAAAGGTGGAAATGCTTAAACCTAACCAAGAAAGACAGCGAAGACTACTCGACGTTCGCATCGGTAGTTAACAAACATTGATTGTTACGATTTTAAATTAGCCGAACTTACCGCAGATAATTTAAAATGTCTAATATTCGTACAAGGTCTTGTATCGTCGAAAGATGCAGAGTCCTAACCAGGTTAGAGGGAGAACCAAATTCAACCATACAAAATATAGCCGAATACTGCCAAAAATATATAAGTGTAAAAAATGATTCTAGAGACATTGAAGAGTCAGGTGTTGCACACATAAGAAAAATACATTGGAAACCACATTTTTCCTCCCCTTCAAAAACAAGTCAACCAATAAAGATTATTTTCACTATCCTAAGAAAAAAAGTCAACTCAATCAAAAACCGAAAAATTTAGCTCCTAGTCCATGTTACCGTTGTGGAGCACTTCATTGGTTTAAAGATTGCCAATATCGGTTTAAAACCTGTCTAACTTGTAATAAAATTGGGCACAAGAGCTCACATTGCAGAACAAATAAAAGAGGGAAAAGCCGGATTAGAACCACAAAAACAGACGAACTGGACGTCAAAAACATAAGAAAGTATGTTCAGGTAGAAATACCGAATAAAAATGTCAGTTTACAGTTAGACTCCGGGTCTGATTTATTAATAATCAACCTACATACTTGGAAAATATTAAATAAACCAACCATGTTAAAAACCGACAAAATAGCTAGGTCGGTGACCGGTAAAAAAATTAAGTTTGAAGGAGAAATTATCGCAAACGTTACCTGGAATACTTCTCGTCGAAAAAAATCTGTCACGGTGACGGACTTTTCAGACTGGTTCCAAGACGTAAGGAACCCCTAGAAGATTCTGTGATCGCTTCACTACGAACGGAGGAGGAAATAAAAAACTTTATTGTGTAGGACTATAAGAGAACTTCCTGTGACGCTACAAGAAATAAAGAATGAAGCCCACAATGATTAATTCATTAGCACAACAAAGAAAAAATTTCAGAAAAGGACCAACACATTTCAGACAGTTTTTCCTTTGTGACGAGGTACTCCTATACAGCGAGAGAGTCGTCATTCCAAAAAATCTACAGAAAAGAATCCTGAAGGATTTTCATATTGGGCATCCGGGGGAAAATAGAAAGAAAAGTCTAATGCGCAGCTACGTATACTGGCCTAAAATGGACCAAGACATCGAAAATAAGGTCAACACGTGTAAGGGCTGTGCATTGGCGGCAAAAGCACAACCTATCACACATAAACCGTAGCAAAAGACGGAACGACCTTGGTCAAGGATCCACGTGAACTTTACGGGACCGCTAGAGGGATTCTACTATCTAATCGTAGTGGATAGTTATTCAAAATGGCCGGAAGTGTTCCGATGCAAAAATCCCACTACGGAAGCAACAATAAGCTACCTTCACGAACTATTCGCTCGTTTTGGGGTAGTAGATTGCTTGGTGAGTGACAACGGAACTCAATTTACTTCGACCGATTTTAAAGAGTTCTGCGAGATTTTTCAGATAAGACACATTACGACACCCCCATATTACCTGAGGTAGAATGATCAAGCAGAACGTTTTGTTGACACCCTAAAAAGAGCCCTGAAAAAAGCTTCCGGCACCCCAAAGGAAAAGGCTCTGCAGCTGTTTTTACAAGTGTACAGGATCCCGCCAAATGTTAACGCGCCAGCTTCACTATCTTCGGCAGAAATAATGTTTGTGCGCAAAGTAAGATCCGTTTTCGATAAACTGCTGCCCAAACAAACAAAACAAGGTCCGACCTCTATTGTACCAAAGAAAAAGTACAGCACAGGAGAAAAAGTATTTTTTTAAGATGTTTAAAAATAATACATCTTTCTGGGAACATGGTACTATATAAAAGAGGATTGGAAATATGGTTTACATAATCCAAGGCCCTCGTTTCTCTCATAAGAGACACCTGAATCAAATCAGGAAACGACTGTTGAATGACTGCTGCAGTACTCCCCAGGAAGAAGAGGTGATGGATACCATCTACGACACCATCGACATTCAAATACCCCAAGCAGCTCCGGAACCGCGAAGATCTAAAAGAAAGCGGAAGTTCACGGACCCTCTCGTCATCAATCCAAAAAGGAAACGATAGTGAGACTCCTGCGGAGGAAAAGGCTTGGAAAGGTGGGTGTTATGGGGACCTACCTTCATGGACAAAATAGACTCGTCTTATGATTATATTATGCCTCGCAAGAGGACTGTAGACAGTTGACGAGTTGACTACTGTACTTAGCCGTCAGTCGGACGTGCAACACGTCTGTATTCGTTCTTTTTGCTAATAATACGTTTTCACTGAATTACTGAGTTCGAGTTTTCTTTCGGACCTATTCCGGGTCCACAACACACACACACACACACACACATATATATATATATATACATATATATATATATATATATATTATATATATATAATATTATATATATATATATATATATATATATATATATATATATATATATATAGTCATCCATAGACAGACTGTTTCGCTGTATCACAGTTCTAGACTATTAGATTTCTTACTCACTCTGCAATTAATATTAATAATAATAATAATAATAATAATATATATTTTGACAAGGAAGTAATTTTTTTAAATGTAGGAAAAGCATTTGTTGTTGTAATGTCTGTTTTGTTTATCTTTAAAATATTGGTTCAGTATCGTCGATTTCTTTCCCTATCATAACAACATATGCCAATAAATTTATTCTGTTATCCTGTTCTCATTCATTAATTGTAGTAACGTAACATTTAATAAGGTCGGAATGAATGGACATCGTTTTTCATTGTTCAGACAAACCGATATCGTTTTTTTTTTTAAAAAAAAGGGAAGTCTTTAATTATGAGTTCTTTATTCTATTTTATTTGTTTATTATAATTTTGTAATATTATTATGCATTTACAATATTTAATTATTAAAATACATATACTTTTTAAGTCGGTGTATATATCGATTATTTTAGTTTTATTTTTAAAATAAGTGTTTTAGCAAGTTTACTTTATTAAGAGTGTCTATTATTACTGTGAATCGTTGCATTAAGAACATTTAATTCATTGTATTTGTTAACTTCCTTATACACTGGCATGAATAATTCTCTATGTATATTTAAGCGTAACATTTGTCTTTTTTATGAAAACGCACGTCATTTTCGAAATTATACGAAATGTATTTGTGTTCATAATGTTTGTTTTGTTTTGCCTCTAACACTTCGTTCAGTACCGTTGATTTCTTTCTCTATCATTTAGCAATCCTTTTTCGTTTATATTAGGAATATTTAAAAGATTTTATTTGTTAAATTACTTATACACTGGCATCAATAATTCTCTATGTATATTTAAGCGTAACATTTCTCTTTCTCATGAAAGAGGGCGTAATTTTCGAAATTATAGGAAATGTATTTGTGTTCATACTGTTTGTTTTGTTTCGTTTTGTATTGTCTCTAACACTTGGTTCAGTACCGTTGATTTCTTTCTCTATCATTTATCAATCCTTTTTTCATTTATATTAGGAACATTTAATAGATTGTGTTTGTTAAATTACTTTTTCACTGGCATCAGTAATTCTCTATGTATATTTAAGCGTGTCATTTCTCTTTTTTATGAAAGCGGACGTTATTTTCGAAATTATACGAAATGTATTTGTGTTCATAATGTTTGTTTTGTTTTGTTTCTAAGACTTGGTCCAGTAGCGTTGATTTCTTTCTCTATCATTTATCAATCCTTTTTTCATTTATATTAGTAACATTTAATAGATTGTATTTTTTAAATTACTTATACACTGACATCTATAATTGTTTATTTATATTTAAAGCGTAACATTTCTACTTTCATGAAAGAGGACGCCATTTTCGAAATTATAGGAAATGTATTTCAAGTCGTAATGTTTGTTTTGTTTATCATTGACCATTGGTTCAGTATCGTCGATTTTTTCCCTATCATTTATCAATCAGACATTTTTAACAACATTCGTCTATCATTTTATTCATTTATCCTTGTCTTATTTATCGATTGTAGGTAGTAACGTAATATTCTTTATGGGCGAGGGCGTATTTTCAAATTTGTAGGACAAACGTTTCGAGTCGTAACGTTATTTTGATTTGTTTACTACTTTTATTATTGCTTCAAAATAGACAATTTCTTCTATCATTTATCTTCCAAATATTTTTAACAAAAATGTCCTCTTATATTTGATGATAATTTTAAAATTTTATTTTTTATTCTTTTCTGATTTATTTATTGATTTCTATTATCATCATTTCACTAATAGTAATTATCATTTCAATAATAATAATTATCATTTCAATAATAATAATTATTCTTAAAACCGTTCATTTGATAACGAACTGTTAACTTCGACATCCAGTATAAAATATACCGGGAGTAACGTCAAAATTGTCCAAATCGTGTAACAGCAAAATTGTCCATCCAACAAAATGTTTAATATCTAAAAAAAAAACTAAACTAATTGAGTTTTTTTCCATGTTTTTAGATAATACGTTTAACCATCTTAACCCTAGAACATTAACCATGAGTATATAGTACCCAGCGCAAATTTTCCTATTTTTAATTACTATTTTCAGTACCTGATTTTCTTACCTAAATAATATGTTTTTCAGTTCCTATTGATGTTAACTCAAACTACAAAGTTTGAAGTGCCTGCATATAAAATATTTCAAATAAAGATTTATATTTAATATTTCTTTTTTATATTTTCAAAATCGGGTCTGATATACCCATGGTCAGTAGTGGTGTAACTTTAATTGATGGTTAGTGTTCTAGGGTTAACACCACTTATCGTAAGAATCATTGAAAAAACCCTTTCGGTTATTCAGCTAGAAACAGAACAGTTAAAAATCGTTTTGTGCCAGCCCCACTGCCTTCCCAAATGAGCAATGGTGAGAGGAAAAAGAACATTCAGTCCTTCAGTAATGGTACCGACATTCATACTCTGACTTCCATCTTCAAATCGATTCAAGAACCGCCCAGAGAACGGTAAATAAGTTTTAAAAAAGAGGTAACAGCAGAGAGGAAAACTGGATCAGGAGGTCACAACAGGAAGTGGGATCATAATTTCAACTTAGAGCTAAAGAGACCAATTAGAAAAGATCCAGCTCAATCCACAAGACGTTTGGTACGTGAGAGAGGAGTTTCAGCTATGACAGTCCAAACAGAAGTGAAAAATAAAATCGTACGTGAAACCTGTGAGGTACATTGTTACTCCATGTCAGAAAGAATGTTAGAGAGGGCGATATCATCTTGAATAAGTTGGAAAATTATCCTGAATATATATATATATATATATATATATATATATATATATATATATATATATATATATATAAATGGAAATTAATAAGAAAAGCAAGAATATGTAGGTCGTTAAATGATCCATGTCCTTTGTGCATACATGAGAAACTATATATTACTAAGGTTATAAAAAATAAAAATTTACTGAATCAAAGAAATGAAATAGCTATTCTTTGCCGACATTGTCAAAAAATTTCCTTAAATAATATTTAAAAATAAAATAAAAATAAAAAAAAAAAAAAAAAATGGGAGCTGGTAATATACATACTTATATTTGATATGAAAAAATTATTTTTAAATAATTTAAGTAATTCTATTATATTTACTTGATTTAAAAAGAAATATAGTCTATTAGCAATTAAGTGTAAAAATAATATTTTAAAATTGTAGTTAAATATAACGTATTCTAACCCAAACACCCCTTTTAGAAAGAATCTTTAAGTATACAAGTACGAATTTAAAGGAAAAAATGCCGAAAACCTTTTTGTCGTTAATAATGAAAAAAATAGAAAAAAACCCAGACGACATGCGTTTAACGGATGTCAGAATTCATTGAAAAATGCACCCTTACCCTCCCTAAACTTAACCTCTTTTTCGAACGTAACTCATAATTGATACAACAATAGTTAATAAAAATGAACACGCTACCGCCCCTTGTCTGAATGATTGGATTTCCCTGTATTCTTGCTAACAGTAAATTATGAATTTATGTGTGCGTTTAAAACTCAGTAAATTTAAAAATAAGTTATTCCAAAATTCGCTTGAAGATGAAACAAAACTAATGCTTTTAATTTAATTATATAATTAAATTTGAAGTTTTTAGACTCGGTTTTTGAAACATGGTTATTACTGTGTAGCGAAGAAACCATAATTTATAATATCTAAACTCTGTAAATTTACATTGAGCACTGTTTTGTAAAAATAAAAATAAAAAATATCAATAAGAACACCAGATTATATATCTTACTGTTCTTTCTTTTTATTATATATATATATATATATATATATATATATATATATATATATATATATATATATATATATATATTTATACATATATATATATATATATATATATATATATATATATATATATATATATATATATATATATATATATAACAGCTTTATTTGAATCCTTCATGATTTCCCGATCCTTCGCTATGATTAATTAATGATGAATTTTCGTTTATGATTGTTTTCATCACGATTCTTCTGTTAAGCTTGCAGAGTAATTACACATTCGTATTACTCAAAGTCTAATAGTGTTATGAAAACTTCGAAAAATTCCAGTAAGATATCTTTAATCATTTCTAAGATACAACGGCTCAACAATTTTGCTGTTACACTCGGTATATGTGTTTTTGCGTGTGTATATATATATATATATATATATATATATATATATGTGTGTGTGTGTGTGTGTGTGTGTGTGTGTGTGTGTGTGTTGACAATCCCTTTCCACACTGTTCGATCCTGCATCCAGACCCCCAATATCCAACTCTGAGTCCCGGGTTATGGGAAAGTCAATTTTCGTGAGAAGACGCTTCCAGAATGATGCATAGGAAGAACTGTACTTTACTCTTTTCTCGGTGAAAACCACATTCTTCCCCTGGAACAGAAGGGGCGTCGAAGAGGTTCATATGGTTGCAGACATTAACTACGAATAGATAAAATGTTCTTGGAAAATTGCAGGAAATCAAGGTAGAAATCTCGGCACAGCTTGCATAGATTACCGTAAAGTCTTTGATAGAGTGCCACTAGTGTGCCTTAAGGCTCTGGAAATGTTATGGGTCCTTACCTATAACTACAGAATGAACTCTTCCTAACACTATGTATACTACGCCTCTCAAGAGAGAGAGGGACGAATGGAGTCGAGCCGATAGTAGTTCACTCCAAACCAGACTGACAGTCATACTAACACCTTCCACATCTTGTATTATTATTCCGTGTAATATATCTTCATTATTTCTACTCTTGTGTTCGTGTTGTTCTTCCTTGATCCTAACCTCGACCATAACAGGAAATGTATAAAGTTTCCTCGGTGATCGTAAATTTCCTTAAATATAGCATGGAAACATTATACCTAAATCATACTAATGGTAATACCACTTGGTAATTGTTTGAATATCCGACGCTCAATAGATTTAGATGATGTCACAGAGATTACGAAACGGAAAGCAGAAAGAGCCTATAAATACGTAGGAGTCAAAGAAGAAGATGGAATACGGCGAGATGGAATACAGCATATCCAAAATGAAGGAGAAAATAAGAAAAGAAGAGCACAACATTTTGATTGTCCCTGTCGTGTTGACGGTGTATAGAGGGGCTTAAGGAAAGGATAAAAGATGGGCGGGTTTGAAGCTTTTGATAGAGTGCCACACTGTTGGATTCTTCAAGCTTTGGAAATGCACAAAGTCTACTCGGTGATAGTAAATTTCCTTAGATATAGCATGGAACTGTGGAAAACCACATTATGTCTAAATCATTCTTAAGGTAATGCCACTTCCAATTGTTTGAATATTCGACGAGGAATCGTTCAAGGAGAAACCCTGTCGCCCCTTCTGTTTTCTCTGACCTTAAACTCCCTTTCGCATGAACTAAACAGTAATAGCTATGGATACAAAGTAAGAAAAGACAGTTTTTAATCACCTATTATATATATTCTGATATTAAACACTTTGCCAAAGGCGACAATGAGTTGAAGGGTATCCTTAATACTATCAAATGTTTCAGTGATGACGTCTGTATGGATTTTGGATTAGATTAAATCAAACCAAAGATACTGCCACTTCTAATTTTCTGAATATCCGACGACGAATCTTTCATGGATACAAAGTAAGAAAAGACAGTTTTTAATCACCTATTCTATATATCCTGATATTCAACTGTTTGCCAAAGACGACAATGAGTTGAAGGGTATCCTTAATACTATCAAATGTTTCGGTGATGACGTCGGTATGGATTTTGGATTAGATTAAATCAAACCAAAGATTCTGCCACTTCTAATTGTCTGAATATACGACGACGAATCTTTCATGTATACAGAGTAAGAAAAGACAGTTTTTAATCACCTATTCTATATGGATGAAATCAAATTCTTTGCCAAAGATATTAGCACGTAAGTGAATATCAGTCAGTTATGTGCCATACGTGATACACGCTTAGGCGAACATGTATCTTTCGATACATGACTGACGAGGCAGATTTTTTCCCGTTTTGTTGCCCTCCAAGGCTATAGAACCCATATCTGGGGTGATAGAATGTAAGTGAATGTAATGGATTCGACTGGAATTCGAACTTGTTTCTCCGATTCTTTAATTCGAGCCGCTATCCATTACTTCACCGTGCCACCCTAAATATGTCATCTGACTGTGAACCACATTATACATAAATCACACCAAAGGCACTGCCACTTCCAATCCGGCAAGGAATCATTCAAGGAGACGCTCACCCCCTCATTCCTCCTGTTTTGTGTGTCTTTAACCCCCCCCACTTTCGCATGACACAAACTGTAAACAACTATGGATACAAAGTAAACAAGAAAGTGTTTAATCACTTATTCTACATGGATGATCTTAAACTCTGTCAAAGAGACAACAATGAGTTGAAGGGTCTCCTCAATAATGTAAAATGCTTCAGTGACGACATACGTATGGATTTCGGATTAGATAAATGTGAAAAAGTAACATTCAATAGATCTAGATTTTATCACAAAGATTAGGAAACTGGAACAAGAAAAAACCTTTAGGTATATTTAAGAAAGGGAGAATTACAGAAACACACTCAATAGATTTAGGATTTTGTCATAAAGATTAAGGGACTGGAACAAGACGAAGTGCATAGGTACCTAGGAATAAGCGAAGAAGATGGAATACAGCATACCAAAATGAAGGAGAAAGTTAAAAAAAAAGAAATACGACAGGCGTCTTCCTCTGGTATTAAATACCGAACTGTATTCACAAAAGAGAATATCTCGGATTTAGTGAAGAAGATGGAATTTAGCATACCAAAATGAAGGAGAATGTAAGAAAGGAGTACTGCAGATGTGTGTGTCTGGTATTGAATCCCGAGTTGAATTCAAAAAACAGAATATCGGACACAAACACCTTGGCTGTTCCCGTGGTGCAATATAGTTTCAACATTCTTAACTGGACCATAACTGAGATTAAGCGAATGGACGCCAACAACGAGAAAGCTTCTCACCTGCCATCGCATGCATCATCCCAAACCCGATGTTGATCGTCTGTATGTGTCCAGATCCGAAGTGGGTAGAGGATTAGTTCAACTAGAACTGTCTTACAAATCTGTAGAAATTGGTCTTCGCAGATACCTGGGAACTACAGAAGACTGGATGATGATATGTTTCAAAGAACATGAAAGAAGTAAGAACATTTATTCTGTAATAAAAACGTGAAGAAATGCAAGTAAAGCATAACAAACCGACTGCAACTGCAAAATACTTTAAAAATGAAAGCAAAAGCAAAGGCAACTGACCAGATAGAGAAACGATTGCAAAATAAACCGTTTCACGGTCAATACTCTGCCCGTACCAAACAAGCTGATGTAGACAAACTCCGTACCCATCAGTGGCTACGTAATGCAGGGTTAAAAGCTGAAAACGATGGTTTTCTTCTTGCTAAACAGGACCAATGCTTGTTAACAAGAAATTACAAAGCACATATACTGAAAAACTATGCTAACCCCAAATGCAGATTATGTGATAAGTAAGGATGTTTTGTGAGTTAAATGTGCAAAGGTAACACCCAAGAAAGGGGGAATTACATAAACACACTGAATAGATCTAGATTTTGTCATAAAGATTAGAGACCTGGAACAAGAAGAAGCCTATAGGTACCTAGGAATTAGAGAAGGAGATGGAATACAGCTTACCGAAGCTAAGGAGGAATTAAGAACAAAAATTACGACAGGCGTCTTCCTCTGGTGTTAAATACCGAGCTGAATTCACAAAAGAGAATTTCAGCCATAAGCACCTTGGCTGTCTCTGTGGTGTAATATAGTTTCAACATCCTGACTTTAAGGGAAAGGATGCCAAAAAGGAGAAAGCTTCTCACCTGCCATAGTATGCATCACCCTAAGGCTGATGTTGATCATCTATATGTAGCCAGATCCGAAGTAAGCAGAGGATTAGTTCAACTAGAACTGTCTTACAAATCTGCAGAAATCGGTCTTCGCAGATACCTGGAAACTATAGAAGACTGGATGATGATTTGTGTCAAAGAACATGAAAGAAGTAAGAAAGTGTATTCTGTAATAAAGAAATCAATCAGATTCAAAATGGAATTTCAGGTGGGTGAAGAAGTGCAAATAAAACATAATACACCTACTGCAGCGGCAAAGAACTTAAAAAAGAAAGCAAATGCAATATACCAAATACAGATACAAATAACCAAGAAAGTATTTAATCACCTAATCTACATGGATGATTCCAAACCCTTTGCCAAAGACGACAATGAGTTGAAGTGTCTTCCTTAATACTGTAAAATGTTTCAGTGATGACATACGTATGGATTTCGGATTAGATAAATGTGCAAAAGTAATATTCAATAGATCTAGATTTTATCACAAAGATTAGGGAACTGGAACAAGAAGAAACCTATAGGTATATTTCAGAAAGGGAGAATTACAGAAACACACACAATAGATTTAGATTTTATCACAAAGATTAGGGAACTGGAACAAGAAGCCTATAGGTATATTTAAGAATGGGAGAATTACAGAAACACACACAATAGATTTAGATTTTATCACAAAGATTAGGGAACTGGAACAAGAAGAAGCCTATAGGTATATTTAAGAATGGAAGAATTACAGAAACACACTCAATAGATTTAGATTTTGTCATAAAGATTAAGGGACTGGAACACACGAATCCCATAGGTACCTAGGAATTAGCGAAGGAGATGGAATACAGCATACCAAAATGAAGGAGAAAGCTAGAAAAGAATACTACAGACGTGTTGAATATCAGTCATAAACACTTTGGCAGTCCCTGTGATGCAATAGAGTTTCAGCATCATTAAGCGAATTGATGTCAAAACGATAAAGCTTCTCACTTGCCATCGCATATATCATGATCGTCTGTACGTGCCCAGACCCGAAAGAGGGAGAGGATTAGTTCAACTAGCATTGTCTTACAACTATAGGTTTTCAAAGATAGCAGGAACCTACAGAAGACCGGATGATAATCTGTATCAAAGAACATGGAAGAAATAAGAAACTCTATTCAATAACAAAGGAAGCCAACAAATTCAAAAAGGAATTTCAAGTCGATAAAGAAGTGCAAATAAACCACAATGCACCTACTGCAGCGGAAAATAACCTAAAAAAGAAAGCAAAAGCAAATGGAAATGCATGCAATGGACCCAATGCAGAAACGACGGCAAAGTAAGACTCTTCAGAGTCAATAC
Organism: Acanthosepion esculentum; assembly: GCA_964036315.1. Lineage (NCBI taxonomy): Eukaryota > Metazoa > Mollusca > Cephalopoda > Sepiida > Sepiidae > Acanthosepion > Acanthosepion esculentum. The sequence goes on along the minus strand of OZ038514.1, from coordinate 46,133,292 downwards.
TCTGAACGTATCAAACAAGCTGATGTAGACACCCATCCCCCGTATCCGTCAGTGGTTACGTAATGCAGAGTTAAAAGCTGACCCTAAAGTGTTTTTTCTTGCTGCGCAGGACCAATGCTTTCTGACTAGAAATTACCACGTACACATATCGAAAAATTGTGTTAACCCGAAATGCCGATTCTGTGATAAATATCCAGAAATAATTGACCATCTTGTATCAGGTTGCACGGTATTAGCACCCACTGAATATAAAACCCGGCATGACAGAGTGGACCATGTATGCGCTGGAAGTTCTATAACTATTATGGAAAGGAAACTGCAATAAACTGGTATGAACATCACCCAGACCCGTTTAAAGACAATTTTATGGGACTTCGGAATGCCCACAGACAGAAAAATCAAACCTAATAGCCTATACATCGTGATCAAAGACCACAAGAACAGAATGTGCTTTCTTATTGACATGGCAGTTCCTGCAGACTTTAATGTATCTTTGAAGATAGACTATGGTAGTCTATACCTTAAAGAAATACAAAGAATTTTACCCACAAGTAGATCTCTTACCTAACGAAGGGATTTATCAATGTAAAACATGTGTGGTATTAGGTCGCCTCTATTTTATTTTTTTTATTTAAAAAAAAATAGTCAGTGAAAATGGCATGATACCATTTTTGACCTTAGGCCTCTGGTTGGGACCCGAAAGGAAATGAGTACACAGCAGAAATCAAAGGAAATAATAATGATAATACTGTGTTCAGAAAATAATTACGTATCGTAACATATACTTTCAGCGAGCTATACAGTCTCCCAGCAACAGACAGCCTTAATCCAATAACATGGACCAGTCAAGATAAGCGGCGACTATCTGTGCTGAATACAATTCGAACTGTTGAATAATAAGATAGTTTGGTTTGCATATCAGCCTTTTCCAGATTATTCAATGCCGAATTCTGACGTTTTGTCCAATACATATATATATATCTATATCTATCTATCTATCTATCTATCTATCTATCTATATATATATATATATATATATATATATATATATATATATATGTATATGTATATATATATATATATATATAGAGAGAGAGAGAGAGAGAGAGAAAAAAAACAACTGAAATGTTGCAAATTAAAAAAAAATTGAATTTTTTTGTGAAAGTATTTATTTATATTTTTTTTTATATATATATTTGATATTTCAGATCGGCCCCGATCTTTTATCAGAAATGGCTGTTTTCAGAAATGTGTTTACATTAAGTAGCGTCCGTCGCGAGACGCGGACGTCACGTGATATGGAATGCAACTGTGTTTGAATATTTCTAACGTAAATCTAACTGTAGTAATATTTTAGATATTGTTTAAAAAGATTTTTTAACTATATCTTATATATATATATATATATATATATATATATATATATATATATATATATATATATATATATATATGATAAACTGTTACATTAGAAGATGTCAGTTATAACTACAAAATCGTACATTTTGTTTCGACGTTTTTACTAAACAACAGCGTCTCATCAGGTAGTTAACAGTGATGTTAATAAAGGATTTTATTTAAAATTACAATTTATGAAACATCACTTCATATTCCGTTTTTGGAAAATTTTCCGTAAAAGGTAAAAAAAGATTTTTATAAAGAAAAAAAGAAAGAAAATAAGAAATCGATAAAGGGAAAAGGAAGAGAAAGAAAAGAAAGGCAAAAGAAAGCATAAGAAATTAACCCTACTACCGAGAGAATAGAAAGAAAAGAAAGGCAAAAGAAAGAGAGGAGTATATTCAAAATTATACAGATACAAAGGAAGAGGAAACTGAAGAAAATAACACATGAGAAGTTGTTGATATGAGTCAAATGAAATTATGCTGAAAGAGAATTCAAATTTGAACAGAAATGAAACGCCACAAGATTGTAACACATTAGCTACAATGTTGCTTCTCAAATTTTATGGCATTTTTTATGAAATCACGTATACAAACAAAATTATCCATAGAATGTAAATAAAGGAAACTTTAAAAAGCAATAAATACTTAACAAAACCAACCTTACATTATAAATTAGAATATAAAATGAATTTTTTAAAAACTTTTAATATTTTTATATTAATTTTAAATTAAAAACTATTATCACTACAGCAAGCGCAAAATGAAAGTGATATTTTATAAATTGCAATTTTAAATAAGATCGTTTATTGCCATCATTGTTAATTACCTGAAGAAACGTTTTATTTAAACGTCGAAACAAAATGTACAATTTTGTATTAATTACTTACATGTTCGAAGGTAACAGTGTATAATAAACATTTATTGCTCTTGTATTGAGCCCTGTTTTAAATTAATGTTTTGAACATTGTAATTTTATTCTTCATTCTTTTACATTGGGATATATATATATATATATATATATATATATATATATATATATATATATATATATATATATATATATATATATATATAAAGATATATTTATGTTTAACATTCTTTTTATAGCTACAAATATTTAAGTAAATGCTCTGTTTATAATAAACAGTATTAACAACATTTACTGGTCTGAATGTCCGAGAAATTGTCATAGAAAATATTCAATTTCACGGACATTCAGGCCAGAAAATGTTGTTAATACTGTTTATTACAAACAGAGCATTTACTTAAATATTTCTACCTGTAAAAAGAATGTATAAACATAAAAATATCTTAAAATAATTGTCGGACTTTGTCCATTTCATAATATATATATATATATATATATATATATATATATATATATAATTATTTATACAAAAATTATAACATAAATATGTTATAAATCACTACAAAAATAGCCATTTCGTTTCAACACTTCTGGTGTATATATATAATTATTTATACAAAAATTATAACATAAATATGTTATAAATCACTACAAAAATAGCCATTTCGTTTCAACACTTCTGGTGTCTTATCAAGTGATGATGTTGAATGTAGAATTTTACATTGAATGCAGATTATACATTCAACACCATCACTTGATAAGACACCAGAAGTCTTAAAACAAAATGGCTATTTTTGTAGTGATTTTATAACATATTTATGTTATAATTTTCAAATAAATACTTATATTTGCACTACTCTGTATCCAACACTCTTTTAAGAATAGTATTTGTTGGTTATTGAAATTTATTCCGTATACACCAATCCTATACTTGTATATATATATATATGAGAAAATTCAAAAGAAAATATGCAAGACTATGTTGTCTTTAACATTCAATAGTACATGTTTAAAAGAAAAGTTGCTGCCAAATTACACACATACACACACACACACACACACACACATATATATATATATATATATATATATATATATATATATATATATTATATGAATCATTCATACAAAAAACAGATATTGAAGTTAATGATATAAATGGCGAGAATACATCTTCGCAAACATTTATATCATTAACTTCAATATCTGTTTTTTGTATGAATGATTCATGTAATGTAAATTGAACGGCACCACATACTTGTTGACCAATTTTATCTAAAGCTTTCAATATCTATTATAACCTTGCTTCGTTGTCGAGTTTTTTGAATTTCCATATACTTGTATTTTGATTGTTCATTCTAGCTTATGTAACAGCGTTTTCCCCTTGCGAAGGATCGTTAATTAATTTGAAACTTTTAAAACCATCTATTCTACATTCAACATCATCACTTGATAAGACACCGGAGGTGTTGAAACAAAATGGCTATTTTTGTATTGATTTTATAACATATTTATTTTATAAGTTTTAAATAAATAATTATATATATATATATATATATATATATATATATATATATATATATATATATATATATATATATATATATATAAAAGTTTAGGATTGGTATATACGGAGTGAATTCCAATAACCAACAATTACTATTCTTTAAAGAGTGCTCAATACAGAGTAGAGCAGATATAATTATTTATTTGAATATTACAACATAAATATGTTATAAAATCACGACAAAAATAGCCATTTTGTTTCAACACTTCTGGTGTCTTGTCAAGTGATGATATAGAATATAGAATAAATGGTTTTAAAAGTTTCAAATTAATTAACGATCCTTAGCTAGGAGTAAACGCTGTTACATAAGCTAGAATGACCAATCAAAATACAAGTATAGGATGATTCGAAAAATTTGACAACTAAGCAAGGTTATCATAGATATTAAAAGATTTATAAAATTTGAAATTAAAATTAAAGGTAAAAAATTAAAAATTACCTATTTAGAAATCTACTCCTAGCTAAGGATCGTTAATTAATTTGAAACTTTTAAAACCATTTATTCTATATTCTATATCATCACTTGACAAGACACCAGAAGTGTTGAAACAAAATGGCTGTTTTTGTCGTGATTTTATAACATATTTATGTTGTAATATTCAAATAAATAATTATATATATATATATATATATATATATATACATATATATATATATATATATATATATATATATATATATATAAGAGAATTCAAATTTGAACGGAAATGAAACGGCAATAGATACAATGGTTAACTATGTCGCATTTCAAATTTTTTGGCATCTTTTATTAAATCACATATTCAAACAAAATTATCTATTGAATATAAATAAAGGAAACTTTACATTATAAATTAGATTATACAATAAATCTGAAAGTGTTATATAATTTTTATCTTATTTTTAAATTCAAATCTATTATCAATACTACAAGAGCAAAAATAATAATAATACGGTAATTCATGGCTAAGCATACTACCAGTAATATATGAGTACTATGTACAATTTTATAATAGTAACTTACATGTTCTAATGTAACAGTTATAATAAATATTTACTGCTCTACTCTTGTATTGACCGTTTTAAATTAATGTTTTGAACATTTGAATTTTTATTCTTCGTTCTTTTACATATACATATATATATATATATATATATATATATATATATTGTCATCCACAGACAGACTGTTTCGCAGCTCATCAGTGTGGTTAAACGTCCGGTTGTCTCTTGCTAGGATTGAAACCCGACTGAATTTGCGTCAGTCGGAACTTCTCCCACTAAGCCGTCAGCGCACGGTACGGGATGAAGGTGAATTTTAGCCTGTTTATTTTTAGATTTAGATAAACACACAGTGACTGACAGTGACTCAATTCTGCCGAAGAGTCGTGCAATATTAGCTTAAATAGTCACTGTTTACAAATTCACACCTCAAACCAGAGAGCTCAACCGAAATTAATTTTTCAGGAGCCAATATTTTTGTCATCCACAGACAGACTGTTTCGCTGTTTCACAGCTCATCAGTGTGACTAGACGTCCGGTTGCCTCTAGCTAGGATCGAAACCCGACTGAATTTACGTCAGTCGGAACTTCTCCCACTAAGAGTCCTGTAGACTTTTGGTAAACTCATGTCATGCCAACTACTTTGGGGTAATGACGTTGGGCCTGGGATGTCTGTTATACTGGATCTTAGTTTAATTTAATAGATAGCCGTCTATGAAGTGCTTTTTCAACTTTTACCTGTATTTTTAAATTTATAAAATTTACATTGAAATCTGACAAATAGGTTACAAAAAAAGCACACCCTAGAAATGTGGTCCCCAAACAGTATTTAAAAAATTCATATGCCAGAAATAAATACGATTTCAAAATTTAAACTATTATTATAGATTACTTGTAATTGTATGCACGAGTCCCAGTATAACTAGTTATAAATTATTATTGACTGATTTTATCCTGGTGATATTTTTCCATTATATCAAGAATTGAGAATATAGTAACTAGGTGATCCGCAAATTGGAGGAGAACGTTATCAATGATAATGTTCTGATTTCGAATCCGCAGTTATCTCTCTTTAATCATCTCTGTCTTTCTGTTTTTGTTTTGTTTGTTTTTTAACTTTTAAATGTACTTTTATCACATTAAATTTGGGGAGGTGTGAGCAAATTTTCATTCTGAAAATGGGGGTCCAGAGAAAAAGAAATTTGGGAATCACTGATCTAGAGGAATGTTTTATTTTCCAAACACGGTCAGCACATTATGGCCGTGTTCATAGTTGATATTATTAAGTGTTAGCTTTTTCTTTTTTTACTAATAATGCTTCCATTATTTTGAGGCTTTTTTACATGAGAACGAGGCTATTATATTTGTATTATCAACGAGTATATTGTGGAAAGAGGGTGCTATGTCTCCATGTGTATTTCAATGAAACCTAAGTGAGCTATGGTCAAAGAGATGTAACGTGAGTTTTCTCTTATTAGGCATGTTATGAACAAAACATGACATAGAAAAAATTGGAGAATTTTTACATAATTTACATTCAGAAAAGAAGAAAATTATAACAAAATAAAATGAAATACTTAAACTCTGTACCTTGTCAATCATTTTTAATGAAACTTCTATAAAAGAGATATTGCTGCCGAAATATACAATATAAGTATTTACCATTTAAGCATTAGCCTAATCGGTATCATATGTTTGTAGGTCTGATGAATTGGGTCGTAATTACGATTCCAGTGTAATAAATTATAACCATGGAATATTAGTGTTTAAGCCTTTTTATTATATCCTTACTCTGTCCTGGACATTGAGTTCTACCTGGATTCTATCCTCTTGGAAATTTTATATATATATATATATATATATATATATATATATATATATATATATATATATATATATATATATATATATATATATATATGTATGTGTATTTATGTATGTATATATACTTATACATTTTAGATATATATATGTATATGTGTACATTAGCCACTAATATTATCAATATATATATATATAGTTAGAAATTTATTGAAAAGCTAAGCGAAACCGGTTAAAGTAAAAAAAACTTTTAAAAATAAGTAACACAACAAATTATTTTTCCGAGAAAAAATACGGAAAATCCACTCGTTAGTAAAAAAAAATTAAATTCTTCTCTGTAAAAGTTTATATACCATAGATAAATATCACTATATTAATTTGATATACTATAAATAAATATCACTATATTAAATATTAGGTGTCTTTTTCCGATCCTCATTTTAGTCCATACAATAAGTTTTTGTACAGAATCTTTCTAACAATTTTTTTACATATATATATATATATATATATATATATATATATATATATATATATATATATATATATGTAGAGAGAGAGAGAGAGAGAGAGATTTGGGCTTTTTGAACTACTAGATTGTTAACGCATGGTATGGTTTTTTGACACAGTGTGTCCATATATATATATATATATATATATATATATATGGACACCCTGTATATATATATATATATATATATATATATATGGACACCCTGTACGTATATATATATATATATATGTATATATATATATATATATATATATATATATATATATACATATATACATATATATATATATAGGGTGTCCACACACACACATATATATATATGGTGTCCATATATAATATATATGTCCGAAGTTTGCGGTACCTTTCTTCTTTTTAATATATATATATATATATATATATATATATATATATATATATATATATATATATAAAACTTCGCGCAGAACTTTTCACTGCCATTTAAAGAAAGACATTCGAATTACCAACACAAAAACAGAGAATGTCTCATATCGAGAATATTTAACATTGAAAAACATAAAGGAAAAAAATTAATTATTTTTAATAATATGTGGAAATCTCCACCCTTTACTTGAAGACGGTCGTGAGACCAGAAACACGTGTTGTAAAATTATGAAAAATAAAGAATAATATTTTTTTAAAAAACCCACATTACAACCAAAAACGTTTGCCGTACCTCTCTTCTTTTTAATATATATATATATATATATATATATATATATGTGTATATATATATATATATATATATATATATATATATATATATATATATATATATATATATATATATACAGGGTGTCCATAAAGTTTCGTGTGCACTTTGAAAACATTATAACTTTATTTGCATTTGCGATAGAAATAATCTGTAAAAATATCAGGTCAGTGATTGTTCGTTGTCTATATTATTGAGTGATTTCTATTCTAACAGTTATTTTGCGGGTGGGCTTTGTCAATTGTTTAGTATTTACTTTATTTATGAATTACGATTAATTTATTTTACTTTTTTTCTGTTTATTTATTTTTATTTTATTTATTTTTATTTATTCTTTTCAGTTTTCGATTTTTAAGTAACGTAGTAAAAATTTGTTTCGTGTTTGCATTTTGAGATCAGTTCTGATCGTTTATTTAGTAGCTTGTTTTGATCTGGGAAGGTAATTATAGCTATGTTTCCTCCAATCAGAGTTTGCAGTTTTTGTATTGATTGTTGAAGGCTGAGGTAATTTTCCTTATTTTTCATGATATTATTCATGTGATTTGCTTTTTGTTTTTAATTTCCCACATATATTTGGAATGTATTGGGCTGTTTGCTTATTTACTATTTGTGAAAGATGTTTTGTGTGCGTATTTTCTTTGTTTCCAGCGTTATTCAGTTACCCCTATGTTTATTTTTTCTTCTTTATCTGAAGATTTTACCACGGCTTGATATATTACATTGTTTTGTAAGAATTGTCACTTAACGGACATTCGTTCTTTATTCTGCAGTTACACGTCTGTTTAATTTGTTCAGGTGGTTTTTGATAGTTTTCCTGTTGTGCATTTTTATTATTTGTGTCATGTTATCAGTGCAATTATAGCTGATTTTTACTGTGTTTTTGTTGAATATTTTGGGGAGAGTATTTAACTCGGGAAGTGTTTGTGTAGGAGCTTGAAGAATATTTTTCCTACGTTTGTTTTTACGTTTTTGTTGTATGGTGGGTTGAACCATATGATGTTTCCTTGCCTGTTGACTTCTTTTTATCCTCTATGGTGTGTATGTGAGTGTTTCCGGGTATCCACTATTTTTAGGGATATTTCATAGTCTTTCTTAGCTTCGTTTAATATGATTTCATTAGAAGAATTGTCGTAAAGACTGCGGTTAATTGATTTCGCTATCTGCTTGATTACAACTGTCAGGTGATTGGAAGACGTGTGTATGTACAGTGGTTTATCATTGAGTTTTCTGTATGTTTTATGTGTACCTTTTCTTAGGCTGAAGGTGACATCTAGAAAAACTACTTCGTTTAGGTTAGTTTTTATGTCTATGTCGAATCCCATTTTTTGAAAATCTTTATTATTGCTTTTCTCAGTTTTGTCTGTGTTTTGTTTGGTATAGTTTCTTCAGATTACGAAAACGTCGTCCCTGTAGAGTCCTGTATCATTTCTATCTATTATTTTACTTAGTTCCTCTTGTAAATATATACCTATGAGTTCACAGGGCTTTGCACCGTCAAAGCTTCCCTTTGTAGTGTCAAAGGTCCATTCTTTCATTATTCATGCGTCTTCATTGTCGAATAATAGTGATTTTCGGGACTGTTTAATGATTTTGATTTCGTTTGTGTTTATTTTTATTTGTTCTTTAGCTAAGGTGATGGCTTTATCTAGCGTGGGCCCTGTTATAGAAGGATATAATTCTTTTATGTCTAGTTGCATAAATTGGCAATTATGTTTGTTTTATGTTGCAGAACCAGTCTGTACTTGCTTTTGTATTTTTCCACTGATTTACTCCTAACTTCTTCCTTAGCTCAGAATTAATTATTTCTTGTATCCTTTTCTTATTCTAATTCATTTTTGGTTGGGTTTATAAGTCTGCATGTTGGGTTTGTTTTGAAATTTATTTTGTGATGTTTTAGTGTAATAGAGGCTTGCGCCTTATCAATACAATTTATTCAGTCGTCTATGTTTAATTTTTTGGCAATTGTTTTAGCTTCCTTATTGATATCGTGCTTTATTGTTTTTGGTACGTTTTTGTATATTTTAGTTATGTAGTCCTTGAGTAATTTATTGTGTGTAGAGGTGGGGGTAGTTCATATATATTTCTAGTTTCTAAATAAGTTTGTTACATTGTTTATTTTACTTAGTTTCTTTTATTTTCTTTTATTTTTTTTACTCAAGGACAGTTATAATCGTTAGAATAAACTAACCACAGTGCAATGGACTACACACAATACATCACTGACCCGTATGTATATAAATAATCGAGAACATATATATATATTATAATAAAAAGAAAGAACAGTAAGATATATAATCCCGTGTTCTTATTGATATTTTAATTATTATTTTTACAAAACAGTGCTCAATGGAAATTTACAGAGCATAAATATTATAAATTAACTGATTTAAAATATGGTTTCATCGCTACACAGGAATTACTATGTTTCAAAAACCGAAGCTAAAAACTTCAAATTTAATTATATAATTAAATTAAATGCATTAGTTCCGTTTCACCTTCACGCGAATTTTGGAATAACTTATTTTTAAATTTACTGAGTTTTAAACGCACATACAATTCATAATTTTATGTTTCCAAGGATACAGAGAAATCCAATCGTTTAGACAGGGGCGGTAGTGTGTTCATTTTTATTAAATATTATTGTATCAATTATGAGTTACCTTCGAAATAGAGGTTAAGTCTAGGTAGGGTAGGGGTGCATTTTTCAACGAAATTTAACATTCGTTCAACGCATGTCGTGTGTTTTTTTTATTTTTTTAATAGTATTTTTCTCATATTCTCTAACACTCAGTAATTTCTTGCATCTTAGTGGCTTTATTGCCTTTCTTGGGGTAAAATGATTAATACATACATATATATATATATATATATATATATATATATATATATATATATATATATATATATATATATATATACTCGACTCTCCCGTTGAATTCGATGTATGGAGGTCAAGCAGATCAGTTCTTAGGAACCGAAAGCCGGACACCAGCACATGAGATTTAATTATAGTGGTGAAGGTTTTTGTGCAGAACCATCCACACTTCTTGAAGGGCTGAATACAGAGACCTGGTGCACTTGAATTCAGAGTTGTCCATCTCCTAGACCAGTTGCCATCCAAGACTATAGAACCCTGTCTGTCCTTTTCAATTTGCCAAAATCGGCGAGTGTTTTTTAAACCAAAGTCTCTTCCAATGGCGAAAGGAAAATGAAATATCGATCCCTCACTTTGTGGCCAGAGTCGCTTCTATACATTTATATTCCAGAGAATGTAAATAAATCTGTAAGACATGTCTGTGAAGTAATCAGTATTTGATAAAGAAACGAAAAATTATAACGTGGATATAAAGAGGGCGATGAATTCTATAATACAATCAATATATAAACTGATCCCTTACTTTGTGGCCAGGGTCGTTTCTATACATTTATATTCCAGAGAATGTAAATAAATCTAAAAGACATGGCTGCGTACCTCATCTGTATTTGATAAACAAACAAGGAATTATATGTGGATATAAAGTGGGGGATCAATTCTATATTACAATCAATATATAAACTGATCCCTCAGTTTATAGCCAGGGTCGTTTCTATACATTTATATTCCAGAGAATGTAAATAAGTCTGCAAGATATGTCTGTGAAGTAATCAGTATTTGATAAACAAACAAGAAATTATAATGTGTACATAAGGTGGGGGATCAATTCTGAATCACAATCAATATATAAACCGATACCTCACTTTGTGGCCAGTGTCCTTTTTATACATTTATAATCCCGAAAATGTAAATAAATCTAAAAGACATGCCTGTGTGGGTAATCAGTATTTGATTGATTCGTTTTTACGGCCTATCAATCCATCGCAGGTTATTTAAAGCCAGAAAATATTTTTACATTGTTGGATTTTTTTAAAAATAATAATTATTTAGTGATACAAATTTTACTAATTAATCCATATCTTGGAGATGAAGATGTGGGTTCATGCCTTTCCCAATGGTATTTGCGTTTAAATAAATATAACGAATGCAACTGGAATTAGAAATTGGCTCTGCGATTAATTATTCCAGCCATTATACAATTCCAGCCATTAAAAAATTACACCACCCACACATCCATGCTTACAGTACCTGGTATTCCCAAGCGGTCACCCAACTTTGCCCTGACCTGGCATGACGTTGCTTAACTTCTCGGTGCTTTGGATGAAAGCGTAGTATCTGTTCTCTCCTCATTTGAATTTGTATTCCACCCCTGCGGCAACACCTACCCCATTGCATTAAGAGAGGCGGAGTCAGTGTAATATCGACGCCAGCGTGACAGTGGTCGCTTGGACTGGGCTATTTTTGTCTTTAGCCCATGTGCATACGTATGGGCATCCCGACATAAAAATAGACCTTGTGTCACGTCCTGCCTTAGTGGAGATGTCAGGTAAATAAACGCTTGTCGGCTTTCGGACCACGATGAAAGCGTAGTATCTGTTCTAGTGTTAGATAGGTGAAGGCGCCTGGTCCAGAGGATTTCATCCTTGAAACAGCACCTACCTCCTTGCACCAATGTGGGGTCGGTGTACTATTGATGTCATTGTGACAGTGGTCGTGGGTACTGGGCAATTTTTTTTACCCTGGTCCGTTAATGTGTTTTCTTCATGAAAAAATCCCTCGTGACACATCCAGATTTAGTGGGGAGCTAATGTAAATAAAATCTGATAGTATATATAAAAGCAATATTGTTTCCGAATTTTCGGGTACTGTGGAAATTGCAACACCAACATCAGTAAATTGCAAACAACATTAAATAATTACGTTGGTAAAGCAAATATCTACGCAAACATCCCTGTCTTCTGTAGGATAATCTGTCAGTTATTGAAACTTAGCGTAATTGGTGTCCATAGTGCTCATCTCATCGCCAACGACATAAATTCAATTATTAACATGATAAATTACGCTAAAGCACTATCGGAAATGAAACACCCAAAACACTTCTTTCTTTTTTTTTAATCATTTCATCCCAAACAAGGTAATAAAGCCACTACGACACAAGGGGTTACTGGGTGTGAAAGAATAAGAAAAAGAAACATTATCAAGGAGCGAGATGAAATCTAGACAAAAAAAACGGAATCAAGAGGACAGTAGATAACGATTGACATTGCATTTAACTTTTGAAGATCAACGTTGACTGGGAAGCAAGAAGCCGGAAAAGAGTTCAGTTACCTGAACTTTTTTTAATTATCGTCGTTGGTAACCCCGCTATATTCACTTCTTCTCCTCCTCCTCTTCTTCTTCTTCTTCTTCTTCTTCTTCTTCTTCTTCTTCTTCTTCTTCTTCTTCTTCTTCTTCTTCTTCTTCCATGTGCAGTTTCCCTTCAAGAAGTTTACGATCACGGCTCTCCACAATCCCTGCTCTTTATGCCTTCTGTCTTCTTCGCCCTCTCTCTCCGCTATTCATTTACTGAAGCTCGCCAAATAGACAGTGCATTGTTTTCCTCTCGCCCTCTTACCTTTAATCTGCCCTGTAAGTATCAAATTTTCCATGCCTTCTTTCCTCATTATGTATCCCAGTAACCTCAACTGGCTCCTGATGTTAATTATGTGTCCTTTGTGTTGCCATTGTCTTCATCGTTGCTCACATGTTCGGTCAGCTATTCTCAGTATCCGTATCCGTCACTTCTTCATCTGTGAGGAGATTGCTCAGAATTCACTGCCATTTAGTATGACTGAGGTAGTTAGGAAAACCATTATTAAATAGTGTCTGTTTTACATTATTAAGTTCTTTAAGGAAAAATGGACGACAGAATGAATTCTCCTTTTGGAAATGTTTTATAACTGCTATTTTATGTCTAAGTGGGCATTCTATCTTCAAATTAAGGTGGCAAGAGTTTTTCTTAGTGATTTCTTTTATATATTGAAGTGGTGAATTCTACGAGAACGTGTTATGTTATTAGTATGGCAAATGTTCTTGGTCTGTCTTTCTCAAACTACTACATGTCCCGCATAGAATACACGATATTAAAGCCAGTCACTAAACCCAAAATATATATCCGCTATCGGTATTGGGCATTATCTCTAAATTAGACCCACACAAGGCTAATGGTGGAGACGGGATACCAGCCATTGTCCTGAAGAAATGTGCGCCTGAACTGGCCCCTGCCCTCTCCAAATTATATAACAACTGCCTCAATGAATCTTGTTATCCAGACTGTTGGTCCTCATTGTTCCTGTCTTTAAGAACTCTGGTGACCCTTCTGACCCTTCTAATTATCGTCCTATCAGTCTCCTACCCCTCTTCGGCAAAGTCTTCGAAGCTTTAATCAACGCCGAAGTGGTTAAGCACCTTACATCCCATGATCTGTTCTCCGACAAGCAATATGGTTTCCGCTTTGCCCGTTCTACAGCTGATGTGCGTACGGCCATAACTGAAATTCTTTACCAAGCTCTTCATAATAACAGAGAAGCTCGTGTCGTGACTCTAGATATCTCCAAAGCGTTTGATAAGGTTTGGCATGCTGGCCTTCAGATCGATTGTTTGACATAATACAATCATTCCTGTCAAATCGTGTATTGAAGGTCGTTCTCAACGGATTCTCCTCCAGCTCCTATTCCACGAACGTAGGTGTTCACCAAGGCTCCATCCTAGGCCCTACTCTGTTCCGTCTCTTCGTCAACGATCTTCCTGACGTCATAGATTTCCAAGTAGGCATCTACGCGGACGACACTACAGTTTACTCCTGCCTCAAAAACAAATCTAGTGTCGCTGACAAAACTAACCTGGCCGTTCGTCTCGAAAAGGACCTCCAATCGGTTGCGAACTGGGGCAGGAATTGGCAGGTTAACTTTAAAGCCTCAAAAACAAAACTACTCCCTATTATTCAGCACAGAGAACCATACCTGCCCCCACCCCTCATAGAATGTCTGACGCTCAACTTCTCGAGAGTACCTCTTTACGACTGCTCGGTCTCATATTGACTGCTGACCTGAGATGGAACAAATACATTGAATCAATAGCTTCGTCCACCGCAAGGAAAGTTGGCTCCCTGTGCCGCGCCAGGAAATTTTTCTCGCCGGAGTCGATCCTTCAAATCTACAAATCCACCATTCGCCCTTGCATGGAGTATTGCTGCCATATATGGTCTGGAGCCCCTTCTCTTTGTCTCAAGGTCCTTGATAAAATCCAGAGGCGGATATGTAATCGGCCCTGATCTGGCATCTCGTCTGTAGACGCTCTCTCACAGACGTGCCGTCGCCTCCCTCTGTCTTTTTAAACAAATACTTTCACGGTAACTGCTCCGATGAGATACTTTCACTGGTTCGCAGACTTCATTAATTTAAGCGTTCAACTAGGCTGGCATCTCGCCCACACCCTTTCACTGTCGAAAGTGTTAAATGTAGCCGTCTCTTCTACTCCAATAGCTTAATGTCTCGCACCTCTTGCCTGTGGAAATCCCCCTCTTTTCCTGTTTCCCTGATAGATATAATCTCCAACTATTCAAATGTAATTTCAATCGACGTCTCCAGATGCCTTGATCTATACCCTATCCTTCTCTTCACCCTTTCCTCTATCACTCCTATTTGCTCTCGCTCCAACTCTCTGTAACCCCTTGCGTGCTAGTGGATTTCCGCCTTGCTTGGGGTGAAACGCTTAAAAAAAAAAAGACAAAAAAAGACGATATTTTTATTTTTGCAAGAAAACAAACAAGAAATTGATAATCTCAAAACCACATTCGAAAATAATTCTGTCCTTAACTTTACCTATCAACTGAGTCAAAAAAAAAAACTCCAGTTCTTAAACGTATTCGTAGAATTTAGTAATAACACGATCAACACTTCATTATATAAAAAAACACTAACAGTAACTCTTGTCAATTAAATTTTATGAGTGAATACTCACTTAGGTATAAAATAGCAGTTCTGAAAATTTCCTAAAGAGAGCACACGAGAATTCATCCTCTCGCCTACTTTTCCTTAAAGAACTCAATAATGTTTCCTAACTACTTCACTGACTACCAGATTAGACTATTACTTTCTAAAGTAACTAATAACGATACTGAACATTCAGATAAAAACGATAACATTACCATCTTCTACAAAAGCCAACTACATGTCAACTATAAGCAAGACGAATTTTCTCTTAGAAATATCATAAAGAAATACACAACCCGAGTGGATCAGAAAAATTAAATTAATTATCTATTATAAAAAAAATTAAAACAGCTAACCGTCTCATCAAAAAATAACACATCCGCAAAATCAAAAAGAATCAAAATTATTTACGAGCCCAAATGCTCCTTAAGGAACTGTTTTCCTGATCAGACCAAACTTATAAATAACTACCTTGGCAACACCACTACGTTCTTATCTAGACGACTTACGTTACACCTACCCGACCATAGCTCCCCGTCCTGGGTAAGACGTGAAACTACATCCGCGTGCTGGGTAAGATAATAAACAACGTCCAGCAGAAAGGCCTCTGATCAGGAGGTTTTGAGGAGCGTGGAAACACATCTTAATTGCTGGTTTATATCCCCACTCGTCCTACAAGCCTAGAGAATCACTGAGGCGCTGGAGAATGTTACGCAACACATGCTACAGCGTGTTTGGTAGGAGCTGGACGACCAACTTGACGCGTGTCATGTCACATGCGGTGCGCATATTGAACATTTGCGAAGCTTTGTGAAATCGGTTATAAAATCTACACCCCTTTGAATATATATATATATATATATATATATATATATATATATATATATATATATATATATATATATATATATATAATTATTTATTTAAAAATATGCGGAGGAATCATATTTTTAAATAAATAATTATATTTAGGGTCTACTTTTGTATCGAGCACTGTTTTTAAAAAATAAAAACAAAAATACTAAAGAACTTCGGATTATTTACCAAACGAGTTCTTTCCTATTTTCTATATATTTTTCACACACACATATATATATATATATATATTGTTCAACATGAAGCCTATTTAATTTCGTTTGTCGGGAATATGTAGTTACACAGATATTCAAATTTTAGATTATGTCATTTTGGGTGACGGGGATATCATGTATATTATATAATATATATTTTATTCGTATATATAATTATATTTGTATATACAATATGTATGGATATTTATTTAATATTTCTTGTACTTTTCAAGTTTTTAATTTTTCCGGATTTTAACTTTTTGTGCTCTTAATGCCTTTTTTTGTTTTTGTTATCTTTTCTGTTTGTTTTAATTTTGCTTTTGCCTTTGCTGTTTTTTCTTAGTTTTTTTTTTAATTATTATTATTATTATTATTATTATTATTATTATTATTATTATTATTATTATTATTTCCTTTGATATCTGGCGTTTTCACATTTCTTTCCGGGTCCCGCCCAGGGACCTAAGGTTAGAAATGGCATCATGACACTTTTCACTGAAAAGAAAAGAAAAAAAATTACATAGATAAAGCCCTTCGTAAAGTGTGTGCTGTACTTTTCAGAACAATTTTTTGTATCTCTTTGAGGCATGGACTTCCAGGGATCTCTTCAATCAGCCTACTGGAATCTTTTCCAACCAGTCCAAGGGCTCCAACTACAACAGGGATTGTTGATGTTCGCATGTGCCACATTTTTGAGATTTCTATTTCAATGTCCTTGTATTTTGACAGTTTTTCGAATATCTTCAAAGATACATTGCAGTCTGCAGGGACTGCTATATCAATAAGGAGGCATTTCTTTTTTGTTTGTGGTCTTTAATAACAATTTCTGGGCGGTTGGCTTTGATTATTATTATTATTATTTGTATTGGTAGAAGATTTGAATGCGCACTGGTCTTCAAGATAAAGCTCTGCATTTCCCTACAAATAAAAATTGGGCACACTTTCTCTAAAATTGAGTGCATGTCTATAAAAAATCAAGCTATTTTTTTTGTTTATAGAAATACGGATTTGAATCCAGAACAAAAAAACGACAAACTTTGATCAATTATCTTTCTTTTTTTTTCGTGTTTGCTTGTAACTGTTTAATCTCTGGTAGAATAGTAATTGTTCTAAAGAAGATATTCAAATATTTTCGACTATTCGATTTATATAAAAAAATATTGATTTCCGAGAGTTCGATAATGATTGTCTTTTGTAGTAGTTGTTTTACCAACAAAAAGTTTAAACCATGTCCTTTCGGTGCCAGTTTCAACAAATGTTTTCTCCTGCATATCTAAGCCATAAATATAAAATATAATTTTGAAATTTTAATATTTAACTGAAACGTGTAGGAAAATTTCAGTTATTTAAAAAAAGGAGGCGTCAGCTTAAACTGACACCAAGAAGATATGCATAAAATTGGCACCTTTAACATTAATTTTTAAAAGTGAAAATTTCACTGAAATATGTATGAAAATATCAGTATTTTCATTTAAAACCAAGAAAATACAATCTTTAAACAAAATGACTACAATATAAATAAAGGAAGTAGTCATCAGCTTAAATTGACACTAGGAAGATAGGAGTAAAACACACCACATTTTCATTTATTTAAACATTAATTATAAAATAATTTTTAAAAGTGAAAATTTCACTGGAATATGTAGGAAAATATCAGTATTTTCATTTAAAATCAAGAAAATACAAGCTTTAAACAATCTGTTTACAATACATGGAAAGAAAGCGTCAGCTTAAATTGACACTAGGAAGATAGGAGTAATACTGACACCACGTTTTCATTTATCTAAACACTAATTATAAACTGTAATTTTTCAAAGGGAAAATTTCACTGGAATATGTAAGGAAATATCAGTATTTTCATTTAAAATCGAGAAATTGCGAACTTTAAGCAAAATGGTCACAATTTATGGAAAATAAATATTGTCATTTTGCACTATCTCCAGACTTCAGCTTCGAAAATTTGTATATAAATTTTCAGTGATTGTAGATTTTAAAGTTTTTACGGTGATAGATGACTCAGTTGTTTTTGACAGTAGTGAGTCACTACCTTCTAGACTGAAATATACCAGGAAGAAATTGATTTACATTTCATTTAAACGTGTCGTCACTCATGCATGAACTGTTGTCAACCAACCAACCAACTAAAATCTTGTTTCCGTTTCTAAGTGACTGAAAAATCTGATCTCTAATATCTTACATACATTACACGGCTGAAATTAATTCACGATCTTACAAATATATATATATATATATATATATATATATATATATATATATATATATATATATATACATACATACATATATATATATATATATATATATATATATATATAGAGAGAGAGAGAGAGAGAGAGAGAGAGATAGATAGATAGATAGATAGATAGATAGATAGATAGATAAGCATCTAAATCAGTGGTTTTTAACAATGTGGCCCTGGTAAATTTAATGCGGGCCACAGAATAATTTTGGAATTTTAGTTCTAATAAACTTAAATTATATGATAAAATAATTTTGAAATGTCTTTCATGTTTCTGTCTATGTTTCTGAGATGAGATATTATGTACAGCTTTTATATTATTCGTACTATAATCTTCATCTTTGTCGCCATATTTATCACAACGTTTCGGCCATTGTACGCTCCGGCCTTCTTCAAGTGGTTGGAATGTCGAACTGAACGCTTTATTTCGCTCAAGGACACAGGGCACAGTGGATAAAGGCGTTAGTTAGATCCAGTGACAGGACCCAAAGAGTTTGAGTTCAATACCCGGTTAAGGCAGTGGAGAACTTGGAGAGGGGAATTAACAGGAGATAACTGGCATCCATTAAAATATGGCACGGGGAACGAGAATAGTCTACCCCAGTGAGCGAAATAAAGGGTTCAGTTCCACATTCCAACCAGCTGAAGAAGGCCGGAGCGTACAACGGCCGAAACGTTGTAATAAATATGGTGATAAAGATGAGAACAATAGTCCGAATAATGTAAATAGTGTTTTTATGTGACTAGTGTGCATTTATGTAAAATTTATAAGCAGAACTTTTTTATTTTATTTTGCAGAACTTTTAAAATTTTGTGTGGATTTATGCATATAACTATTTTGTCTAAAGACAAATTTATTTCATTTAATTGGTTTTGTTTTTTATAAAGAAGCAATTTTGAAGTTTGTATGGAGAAATATCACTGTTTCTTTTTTCCTGAAATTGTAAATTAAGCTTTTGTTAAAGTAATAAACGGCGAGGAGGGGGCTTTCAAAAATCATCAATCAACAAAGGGGCCATGAATAGAAAAGGTTGAGAATCCCTGATCTAAACAAATATTTATTGATCTTTCTTTAATGGAAATTTATTTACTGTCATGGAGTTACGAATATTTCTAGTACTTCTCTATTTATACTTTTATATTTAATCGTAAACATCCGTTTGCCTCGTAGTCGATAAACTACATCCAGCATGCCTCGTTTGCCTCGTATGACGATAAACTACATCCAGCAGGCCCCTGATCGGGAGATTGGAGATTTTAAAGAGTGTCGGACAACCTCTTAATTACTGTTGTTCCAATTCCACCCTGACGTGGGGTGGTAGCACCTGTTAGGGTCCCAGCTATGGGCAAATAGGGAAACCCCAACCTGGAGTCAAAGTATTATGAAAGCATAAAAATACATTTTTGTAGTAAGTATACCAACAATAGATTTTCATAGTAAAAAAAAAATTACCAGTAATACATTATTGGAAAAAGAAGAGAAAAATTACCAGCAATACATTTTTTAAAAAGAAAATTTTGAAAACTTCCCCCAAAATTATATTGCGGCATTAAATGACCCAAAAATTATTGATATGCCAAACTAAACCGTTTATCTCGCAAGATAATGGGAGCACCTGTTTGGTGAAAAATTCAGTTCTTTGATGATGAGGCTGGAATGACCTCTCCAGGGAGTAGCATTACATTTGGGGCCGATTTGGCTGAGGAAGTTACCGAAAGTTATCAGTATTGATTGACGGGGCGTAACCCGAATTTTCTGACTGCATATACTTGCATAGTCTTCCCCGCGTTTGGATATAACCGAAAAGCAGCGGAGATTTAAAATCAGGATTATACTTCCACTAGATGGACTACCTTTTCGGTATAACGAGTACCATCTATCCAAAGCAGCTGGTTATGAGGCGCAGAGTGGTTCGCCTTCAACCTTCTCTGGCTTGGAACTTGACTTATTTGAGATACACGCCATGAAAGCCTTTTTTCTACCTTACCTTGGCAAAGTACCAAACGTTCTAATCAACTCCGAGTTGGATGAACATCTCACTTCGCGCGGCCTTCTTTCAGGAAGTAATGTGGCTTTCGCTTCTCTAGGTCAATTACTGAAATAGTCTGTCAAAATTTATATGAGAACGGCGAAACTCGGGATATGGCTTTAGATATTGCGAAGGCGTTCGACATCGTTTGGCATGCTGTTCTTCTTCAAAAGCTGTAAAGCCATGGCGTTTCTGGCCGAATTTTTGATTTGATCCAATCTTTCTTAACAAATTGTCTATTGAAGTTCGTATTAAGTGGCAACTCTTCTACATCCTTTCACATTAATGCGAGTGTCCCCTAGAGCTCTATTCTTGGACATAATTTTTTTCTTATATTCGTTAAAGACTTTCCAGATGCCATTAGTTCCCGACTCGGTATCTATACCGATAACAAAACTATTTATGCCCGCTTTAATAGTAAGCTTGATAGGTTTGAAACTGGTTACTGATCTCGAAAATGACCCTCAATGTGTTGTTAACTGGGGCAAGAAACGGCTTGTAAATTTTGCCGCCTGCCAAACGAAACTGCTGCTTTCCATCAGTATGGCTGATGCTAACCTCCAGGAGGGTAACACATTGCCTCTTCTTGGTTTTTCGTTTTCTACTGATGTGAAGTGGAAATATTATATAAAGTCAACTAGGTCTACTGCCAGAAAATATGGGCCATTGCTAGACCAGTTGTTCTCGCCAGATGAATAGATATGCACGTTTATGAATTTACAAAATTGATGCCACTAGTACTCCCGCTTTAGATCTCGAAACTCTTAAATAAATCCAAAGAAGGGTCTGTCATGTAATCGATCCTGACCTGGCATCTCGGCTTCAAATACTTTCCCACTGCCTTAATGTAGTCTCCCTATGTCTTCTCTATAAATATTTTAACGATAATTGTTCTAATCATACTTCCTCTTTGGTAACTCAACTGCATGAATTTAAGCGCAGTACTGGATTGGCAACTAGGTCTCATCATCTTACCGTTGTAAGAGATAGATGTGACCGTAAGTCATATTCTAATAGTTTCTTTTCTTGCAGTGCTCGGTTGTGGAATTATTTTCCTGCTTCTTGATTTAATGTCAACTATGATATTCAAAAATTTAAATATAAGATCAATCGCTATTTTCTGTCTCGCTAAAACCTGTTCTCTTATTGTCTTTTTCTCCTCCCTAAAGTTTTCTCATTTTCTTTCACTACCAGTAAACCCAGGCGTCTTAGTGGCATTATTGTCTTGCCATAAAAAAATAAAAAAAACAAACGCCAAAGAGGATGTTACCCTGATCACTAATCTCATCCAAAAGAATTTAATCATAATCTCCAACTCCAACTGGACCATTTTCATAATCTCAACAAAACAAGAAAACTATTTCCATAATCCCCTCCTCCTCTAAGAAAACCATTTCTATACTCTTCTCCTCCAAGAAAACCATGTCTATACTATTCTACAACAAAAGCAATAATTTCCTAGATCAGTTCTTGTACCCAGATACACGCCCGGATTTCGAATACAGATTTTCAAGACTAGCAGGCCCTCCTCAATTGAAATCTTTCTAACCTTTATTTTTCTGCAGCAAAATGGTCAGTCTTTTGCTATAAAGTGTCCCACATTAAAAAGGCATTGTGTCACAACCTGACCTCGTGGCGGGGGGGGGGGGTTAAATACAAATTGTCTCAAGTGAAATCCGTTATCTATTCAGATATACTTATGACACAATTTGGTTATCCTTAGCAAATAAAATAATATTCCGTTTCCCCTTCTTTTTTTACTTCCCTGAATACCTCACTTAAAGAAACCTCTGTCTTTTTTCCCTCTAATCTACATAGAAAGTGACTATGGCTATGCTTCATACCGGATAGCCAAGTGAAGGCTTCCGTTCAGCTGAAGGAGAGTTTGACTAACTTCTGATCATAATTGCGCCATAAAACTTGTGATTATAACTTGGGATAGCCTGATTTATCGGCTTTGCAACAATGAAAAATAACTCAAACAGGACCTCTGGAAAGTCTTTGTTATCACAGGAAATTTATGTATCTCTTATAAGCTCTTCAAGATTTTTTCGGGGGTGCGGGAAAAGTGTTCAGAGTTACTGAGGCTATTGTTCATTGTGTATACTTTAGTTGCACGTCGAATGTCTGTAAATGTTATTTTTCAATTTGATATTGTCGTAGCATAACTACGGATGATAATGGGTATGTCCCCATTCACATAAATACAGTAGTAAATACTGTATGTTGGTCTGCAATTGGAGATTCGTTTGCATTCCTTGTCTATTTTCGCGTCCAGACTTTTTTGTATTGCTTGACGTGCATTAGACCACACGAAGATCGTTTTTTGGAACTTACCTTTTGTTAAGTTTATTTCTGTTTCTTTCTTTCTTTCTTTTTTTATTACATTCTATCCGTTTCAGTTTTCTTACTCTCTTTTCAGCGGCGGGCTGACTTAATTTTTATCTTAAGATCTTTTGTTTCGTCAGACTTGTTTATTTTTTGTTTTGTTTGTTTTTCTCTCTGCCTGTTTGTATTTTGTTTGCATTTTGTTTTCGTTTGTCTTTTTTGCTCCCTTCTTTGAATTTTGTGGCCTGGTTAAAAAAAAAAGAATTTTATTTTTGGCTGTTTAAAAAAGAACATTTCACACGATGGCCGACCAGAGTCGGACCTTCCAAGCCACTAAGGCAGATCCACCAGACAAACCTAATGAGGCTGTTCCCCCATCCAACCAAAAAGGGACAAAAAAGGTGGGCCCTATAAAGGAAAATCCAGCTTACCCACCCTTGTTATAGATAAGAATACGACCAATGAAAAGGACAAAGAAGCTATCACTAGACCGAAGTGAGCGATGTAGCGGCGGGAGAATCACCCTCTGTCTGGAGTCCTCCCGAAATGCATGATCAATGTAACGGAGTTCATTGAGAGAGCCAAAACATACGCTCATCTGGTTACTGATGGCGGGCTTTTGGTAGACCTCGATGCAAAAGAACGCATTGCAAAAAGAACAGTGTCAGTCTTCGTACTCGACAAGCTAACGCGAAAAATTTGTCGATGCACGAAAGACACAGTGTTGAATGCACTGAATTCCTTGGGGGTTAAACCTCTACAGATAATTAAAGGACGAGGTTTCTTCATGTGGGACATATTGTTGCCCACGCCAGAGGACTGTGTGGATGCAGCGTCTCGTTATTTGATCAGGAAAGACGACATCATTTGCACAGAATACCAAGGACGGCGTCGGACCAAGGTGCCAATATATGAGATCCCTGATTATATTCCTGGAGAGCATTTAGGGGCATATCTCATGCAGTATGGCCAGATTGTGAATGTCACTCCAGAATATGAGATAGGTGAGTGGGGGTTCGAGATAATGATAGACCGAGAAGCATTCACCACCATTCCCAACAGCTTGGAGATAGGCGGGAAACACTACCCTGTCATTGTGACGGGTAGGAAACCAGCTTGTTGGAAGTGTGGTGAGATTGGTCATCTCGCCCTTTCCTGCCTAGAGAAGAAGGCCTCTGGAATCCCGCCTAAGTCCGAGACCCCTCGAACTGATACTTCTTGTTCCGTGGCGCCTGTAGTTGGCCTATCTGCAACTGACACCGGTGGTGAAAATCCTCGGTGGGTTCTCTTCCAGAGGCCACATTCGCTGCCAAAAAGAAGGCGGAAGAAAAGCAGGAATGACAAGTCGTGGGTAGAGTGAGAGGGAAGCCCCAAGCTGCGGGATCTCAGTTCCTGGAAGCCCCAAAGAGCAAGGACACTAACAGCCCCATTCCCAGGGGTGACACTCCCGCTAGTCAAAGAAATTTGACCCAAGCTATGAGAAGTCTTTGAAAATTAAGTAGACAAAAAGTTAAGACAGAAAAAACAGTCTGCATCAGTGGGGGTACCGCGTCCTGTGGCCTCTGTGCCATCTTCCCCGCAAAAAAGATTAGCCCTCCCCACCAATGACTAGGTCATTGTCCATATCTCCCTCAAATATGACCATCTTAAAAAAGGCGTCCTCATCCTCAGGGGAAAGTTGATAAAAGACCAGTGGGGGTACCGAGCCCCTCAGCCTCTGCCCCAAATTCCCCATCATGCAAATCCCCGAATGTGACTAGGTCCTAGACCCCAACCCCGATGAATATACCCCCTCTAAAAATGTCCCCACTCCTTCTGCATCACAATCTTCTACTCCTGCACAAAATCCAGCACCATCTCCTGCACAAAAATCCCAAAAGAGGCAGCGAAGCACTTCGCAGGAAACTAAGGAGAAACAGCGAAGGGCTAAATTGCCCTACAACCTTGGAACAGATATCTACCGCGTAACACCAAGCCAAGTTGAGCGCGCCAAGGACTATGGTAATAGAATACACGCGCTCAAAACGTTACTGGCAATGCAGAAACTAGTAGACAAGGACATCGAGGACCCACGATACTCTTCGGAGTCTCAACGGGTCCTCATCGTCATCAGGGCTGGCTCCGGGTCCCGGCATACATGGGAAATGGTGGGGGAAGCCATCAAAGGAATCAAACTTTCACCACCAATTGCAGACTGGGAGTCCGAAGAGGCGAAAAAGTTACGACAATTCTGCTCGGTGAGGGTCCCACTTTTTGTTCACTCTATAGAGCACTTAAATTCACATTTCCGTGGGGTATCGGGAATCTCGCGATTGAGGGTCAAATGAATAAAGAATTGGGCCATGGATCGATGGGCGAGGCCGTCGGTATCCTCACCCCGACAATGTTTAGAGCAGTGGCCAACTCTATTCGATCTAACAAAGTCTCTCTTTTTAGCCAGTTTGAATGTCAAGGGGCTGAAGTCGGAGTCTCGAGCGCCTTGGTGCGGGTATATATGTTGCGGTACAAGAGACTCGTTTCCATTCTGGGGACCATGAGGATATACTGACGAAGAGGTTTGACCTCTTTTCAGTGTGTTATGATGGCCGCTCTAGGGGGGTTTATTGGTTGGTGAACCGTTTATTGGGTGCTGTGTGTACGCTTGTCTACGCGGATCTGGAGGGCAGGCTTTGTGTCGTGGACGTTACTATAAAAGATCAGGCATTTCGTCTCATTGGGGTTTATGCGCCCAATGACCACAGGGAGCGGACCGCCTTTTTTCGGCGGGTCGAGCCGTTTCTGACGACTTCTCATCGCGTAATTTTAACGGGTGACTGGAATGCCATCCTCGATCTCGATACAGATCGCACGGGCACTAGATCGGGTACTAACAACCCGGATGTAAAGGCATTTCGAGACTTTATCGATAGGTTAGATCTTGTCGATAAGTTCAGGAATGAATTTCCCCGGGAAGTAGTTTGGACTTGGACTAATAGGGGCAGCTCGGCTTCGGTATTGCGTACAAGCTATATCGACCGAGTCTTGGTTAGGCGAGTCGATTTAGGGCCCTTAGGCTGTCCAAGTCATCATACTATAGTTTATTCGGACCATAGGCTTGTCCGGGTTCGTTTAAACTTAGATAAGCCTAGAATTAGAACGGCTGGTTATCGGAAATTCAACACATCGTTGTTCGGTGATAAAGATTTTCAGGACCAGTTTTTACTAACTCTAATGCGGGAATTGACGGGCTCTGTGGCTGGGAATAAGTGGTGGGCTCACCTTAAGGCTACTATTAGGTCGTCTGCGGCTGATTATAGTAAGCGACTCAACCAAGATAGACTAGCAGAGCAAACTGTACAAGAAGCTAGAGTAGAAAGGGCTATAAAATCGGGAGATCGTGCGGAAATAGCCGTAGCTAGGGCAGAGTTGGCCTCCTTGCTTATCAAGAAGGATCAAGCTCTGGTAGTTAGGGCTAGATTAAAAAGGATGTCTTCCGCTGAGTTGCGAGCTGAAGAGGTTCGGAGTATCGCGAATAGATACATGGCTAGCGTCACATTGCCGGATGGGCATACCGTGACTACAAACGATGGCATATACGAGGCTTTCCGGGCTCACTTTCAGGAGCCTTTTTCGACTCAGTTCGACACCTACTTGGCTGACCTTCCTCGCCTCGAGGCGACTGAAGCGGCTGGGTGCGAGGGTCCGATAACAGAGGAGGAAATCTGGGACGTGTTGAAGCACGTCGGTCGAGACAAGACTCCGGGTATCGATAGAATTGCCTATGAAGTGTACTTGAGGTAGTCGCACGTGTTTGTCCCTCTGCTGGCACTGATGTTTAAACAATGGATGAAGAACGGGAATATTCCCGAACGCTTCACCAGAGGTGTGATCATGTTGCTTCGCAAGGATAAACACAGAGGGGATGGGATTAATAATTCCCGGCCCTTAACAATGTTAAAGATTTTGGCCAAGGTCTTAACTAACCGTTTGCAGGCTGTCCTACCTAGTCTGATTGGCCCCGAGTAGACTTGTGCTGTGAAGGGTAGGACTGATCGTAGAACAAGTCGACAATGAAGCCACGCTGATCAATTTGGATCAGTTCAAGGTGTGTGATAGGGTTGACCATCGAGGCTGTCCTCGAGTCGGCTGGCTTCGGGCCGTACTTTCGATCCTGGATTCGTCCCTTGTATCGTTCCCCCAGCACGATGGTGAAGGTGAATGGGGTGAGGTCGAAACCTTTCACTTTGTCCAGATCCATTCGTCAAGGTTGCCCGCTTTCGCCGATGCTGTACATTCTTGCGTGAGAGCCCTTCTTGCGCAAGTTAAAGGCGAATCCGGTCCGACAAGGAATTACCCTCCCTGGTTCGAACACGTCGGCCAGGTATTCCGCCTATGCCGATGACGTCAGCGCTTTTGTGACAAGCAATGCCGAGATTGATGAAATTGGCAAGGAAATCGGCAGGTATGAAGAGGTGACAGGAGCCAAGATCAACCGCGACAAGTCTATCGGCTTGCAGTTGGGTGCCTGGAAGGGTGTTTCTCTTCCTGGACCCTTCACTTGGACGGACGGGCCTCTCAAGATACTCGGTGTCTGGTTTGGCCCCGACCTCCAGTTGGAGAAGAATTGGTTGGAGGTCCGAGAAAAGGCCGAGGTTGCACCTAGTCTGTGGACTAGGAGTAGGCTTTCCTTAAAGGGGGGGCGGAAGTTTGTGCCTCGCACATCTACCCCATCCTTCTTTACCGGCTCTCGGTACTTCCCCTGCCGTCCACCGTACTAATTTTATTAGTACGTCCTGTTTAACTTCTTATGGGGTGGCAGGTCTCCTGCGGTGCGTCGGCCATCCTGTTGTCTCCACCCGTCTGAGGGCGGTCTAGGCATGCCCGACGTTGAGATTCGTCAAAAGACGTTGCGGCTCAAGTTCCTGGATCGAATGTGTTAGCAGGATGAGGGTGACGGCCTCTTCTGGAAGGAAGACGCTAAGAAAGCTTTTCCGTTTTTGAGAAGTGTGCATGAAGGTGAGGAGGAGTCCCGCCGTACTCCTCGGGCCGAGTGCTCCTTCTATCGCCGCGCTCTGAAAGACTTCACACGGTTTAAGGAAGGCCTCTCCGACACCCAACTCTTGTCGCCTAAGGCATTATATCGGGTGTTAGTGCGGGGGGCCGCTCGAGATACTCTAAGGGATGAGCTCGGTTTGACGAGGGAGGAGTTTAGCTCTCTGTGGCCTTGGGCGTCCGGGTGGCGGTGACTCAATAACGATGAGGTATCACTCAGCTGGCTGGTGTTGCGGAAGGCCCACTGGGTCGGCAAAAATCTCTGTGCAGCGGGCTTGGCAGTTACGTGCGTTGCGGTGGGGCGGTTGAGTCCTTGAGGCACATCTTCGACTGTAGCGTCGTACGACCGTTGTGCAAACTGATTGAAGGCTACATTGTCCGCGTCCGAGGCGGAAAACCCTTTGTCCTCGAAGCCAGGTCCGCATGTAGCAATGTTGTGCCGCAGTTGAAAAGGAACGAACACTATGCGTTCTTGTGTTTACTCGGCATTATGCGAGTCGTGATTTGGACGACGCGACAGAAGGAATTTTATGGAGGTGAAAAGTTTTCCTCTTCTCAACTGGTTTTATTTTTTAAGCACCAGCTTAAAATCAAGATTAGAGCGTAAAGGAGGCGGCTCTCTTCATCAAAATTTGGCGAAAGGTGGTTGAATGCTTCGCGTTTGGTCCGCTTGAGAGGGGCTAATTTAGAGTGGCATCTGGAAGTGACATAGGTTTAAGAATATTGGTCGCCTGAATTAAAACATTTGTCATTTAGGGATAGGTTAGAGTAAGTCGTTTTGTTTTTGTTGAAGTTGATCGATTTAACTTAGCTAGGGTATGGATGGTCATTGGCCCGTTTATTTTTGTCCCCCAGTTTTTGGTTCATTTCCCCCTTCCCTCGCCATTTAGATGGACAGAGCTTGCAGTTCTCTGGTTAAACTGTGGGATGCCTTTCGATTTCGAGTGTGTCGTTTCGTTATTTGTTAAATGTGTGAATGTGAGAGTGAATAATTGTAGAACGGATGCAAGGAAAATTATTCTATTAATCCCGCAGTATCTTTCGTCCAGTTAACTGTTATCTCTGCCAGGAGTAGTTTGTGGGGGGGGGGCTGTTACTAACACTAGTTTTGGTTAGTTATGTAAATATTTCATATCATGAACATTGGGGATTTATTGTTTAAGCCCAGCCCTCCACAAAAGCTGTATATATGGGGATTAGTTAGATTTTCCTTGAGTGGATGTGGTATTGTGGTGTATGTGTATGGCAGTGTTGTGTGGATGAGACGTTTTGGTGAAAGGAGCAATTTTTAGACGATTGGGTCAGTAAATGAGGCTAGCTAAGTTAGAAGTAAGACAGTTGAAGACTGGCCTCCCCCCATTCCAATTTTTGCCCATGTGGCACATTTGTACTTTTGTACAATAAATACCTCTGCAGTTGGAGATTCGTCTCCAGCTGTGCCGGTCAAACGATCTAACTCCGGGCAGAAAGGCTCGCCAAACGAGGCTATATCGAAGGGCAGAGTCTAGTCTCGGGAATCAGCTACCCGACCCCGCTTTATACGGGGTCTACGCGGAAATTTTGGCCAAGCCTACGGGCTCGCCTACCCCACATTAAATTCGGCTTTGTGCCACATCTGACCGCGTAGGGCGGTTCGTAGATATCCTGCAGTTGGAGATACATCTCCAGCTGAGATGGTCAAACTCTGCCTCTGGGCAGAGAGAATCCCCAGACGAGGCTATGTCGAAGGGCAGAGTCTCGTCTCGGGAAACAGCTACCAGACCCCGTCTTATACTGGGTCTACGGGGAAATTTTCGGCCAAGCATACGGGCTCGGATACCTCACATTAAATTCGGCTTTGTGCCACATCTGACGGCGTGGGACGATTGGTAGATAACCTGCAGTTGGTGATTCATTGTGGAATTTACTTGACTCACTTCTAGCAGTTGACTACGTGCCGCTAGCGAATCTTATATGTGTTGTTCTTGTCCTAAGTATTATCGTTCATTACCAACCTTCATTTGATTATTCTATTCAGTAACCTTCCCTAGGTCACAGATATTGACTATAAAAACCTCTCCATAATATCCTCTCCCAACAAAACCATTTCCATAATTAACTCCTCCAATAAAACCATTTCCATAATCTCCTCTGCCAACAAAAATATTTCCATAATCTCATCCTCCAAAAGTCCATCTCCATAATCTCCTCCATCAACAAAACAAATTTCCATAATCTTTTCCGCCAACAAAACAATTTCCATCCTTCAAAACAAATCGCAAAATTTCGTCCTCCAGCCAAATCATTTCCATAATGTCTTCCTCCAACAAAATCATTTCTATAATCTCTTTCTCCAACAATGTTATTTCGAAAATCTCCTCCTGCAAAATTATTTCCATAATTTCTTCCTCCAACAAAACCATTTCCATAATGTCTTCCTCCAACAAAATCATTTCCATAATTATTTTCTCCAACAAAATCATTTCCATAATCTTTTCCTCCAACAAAACCATTTCCATAATCTTTTCCTCCAACAAAACCATTTCTATAATCTTTTCCTCCAACAAAACCATTTCGATAATCTTTTCCTCCAACAAAATCATTTCCATAATCTTTTTCCTCCAACAACACTATTTCCATAATCTTTTCCTCCAACAAAACCATTTCCATAATCTTTTCCTCCAACAAAATCATTTCTATAATCTTTTCCTCCTATAAAATCATTTCTATAATCTCTTCTTCCTGCAAAACCATTTCCATAATCCCTATTTCCATAATATAACATAATACCGAATTTTGCTACAATTTTGTGATACTTTTGCGCAAAAGAATGATTTTCGATAACATATAAAATTTACATCCAGTTTCTGCAAAGCTAGTTTTGAATTCTGAGACACTAGAGTAAAGTGCTCAAGGATTCGATGCCAATTTTTGCGCATTGGACAAATTTGCACGGACATAAAAGATTCTACGAAGCATGCTAATGATTTCAGTTAGTATTATGTTAAAAGCGGCTTCTTCGTTCACTTGAAATTCCGTTTTCAATTTGTTGACTTCATTTATTGCTGAATAAAGTTTCGTATTTCTTTCAAGTTCTTCGACACAGATCATCATGCCGTATTCTGTAGTTTCCCGGTATCTTTGAAGACCGATTGTTGTGATTTTGTAAGACAATTCTCGTTGAACTAATCCACCGCCTCTTGTGGTTCTAGACACATGCAAACGATCAACATTAGTCTTGGGATGATGCATACAATGGCAAGTGAGAAGATTTCTCGTTTTGGCATCCATACGCTTAATGTTAGCTGTAGTCCACTTAAGAATGTTGAAACTGTATTGCACCACAGGGACAGCCAAAATGTTTATGACTGATATTCTGTTTTGCCAACTCAACTCGGTATCCAACACCAGACGTACACGCCTGTAGTATTCTTTTCTTACTTTCTCCTTCATTTGTGTATTCTGTATTCCATCTTATTCACATTTTCCTAGGTATCTATAGGCTTCTTCTTGTTCCAGTCCCTTAATCTTTGTGATAAAATCTAAATCTATTGTGTGTGTTTCTGTAATTCTCCCATTCTTAAATATAACTATAGGCTTCTTCTTTTTCCAGTTCTCTAATCTTTGTCATAAAATCTAGATCTATTGAATATTACTTTTGCACACTTATCTAATCCGAAATCAATACATATATCATCTTTGAAACATTTTATAGTATTTAGGAAGACACTTCAACTCATTGTTGTCTTTGGCAAAGGGTTTGAAATCATCCATGTAAAGTAGGTGATTAAATACTATCTTGGATACTTTGTATCTGTATATGGTATATTGCATTTGCTTTCTTTTTTAAGTTCTTTGCCGCTGCAGTAGGTGTATTATGTTTTATTTGCACTTCTTCACTCACCTGAAATTCCATTTTGAATCTGTTGGCTTTCTTTATTACAGAATACACTTTCTTATTCTTTCATGTTCATTGACACAAATCATCATCCAGTCTTCTATAGTTTCCAGGTATCTGCGAAGACCGATTTCTACAGATTTGTAAGACAGTTCTAGTTGAACTAATCCTCTGCTTACTTCGGATCTGGCTACATATAGATGATCAACATCAGCCTTAGGATGATGCATACTATGGCAGGTGAGAAGCTTTCTCCTTTTTGGCGTCCATTCCCTTAAAGTCAGGATGTTGAAACTATATTACACCACAGAGACAGCCAAGGTGCTTATGGCTGAAATTCTCTTTTGTGAATTCAGCTCGGTATTTAACACCAGAGGAAGACGCCTGTCTTAAATTTTATTCTTAATTCCTCCTTCGCTTCGGTATGCTGTATTCCATCTCCTTCTCTAATTCCTAGGTACCTATAGGCTTCTTCTTGTTTCAGGTCCCTTAATCTTTATGACAAAATCTAAATCTATTAGGGTGTGTTTCTGTAATTCTCCCTTTCTTGGATGTTACTTTTGCGCATTTAACTAACACAAAATCCATATTTATGTCATCACTGAACTGATTGCCGTCGTTGTTAAAGAGTTTGAGATCATCCATGTAGAGTACGCCATTAAGTATTTTCTTGTTTACTTTGTATCCATAGCTATTAATGAAGAAGGGGTGACAGGGAGTGACAGGATGTCTTCTTGAAAAATTCTTAGTTTGATATTCAGACGGTTGGAAGTGGCAGTGCCTTTGGTGTGATTTAGTTATAATGTAGTTTCCATACTCAGTTTAAGGAAATTTGCCATCACCAAGGAGACTTTGTACTTTTCCAAAACCTTAAGGATCCATGAGTGTGACACACTATCAAAGGCTTTATGGTAATCTATCCATGCTGTGATATTTTTGTTTTTTATTTCTGGGGTATACTCCTTTCTTTCCGGGTCCCAATGAGAGACCTAAAGTCAATAGTGGCATCATGCCATTTACTAATGAGCATTTTTTGAGAAAAAAGAACACCTCAGCTCACATATATTTTACATAGATAAAGCCCTCCGTAAGGTGTGGGCTGTACTTTTGAGTACAATTTTTTGTATTTCTTTACGGCATGCGCCTCCAGAAATCCCTTCAATGAGTCTATTGGAGGTTTTCCAATCAATCTGAGGGCTCCAACTACAAGTGAAGTTGTTGATGTCCTCATGTGTCACATTTTGAGATTCCGTTTTTCAAGGTCCTTGTATTTTAATAGTTTTATTATATTATTATTATTATTATTATTATTATTATTATTATTATTATTATTATTATTATTATTTCCTTTGATATCTGACGTTTACACATTTCTTTCCGGGTCCCGCCCAGGGATCTAAGGTTAGAAATGGCATCATGACACTTTCCACTGCAAAAAAAAAAAATAAATAAAATAAAATTAAAAAAAAAAATAATAATTACATAGATAAAGCCCTTCGTAAAGTGTGTGCTGTACTTGTCAGAACATTTTTTTGTATCTCTTTGAGGCATGGACTTCCAGAGATCCCTTCAATCAGCCTACTGGAATCTTTTCCAACCAGTCCAAGGGCTCCAACTACAACAGGGATTGTTGATGTTCCCATGTGCCACATTTTTGAGATTTCTATTTCAAGGTCCTTGTATTTTGACAGTTTTTCGAATATCTTCAAAGATACATTGCAGTCTGCAGGGACCGCCATATCAATAGGGAGGAATTTTTTTGTTTGTGGTTTTTAATAACAATGTCTGGGCGGTTGGCTTTGATTGTTCTGTCAGTGTGTATTGTGTAGTCCCATAGAATTGTAACTGGTCCTATCTCCGTAACCGGGTCAGGGTGGTGTTCGTACCAGTTTCTTTCAGTTTCCTTCCCCTAGGAGTTGCATATTTTCCAGTGCACTCTGTCATGCCGGGTTTTATATTCAGTTTTATATTATTATTATTATTATTATTATTATTATTATTATTATTATTATTATTATTATTTTCTTCTTCTTCTTCTTCTTCTTCTTCTTCTTCTTCTTCTTCTTCTTCTTCTTCTTCACCATAATCCTTTCTTTTATCTAATACTCTTCTTTCTTTTACAATTTTTCTCTTCATATTCATCTAATGGTCTTTCTTTCTTTTTTCTTTCTTTCTATTTTCCTTCAACGTCCAGCTGTGGGTAATCGAACCTCATCAAAAGCAGAATGTTTATAATATTTGCACAATGAGGTAAAGAAAAAAAATCTATACAGTAACTAAATTATGTAAAAATATAGAAGTAAAACTTATTTCCACTTTCATTTATCGTTTAATCCAGGTAAGCTTCATTCATCCGGGAAACACGTTAGAATTAGCCACAACTTATACTAGAAGCAAACCACTCGCATAGAAATAAGTAATAAAAAGCATCATACGTGGGTGGGCTGAAAAGTTCATTGGCTGAAGGAGGGATGTTAGAGCTGGAAAATCTTGCATGCATTAATTTCAACACCCCTTATTAGTAACAACATTGTTTCTCTTTTTTCTTATTCTTTCACACTCAGTAGCCCCTTGTGTCTTTATGGCTTTACTGTCAATCGTTATCTACTGTCCACTTGATTACTCTTCTATTGTTCTCGCTCCTTAATAATATTTCACTTTTTTCTTATTCTTTCATACTCAGTAGCCCCTTGTGTCTTTAGGGCTTTACTGTCAATCGTTATCTACTCTCCTCTTGATTACTCTTCTATTGTTCTCGCTCCTTAATAATATTTCACTTTTTCTTACTCTTTCTCTCTCAGTTACCGTTCTTTCTTAGTGGCCTGACAGCCTTGCTTGGAGTGAAATGATTTAAAAAGAAATTAAGTGGTGGTTTCACCCTCATCAAAATCACCATTCTTCCGGTCTTGCTGCCGAATGTTGTTTCTCGTCAAACCTAGCATCCTAGTGTTAATCCTACTGTCATCAATTATATTATACGAAGGCTTTAATTTGTTTACTTATGAAAAATATTTTCTAAGTAACAATCTTTCATCCAAATCCTAAGACTTGTGCTTACGCATATTTGTTCTGCAGGGATTATAAATAGGGTGCCCACTGTATTGAATATAACGCGGTTACCGACTACGATACTTTTCATGCTGCCCACTGCTCGAAAAAGTTTGCCCATGCCTGCTCTACGTTAAGTGGTAATCAAGTATTGCATTGGGTAAAATAGTTTTAAAATCTGTTTTTGTTTTTGTACAATAATCTGATGATATCAGATTATCTGATAATATGTGATTTTATTACGTAGCCTTTCAGAACCTTAATACTAGAACAACGCGTGCTGCTTTCCACGTATTGTATTATAGAAGTTCCACTCTAATTTTCTCAATAACTCTTATTTTTTACACTGTTTACATCGTTCATACTGTTATCCCTATCTTTATTGTAACCTTCACAACGTTTCGGCCGGTGGACGCTCTGTCCTTCTTCAGGTAATGTTTGTTGGAATTTCGAACTAAACGCTTTATTTAGTCCACGTCGGGGGTAGATTGTTCTAATTCCACGTACCATGCCGTTAGGTATCCCAATTACAGTTAATTCGACTAGATAAGTTTTTTGTTCCCTCCACCTCTATGTTTTTCTTCTCTTTGCCGAGGTCAGTGAAAAAAAATGATCATTGAGCTTTATAAGTCCAAAAGATCCACTCGCCAGTGGATAAAAGCCTTGGCTGATTTATCCTAAAAGTGACTTGATCCAAAGTATTCTGATAGCAATGGCGACAGCTATAAAAGCGGCTATTTCAGTCGCATAATATCGAAAGGCGGAAACGGAGTAAGACGAACACCGAAAATAACAGAATCTGCTTAATTATTTTTAAACTAGTGAGCCGTTTCTTAAAAATTGACGGCAAAAAGGAATGTATTGTAAGTAATATATATTATATTGTAAGTAATTTTCGTTTAATCCAAGTACAACTTTGTATTTTAAAATACTTCGTCGTTAAAGCTAATAATTGAACAGTGTACAATTTATAAATACCTAAGGAAAAATATCCGTATATTATCCTCATAAATGTTACAGATTTACAACCAAAATTACGAAATGGACAAAGTCCGACAATTATTTTAAGACATTTATAATGAGAACGTATAAACATAGAAGATATGTATATATATGTATATATATGTATATATCAAACATGCAATAGGAATTAAGATTACTGCATTGCTAGGATCATTTCACCTTACAAATTCAGATTAATTTGTAAGGATTTTCAAACCGATTAGGCTAATAAGAAAAAATAAAATGAAACTGGCTGAAAACATATTTTAAAAGCCAGGCAGAAGCAAAGCAAAATTATATATATTGTCATTCGTAGACAGTACAGTTTCGCAGAAGTATCACAGCGCCTCGGTGCGACTAGACACCCGAATGCCCCAATCTCGGATCGAAACCCAACCGATCCCTCCCTCTGGTGCAATGGGAGGGCGCGGCCTGGGGCAACTGTCCCCCAGTCCTGGGCACCTCTTCACTTGCCCCCTTGTCCTCTGACAAAGAAGCACCTGAGCGCACCTCTGCCCAAAGACAGAGACGCAAACTTAGCCAAAAAGGCCGCGAAGCAAAGTGAATGAAATGAAGAAGGGAAGGTTTAACGTCTGCTTCAGTGAAATGGAAAAAATGAAGTCAATTTCAATTTTTTTTTCATTTGTACCCACTTCTTAAAATATCATTCATATTTATGATTGGTTTTGCAATATTTTGTTAAAGTTGTTAAGCCCAAACATTTAACGATGCGATCGGGAATTTCTACGGATATTTTATTGTCATAGAAAAGGGAAAAAAGAAAACTGAAATTTTCAAAGGTATTTCTTGTCTAATATGATTTAAAATAATATTTTTTTAAATATATAATAATAGATTAAAAAAAAATCTTTCGAATATTTATTACAAACGAAAATATAAGGAATGGTTTGGATAATGTCAAGATTAGCAAACCAAACATTTCCATGTCAAGAACAGTGAACTCAGTTATCGCCATGAAAAGAATAACAAACACTTGACAAAAAATATGTTCTATTTAAAAGCGATCTCGGAAATATAAATGAACTTTTTTTATTGATAAATGAACAATTAAGATAACATTATTCACTTTCCATGAAGAAACAGTTAAAATAACTTAGTTACTGAAAGGATGTTGTATGGTGACTGCATTACAAAACCTCAATAACCTGTTAACCGTATTCCATTCCATTCAAATGAACTGATTTAAATAACCTGGTAGAAAATTGAGTCTGTAGCCTTTGTAAGCTCACATGACCATTACGCCCTGCCAATACCTCGTGAATAATGGACTATTCTACTTTAATCACGTGGAAAGGCAAAGGACATATCAGAGACACTACTTGGTTTCAGTGAAAGAATGAAGAGTTTAACGTTTCGTGGTTATACTTCCTAAATATTGAACTAATTTCTTAAGCTCAAATATTTAACGATGCGATAGGGGAATTTCTATGGATATTTTATATAGTCATAGATCTTGCTCTGAGCTTATTTAATCATTAATTGAAGAATTAAGATTCATCAGAAAATTAAAATAGGAAAACCGTGACATTTTTAAGGGTAATTCTAGTCAAATATAATTTATAATAAAATTTAAAAAATGTATAATACATAAAAAAAAAATTTTGAACATTTATTAAAAACGAAAATATAATAAATAGAATGTTTGGATCTTGTCAAGATTAGCAAACCAAACATTTCCATATCAAGAACAGTGAACCCAGTTATGGCCATGAAAAGTATAACAAACCCTTGACAAAATATGTTCTGTTTAAAAACAATCTTGGAAATATAAATGAACTTTTTTATTGATAAATGAACAAATAAAATAACATTATTCACTTTCCATGAAGAAACGGTTAAAATAACTTAGTTACTGAAAGGAAAGTTACTTAGTTACTGTATGGTGATTGTGATGCGGACTCATGTTTGGGTTTTAGCACGTGTGACTCCTGAAAAGTCCACAACATGGCAGACTCGGGATGTGAGTCCACGTAAAAAAATGTAAAGAATCGACAAGAACCATTATATATGTACAAACAAATGAGAATCTATTAACAAAGGTATACAAGCGACATAAACAATAATATCTGTAACAAATGAATGTAGAAACCGTTTTGGTCCAAATTATGTGTAGTGAGTGAATGTGTGTACATATGTGTGTGTGTATGTATGTATTGCTCATGCATTTCCCGAAAGGGAAGCGCGTTCTCCGGGAGAGATTTACATGTTGACGTGAAAGCGGAAAAAGTGAGAAGAGAGTAATAAAAAATTATTGTAGAATATTTATAGTCCTGAGAACGTCCTCTAGGAGTAATTTTCAAAAATGTTTTTCATCATGTATGATCATTTAGATAATGTCAGATTAGCGAACCCAATTATTCTCATGAAAAGAATAGGAAACCTTGACAAAAAATGTTCTATTTAAAAGCAATCTTGGAAATATAACTGAACTCTTTTATTGATAAATGAACAATTAAGATAACATATCATTCACTTTCTATGAAGAAACAGTTAAAATAACTTAGTTACTGAAAGGATGTTGTATGGTGACTGCATTACAAAACCTCAATAACCTGTTAACGAACCGTATTCCATTCCATTCAAATGAACTGATTCAAATAACCTGGTAGAAAATTGACTCTGCAGCCTCACATTCTTAAATTTTAGCCTTATCTTTTGTCCGTTAATACGCTTATCGGAAGATAGAGAATTATTTTTCTAAAATTCAAGATGGCTGATTTCATTCCTTCTTCAGTCTGTGTGGTTTGCTTGGTTTCTTTTTTGATCAATTTTCTCCTTTCTTTCGACAAATTTGTTCTCATCTGTTCTGTCTTCGTTCATAACGTATCGTTTCATCAACATCTTTTTTTAAACTTAAATTTGATTTCGTTTTTTCAAGCATTTATCTTCCTGTTCTTGTTTTAAATTTAATTCGTTTACAAATATTGATAGCCACAGTTATTCACCATTTGTAAATTTAATTACGTTTCTCAAAATGTTATACCCCAAATCTCCTGTCCGAAATTAACTTCCTTATCAAAGATGTTTCCTTCTTCAAATCTACAACTCAACCATTCATCCTTGCCATGAATACTGCTGCCATATATGGTCTGGGGTTCCCTCTGTTCATCTCGGTCCTAGACAAAATCCAGAGACGGATATGCAATTTGATAGGTCTTGACCTGGCATCTCACCTACAGCCACTTTCTCACACATGTGTTGTGGTTTCCCTCTGTCTTCTCCACATATATTTTCATGACAACTTGTTTGACGAGCTACTTTCACTGACCCAATCCGCATGAATTTAAGCGTGCATCTCAGTCCCACCCTTTCAAAACGATTAAATGTAACCGTCTCTTCTACAGCAATGGTTTCGTATCTCACACTCCCCGACAGTAGAACTCCTTTCCTCTTACTTGCTTCCCTGATAGCTATAATCTTCAAATATTCAAAATTAGGAGGAGGTAACCCGACAATTACATTATTGTTATGATGTTGATTTGGGGTTTGTAGAGAATTACGCCAAATAACACGTAACAATATTAAGGGTTTTAATAGGTTGGTAAAAAGGTACAGAAATCGCCTGAGTAGTCAATAACTAGCTCAGCCAAGAACTTCTCTGTCTCCCTGTCTCTCTCATGTCAACTGACATGCCACTATTTAAAGTCTTTGTTCACAGACGCAGACAAGTTCATCTTCAAGAGGGGTGGTAGGTTTCCGACACAACAATTACAAAACCCCAATAAGCTGTTAACCATATTCTGTTCCATCCACATTAACTGATTTAAATAACCTGGTAAGCTATCCTCCCCAAGTAAAAGTGAAAGGATATTGCATGGTGACTGCATTACAAAACCACAATAACCTGTTAATCGTATTCCGTTCCATCCACATTAACTGATTTAAATAACCTGGTAGAAAATTGACTTTGCAGCCTTTGTTAGCTCACATGACCATTACACCCTGCCAATACCTCATGAATAATGGACTATTCTACTTTAATCACGTGGAAAGGTATGTATGTGTAGTCAGTGAATATGCGTATGTACGTGTGTGTGTATGTATGTATTGTTCATGCATTTCCCAAAAGGGAAGCGTGTTTTCCATGAGAGATTTACATGTTGACGTGTAAGCGGAAAAAGTGAGAAGAGAGTAATAAAAAAATTATTGTAGAGTATTTATAGCCCTGAGAGCGTCCCCTAGGAATAGTTTAAAAAATTAGGAGGACGTAACCCGACAATTGCATTACAAAACCCCAATAACCTGTTAATCGTATTCCGTTCCATCCACATGAAGAACTGACTTAAATAACCTGGTTGAAAATTATGACTGCATCCTTACATGTTCTTAATTTTAACCTTATCTTTTGTCCAGTAAGATTCATATTTTAATTCCCGTCGAATAATTCATCCAGTCGATCACTGGTAAGCTATACGCTCCAAGTAATGTCGTCACAACCTCCGTGAAGGTAGATCTATCCATCTTGACGGTTCCTGGACATTCGAATTAATAAATTATTGAAACCAGTATATGAAAATACTATTGAACCATAAAGTTACCTGTATCAAAATATGCATGTCTAGAACAGTGAACCCGATTATTCCCATGTAAAGAATAACGAACCAATCATCTTATAAAGAATAGCAAACCCTACCGTAAGTGGGTTTGTTAATATTAATAAGATCCGAATGTTTGAAATGGTGTAATAATAAAAATTATTAAGAACTTTAATAAAATAGAAGAACAGTCCGTCTATAGGTGTAAAATAGAAAAACCCTGGGGTCAGCCGTTGAAGGTCACTAACACGCTTAGCAAAAGGTAGAGAATTTCTTTCTGAAATTCAAGATGGCTGATTTCATTCGTTTTTCTCACTTCCTTTTTCAATCTGTCTGCTTTGCTTGAGCGGTTTATTCTACATTTAATCAGTTTTCTCGTTTCTTTCGACAAATTTGTTCTCATCTGTTCTGTCTTCGTTCATAAAATATCGTTTTATCAACCTTTTTTTTTGTTTTCTTTACTCAATTTATTTCGTTTTTCTTTGCTTTTTCTTTTTCAAGCATTTCTCTTCCTGTTCTTGTCTTAAATTTAATTCGTTTAGAAACATTGATCTCCGCAGTTGATCATCATTTGTAAATTCCGTTTCTCAAAATTTTATCCTCCTTTTCTTTAGGTCGAAATTAACTTCCTTATCAAAGATTTTTTTTCCTTAGAAAAGAAAAGAGGACTAAACTGTTACGTAATACCAGTCGTCCTATATTTTACAATCATTTCTCACCCTGGGCATGACGATAAATTACATCCAGCAGCAAGGCCTCCGATCGGGTAATTGTAGGTTTTGAGGAGCGTGGAACCACCTCTTATTTTTCTGTTGTTCAACACCACCCGACCCGGCGTGGTAGCACCTGTTTGGTTCCCAGCTATGGGCAAATAGTAATCTCCCAAACAAAAATCAAAAGTACATTTTGATAGTAAAATTACATTTTACCAATACATTTTATGATCTAGAAAATAAATATCTAAAATAACATACCATTACTCTGAAAGTATCAAATTATGTACAAAATATAAAATAAATAAATAAATATAAAAAATACAAAAAAA
This sequence comes from Acanthosepion esculentum, assembly GCA_964036315.1. Taxonomy (NCBI): domain Eukaryota; kingdom Metazoa; phylum Mollusca; class Cephalopoda; order Sepiida; family Sepiidae; genus Acanthosepion; species Acanthosepion esculentum. The sequence continues at coordinate 46,091,313 of OZ038514.1, read as the reverse complement.
AACGTCGACTGAATCTGTACAAGTGAGAAAACCAGTGGACATAAATTAAGTGGCATTAAATCAACTGTTAATAAAATTCAATCATTTCCTGACAAACAACTTTAGATAGTTTAGCAGACCTGCACCCCATTCGTGAATTAACCCCCCCCCCCAAAAAAAACAGAATTAAGTGGAGGGGACAGACCATAGATATTTACAAAGTTGCTGATTATTAGAAATCACACTGATTAAATTGTGCATTCAATTCGAAAAAGATTTCATGATGACTGACTTCTCCGGTTGTCAACTATCAACCGTTTTCATTAAAACTCTGGAAATACCTCCAATCACATATGAAGATGTTACCATATCGACAATTAAAGTTCAAAGACTTGGTGAAAAAGAAAAGGAAAAACAGGAATTATTGGTTCAAGACGTTAGTAGTTATAACATTGATGTATTCGGTCTCCAAGAAATCAAAATCAAAAAAGTACAGTTATGTTTCTAGCCGAGGTTCATTAGGAGTTTCGGGTCTTTCAACATCATATTCCATCTCCACGGTGACCCAGCCGATACTGATATTGAATTATACAAAAAAAGTACAAAAAAAAAACAAGAACTGGAGGGGACTGATCAGAGATATTTACAAAATTTCTGAATATTAGAAATCAGACTGATTTCCAGTGTGCATTCAAGTCGAAACATCTCTGATGATGAATGACTTCTCCGGTTGTCAACTATCAACTGTTTTCATCTTCATATTTAAAACTTTGGAAATGCCTCCATTTTGTAAAATACATCTATTGGATGCTTTAGTACACAACATTAGTGATGTTTGTCGCCGAGGTTCATTAGGTGTTTCCGGTCTTTCAACATTTTGACTGACTTCTCCGCTTGTCAACTATCAATCGATTCCATCTTCATATTTAAAACTTTGGAAATGCCTCCAATTGCATATAAAGATGTTACCATCTCCACAATTAATGTTAAAGAACTTGTGAAAAAAGAAAAAGAAAACAGGAATTATCGTCTCGGTACGTTGTATCAAAGAAGTTGAGATGATTATCTGAGATAGATAACAGAAGATAATATCAAAGTAGGACATTGCAAAGTAGTAGTTATTATTGAAATGGTTTTTGTGTTGTTTTCAAAGGTTAGTAATGATAAAACGGAGAAGAACAAAAAGGGAAAACAAGTGAAGATAGGATATGTTGTTTACTAATTGACTACCATTACAAAAGTGCCCACGTGGCCTAAAAAAGGGGCTTTCGTATTTTCAGAGCTAGAAGAGTCTATATTTTTTTAAGGGTCCAAGGGACGTAATTTAGATTACACTACATCCCTCTTTCAAGTCATAAATTTATAAAGACAGTTTTTTGGGTGGTCGAACTTTTCTACCACTCTTTGTAAATACAGGTTTGGGACTTTCCGAGTTAACAGGTCGGGTATGCCTGTGCGCAGTTATCTGAATGTCTGGCTGATCACTTTGTTCTGTTGAATTATCGTGGCTGTACACGGGAATGTCTATGCGTGCATTTGGTAATATATACGATTCTGTTGGTGTGGCTACTTGTGGAAACGTGGTTTCCGCATTTCTTTTCCGAAGATGGATTCTATTTCTACGAAGCAATCCAGCATCAGTCTCAACCAGAACTGACGTTGGTGAGATAGTTTTCACAACTTTGGCTGGACTCGTTTTAGGTGTCTTCAGCCAAGCTGTCTGTCGTTGTGTAAGAGATGTTCGTTCTCTAGCTCTACGACGTTTATCAAAATTAGTCTTTTGTTTCATTTTGAGCTGTGCATCTGTATCTTGGAAGCGTTGAACATTTGGTTGATTTTCATTTTTTTTTTAAGGAGTGCTGGCCATGTTGTCGTGGAGTAGTGCGATAATTGAGTAAAGCGATTTAAGGATCACTCGACTTTACAAATAGACTTTTAATTGTTTGGACAGCACATTCCGCTTCACCATTTCCTTGCGGATGATGAGGGCTGCTTGTGAGGTGAACAAAGCCATAGATTTTAGCAAAATCCACAAAGTCTTTGGATATGAATTGAGGACCATTGTCACTGATTACAATCTCACGTATACCATACTTAGCAAATATTGATTTACAGTGGTTTACAATACTACCTGCAATGGTATTTTGTAGATGAGATATTTCTATCCATCTTGAATAATAGTCTATGACTATCAAGTATTTCTGGCTCTTCTGTTCAAACGAATCCATCCCTACTTTTTGCCAAGGGTAGTCAGGTAACTGGGTTGGTTGTAATGGCTCTGGTGGATATTTTCGTTCTTTTTCACAAATGCTGCATACATGCTCCAGATTTCCTAAGCCTGTGAATACTTTCGGGAATTGCTCTTTATATTTGTGACCCCTGCTTTTTACAGAATTGATTTTGCTCAACAAATTTAAAGCTTTATTCGATGGTCCGCCCAATAATGGTTCTGTCAAATCTTTAATGATATATAACTCCTGTTGTGAAATTTCTTTTTCATAACACAGTGTAGCATCTACTTTACCAATGAGATTTATTTTGTTTTGACCTGGTCCTTATAACCTATTGTTTGTTTTCTTTATGATAGGAGATTTCTTCCTAAAGAATCGGTCTGGTATTACAGTCACATCTGCGCCTGTGTCTAACCTGAAATTTACAATTTTGTTGCAGATTGCGGTGGTGACTTTGATATTAGCTTGCCAATCAGTTTTTTCGTTTACTTCATTGTCTTTAATATTCCCCAATGAAATAGGTCCTAAAAAGTGGTTTTCTTCCTCTGCAACTCCCCTTACGGATTTATTTTTACATACAGTTGTATAATGTCCTAGTTTATGACACTTCTTGCATTTTACATTAATCGCCGGGTAGTTATCTCTGCTGTGTTAAATAAAATATCCACAGCGCATGCGCTTCTTTTCAGTCATTTTATTTCTATTATGAAAATGTTTATTTTTTCTAGATACACGGTTTATCTGCGTATTTGATGCATGTGCAGAAGATATAACCTGTGATTGTTGCTTTGAAGTTTCATGTGCTCTACCAATCTGTAGGCATTTGTCTAAGATTAGGGTTTTGTCCGCTAAAAATTGTTCCCTTAGAATGTCATCCTTCACCCCAACATCGACTTGATCCCTAATTAATCTGTCCGTCAATTGTCCAAAATAGCAATTTTTTGCAAGCTGGCGTAGAACAGCTATGAAAGATTCTATACTTTCTTCAGGTTCCTGCTTTCGAAGGTGGAATTTGTACGATTCATACGCTTCGTATGTCTCACCAACGAAGAATTCCTCGAATTTTTTAATAACTTCTTTGAGATCATTTCTATCGTCTTCCGAATTAAAATGTAGCCCTTCAAAAATATCAAAATACTCTTCGCCAATAAAAGAAAGAAAAACAGAAGTTTGATATTCCGAGTCAACTTCGTTTGATAATCGACTCGTCACAGCATAAATTTAAAAGATTACGCTTGAATTTCCTCTAATTGCTCGCAACATTCCCCGACAAAGACATTTTTGCAGGCGGCGGTATATTGGCATTGAAACTTCTTTGAGCCATGGTTTTAATACAATTTTTTTAAAAAAAATCTACTTACAAGTCTGTGAAGAAATCGTTTCTTTTTTTTTCGAAATTGCGTGTGTGCAATGCGTTGATTTTTCCTTCGAATGTGGATAAAGTGCTTTCATTTTTATTTTAAGAATATTTTTCTTTAAAAAAATTTTTTTTAAATATCCCACTTCTGACACCATGTGTTGTTTTGAAAGGTTAGTAATGATAAAACGGAGAAGAACAAAAAGGAACAAGTGAAGATAGGATATGTTGTTTACTAACTGACTACCATTACAAAAGTTCCCACGTGACCTAAAAAAGGGGCTTTCGTATTTTCATAGCTAGAAGAGTCTATATTTTTTTAAGGGTCCAAGAGACGTAATTTAGATTACACTACAGTTTTTTCATCATTACGAAATGGAAGAATAACATTCATAGACACTGGAATGTCTCAGATAGAATAACAGCATTGCAGCACAAGACAAATTGGGAGGAATTTAGACGGAAGGCATGAATCTGAAAATACACAGAAGAAAAATTAATATTAAGTGAAATGAAAAACTCGAGCAGCCATCTTATATTAATTGAAGACCGACATTACAAAAACTGTCAATAATATTTCAGCATTCCGCTTAAAAATAAAACAATGAAGGGGATTGGAAGACCAGCAAAACAAAGAGAGATTCAGGGGACTGATCAGAGATAGATGTACAGTTGCCAAAAGATTAGAAATCTCACTGATTTATAATGTGAATTCAAGTCGAAAAAGCTTTCATGATGACTGACTTCACCGGTTGTCAACTATCAACCGTTTCCATCTTCATATTTAAAACTTTGAAAATGCCTCCAATGCATATAAAGTTTTTACCATCTCGACAATCAATGTTAGAGGGCTTGTGAAAAAAGAAAAAAAACAGCAATTATTGGCTCAAGACGTTGATAGTTATAATATTGATGTATTCGATCTCCAAGAAATCAAAATCTAAAAACGATTTGACATTAATATCGAAGTGAGACAGTACAAAGTAGTAGCTTTGGTAACAGAGAGTAGATATTATACAAATGGTTTCCTTACCAATATCAAATGGAAAAATAACATTCACAGACTTTGGAAAGTCTCAGACAGAATAACAATTTTGCAGCACAAGACAAATTGGAAGGAATGTGAATGCATTCAGCTGGAAGGCATGAAAGTAAATTATGCCGTTGGATACCCTAATTTCAGTTAATTCGCCTTAATAAGTTTCTTGTTCCCTCCACCTCTAAGTTTTTGTTTTCTCTGCTGAAATTTAATATTAAGTTAAATGAATGAATTGAACAGCCATCTTATCAACATTGAGCAACGATATGAAAAGAACTGTAAAGATAATTCCAATATTCCTCGTATGACTTTAAAGAGATTAAAAGACTTGTAGCATTTTCGCTAGTTAGCAAAGGACAGTGAGGTCTAAAGAGGTGTATTAAGCGTTATTTACAAAGTTGCTGAAGGTGAGATATGGCCTTCAAGTCGAAACATCTCTCATGATGAATAATTGCTTCGGTTGTCAACCATTAAATGTACGCAATTCGTATTTAAAACTTTGCAAATACTTCCAACTGCATGCGTAGATGTTACCAACTCGACAATTAATGTTAGAGGACCCGTGGAAAAAGAGAAAAACAGGAATTATTGGCTAGGGACATTGTTACTTATAAAATTGATGTATGTTGTGTCCAAGAAATCAAAATCTAAAAAGGATTTGACATTAATATCGAAGTGAGACAGTACAAAGTAGTAGCTTTGTTAACAGAGAGTAAATATTATAGAAATGGTTTTCTGACCAATATCAAATGGAAAAATAACATTCACAGACTTTGGAAAGTCTCAGACAGAATAACAGTTTTGCAGCACAAGACATATTGGAAGGAATCTGAATGTATTCAGACGGAAGGCATGAATCTAAAAATACATAGAAGAAAATTAATATTATGTGAAATGAATAACTGGAACGACCATCTTATCGATATTGAGCAACGACATGAAAAGAACGGTAAAGAAAATTCCAATATTCCTTTAAAGAGATTAAAAGACTTGTAGCATTTTCACTAGTTAGTAAAGGACAGTGAGATCAGAAGAGGTCTATTAAGGGTTATTTAGAAAGTTGCTGAAGATGAGACATCGCACTGATTTGTAATGAGCCTTCAAGTCGAAACATCTCTCATGATGAATAATTGCACAGATTGTCAACCATTGAATGTTTTGAATATCGTATTTAAAACTTTGCAAATACTTCCAGTTGCATATGAAGATTTTACCATTTCGACAATTAATGTTATATGACTTGTGAAAAATTGAAAAGTAGGAATTATTGGCCCGGAACATTGATAATTACAAACTTTATATATATTGTCTCCAAGAAACTAAAATTATTCTATATTTCAAAACATTTTTTGTGAAAAACTACAATCAGATCCGGTAGATTGCACATTTTATCGAACAAAAACAGGTTAATGAGTCTGCGCAGTAGGCGCATTATAGGTATTTCCGTTTCCTTTTAGAATCGAGATGATCGGAAAGTTTGATAAATATCTTCAATTACAGCTTGAATAAGAGTACGAAACTATGGCCATAATGAAATTGGAGAGCTACAATTTATAGGGTTTGATTACCAAACGAGGTGTGCGTATTATGCGTGAGTAGAAACATTTACCAACATTTTCAGCACAATTTTAGGTTTTCGTATTATGGATGAAGGCGTATTATACAGGGTGAATTACGGTGGTGTTAGAGGACTTATGAAAAAAGAAAAAAAAAGGAATTATTGGCTCAAGACGTTGATAGTTATAATATTGATGTATTCGATCTCCAAGAAATCAAAATCTAAAAACGATTTGACATTAATATCGAAGTGAGACAGTACAAAGTAGTAGCTTTGGTAACAGAGAGTAAATATTATACAAATGGTTTCCTTACCAATATCAAATGGAAAAATAACATTCACAGACTTTGGAAAGTCTCAGACAGAATAACAGTTTTGCAGCACAAGACAAATTGGAAGGAATTTGAATGTATTCTGACGGAAGGCATGAATCTAAAAATACATAGAAGAAAATTAATATTATGTGAAATGAATAACTGGAACAACCATCTTATCGATATTGAGCAACGACATGAAAAGAACTGTAAAGATAATTCCAATATTCCTCGTACGACTTTAAAGAGATTAAAAGACTTGCAGCATTTTCACTAGTTAGCAACGGACAGGGAGGTCTAAAGGCGACTATTAAGGGTTATTTACAAAGTTGCAGAAAATGGGATATGGCACATCTATGTGTACCTTCAAGTCGAAACATCTTTCATGATGAATAACTGCTTCGGTTGTCAACCATTAAATGTTCGTATTTAAAACTTTGGATAAGCCTATAATTTTATCTGTCTATATTTCTGAGATGAGGTATTATGTACATTATTTACATTATTCGGACTATTGTCCTCATCTTTGTCGCCATATTTATTACAACGATTCGGGACGTTGATAGATATAACATTGATGTATGCTGTCTCCAAGAAACCATAATTAAAAAGGGACTTGATATTAATATCGGAGATAGTAGAAATTAATAGCTTTCAAAACAGACAGTAAATATTCTGGAAATAGGGCACCTCGAGGCGGTGTAATGTTTAGCTAGAACAATTGAGACTGAGTAGTGAGTTCGATCCTCAATCGGTGCCTCATACAAAACAAATTCGAAGGAATTTGAATTTGCAACACAATACAAATTGAAAGGAATTTGAATGCATTCAGGCGGAAGGCATGAATCTAAAAATGCATAGAAAAAAATTAGTATAAAGTGAAATGAATAACTGGAACCACCATCTTATCGATATTGAACAACGACATGAAAAGAACTATCAAGATAATTCCAATATTCCCCGTAAGACTTTAAAGAGATTAAAAGACCTGTAGCTTTTTCACTAGTTAGCAAAGGACAGTAAGGACAGAAGAGGGCTATTATGGGTTATTTAGAAAGTTGCTGAAGATGAGATATCGCACTGATTTGTAATGAGCCTTCAAGTCGAAACATCTCTCATGATTAATAATTGCACGGAGTGTCAACCATTAAATATTTGCAATTTCGTATTTAAAACTTTGCAAATACTTCCAGTTGCATATGAAGATTTCACCATTTAGACAATTAATGTTATATGACTTGTGAAAAATGAAAAGTAGAAATTATTGGCTCGGAATTTTGATAATTATAACTTTTATATATGTTGTCTCCAAGAAACTGAAATTATTATATTTAAAACCATTTATGTGAAAAACTACATAGAGATCCGGTAGATTGCATATTTTATTGAACAAAATCAGGTTAATGAGTCTGCTCAGTAGGCACACGTTTCCTTTTAGAATCGTGATGATCGGAAATTTTGATAAATATCTTCAATTACAGCTTGAATAAGAGTAGGAAACGCTGGCCATAATGACATTGGAGAGGTATAATTTATACGTTTTTTTACCAAACAAGGGGTGCGTATTATGCATGCGTAGAATCATTTTTCATCAATTTCAGTACAATTTTAGGGGTTTTGCAGCACATAACAAATTGGAAGGAATTTGAATGTATTCAGACGGAAGGCATGAATCTAAAAATACACAGAAGAAAATTAATATTAATTGAAATGAATCTTATCGACATTGAGCAACTAGCTGAAAAATATGTAGAAGAAGAGAACGAAAATATAAACACACATTGATTATATTTAAACATGAAGAAAAACACTGAAGATGCAGGGACGTTTAACGAGATTACAACGGGATTATAGCGAGATTAGCGTTATTCACGTTAAGCAAATGAACGTCTGCTTTTTACTTCAACTCTATCGTTTTAGAAATTTCGCAGGCCGAGCAGGTAATGACTTATCCGGTCGTCAATCGTTAAAAGTTGGCAATTTCTCACTTAAAAACTTTGTGAATGCACCCAATCGCATGTAAAGATTTTTATCATCAAGACATTTAATGTTAGGGGACTTGTGAAAAAAAAAAGTAAAAACAGCAATAAATGGCTCGGGACGTTAACTGTTATAACATTAATATATTCTGCCTCCAAGAAAGCAAAATCAAAATAGAACTTGATAATTTCGGAGTGAGTCAGCACCAATTAATAGCGTTCGAAACAGACAGTAAATAATCTGGAAATGGTTTTGCCATCAATGTCAAATGGAAGAATAATATCCATAGACACTTGACCAACGGCCAAGATAGGATTCAACAATGGAGAACAATATTAAAAAATATCGGTAACCATGAAATTTCGTGAGAGCAAAAAAACAAAGAAAAACAGTGTCAAAAGGACGGTGTTTCCCATTACACTGCTTTCATTTTAACTACTCCACGGCAACTGTAATTGTTTTAAAAAGCAATTATTAGAATTGTAATAAAATCTAAACATATAATGAAACTGAATCTATATGAATTTTATTTAAATTATAATTTATATTATATGTTGTTGAGAATTACAACAAAAATATTAAATATTATTTATTTATTGGGGTTTTTATTTAGAAAAATTTTATATTTACAACAAGCTAGAAACGGTGCCAATTTTAGCGTGTGCTCTAGATATCAGTTTCTGCTTTAGTGTGTGTCCTTCCGATCAGTTTCTGCTTTAGTGTGTGTCCTACAGATCAGTTTCTGCTTTAGTGTGTGTCCTACCGATCAATTTATGCTTTAGTGTGTGTCCTACTGATCAGTTTCAGTTTTAGTGTGTGTCCTTCCGATCAGTTTCTGCTTTAGTGTGTGTCCTACAGATCAGTTTCTGCTTTAGTGTGTGTCCTACAGATCAGTTTCTGCTTTAGTGTGTGTCCTACAGATCAGTTTCTGCTTTAGTGTGTGTCCTACCGATCAATTTATGCTTTAGTGTGTGTCCTACTGATCAGTTTCTGCTTTAGTGTGTGTCCTACCGATCAGTTTCTGCTTTAGTGTGTGTCGTACCGATCAGTTTCTGCTTTAGTGTGTGTCGTACCGATCAGTTTCTGCTTTAGCCTATGTCCTACCGATCAATATCTGCTTTAGTGTGTGTCCTACCGATCAATTTCTGCTTTAGTGTGTGTCGTACCGATCAGTTTCTGCTTTAGCCTATGTCCTACCGATCAATATCTGCTTTAGTGTGTGTCCTACCGATCAATTTCTGCTTTAGTGTGTGTCCTGCCGATCAGTTTCAGTTTTAGTGTGTCCTTCCGATCAATTTCTGCTTCAGTGTGTGTCCTACCGATCAGTTTCTGCTTCAGTGTGTGTCCTACCGATCAGTTTCTGCTTCAGTGTGTGTCCTACCGATCAGTTTCTGCTTCAGTGTGTGTCCTACCGATCAGTTTCTGCTTTAGTGTGTGTCCTACCGATCAGTTTCTGCTTTAGTGTGTGTCCTACCCATCAGTTTCTGCTTTAGTGTGTGTCCTACCGATCAGTTTCTGCTTCAGTGTGTGTCCTACCCATCAGTTTCTGCTTTAGTGTGTGTCCTACCGATCAGTTTCTGCTTCAGTGTGTGTCCTACCGATCAGTTTCTGCTTCAGTGTGTGTCCTACCGATCAGTTTCTGCTTCAGTGTGTGTCCTACCGATCAGTTTCTGCTTTAGTGTGTGTCCTACCGATCAGTTTCTGCTTTAGTGTGTGTCCTACCGATCAGTTTCTGCTTCAGTGTGTGTCCTACCGATCAGTTTCTGCTTCAGCGTGTGTCCTACCGATCAGTTTCTGCTTTAGTGTGTGTCCTACTACTGATAATCTCATGAGAAAGAATAGAGTTAATAATACCCGCTTTGGATGTTTCCTTTTCAAGAGGACAGCTCATGATAGAACAGGATAGAGATCCCGACATTATTTCGTTTTGTAATTACGCCATGCCCAAGAAGGAATTAGTGAAAGTTCGAACAAGATATTTCGTTAAAAATGACTTGCTTATAGGAAAATGGAAACCTCCACATAACCCAGCTTCGGATGACTGGGCAACGATCTATGAAGTTGTCATCTCCAAAAGCTATAGACGAAAGATAGTGAGAACCGCTCATGAAATTTATCTAGCAGGCTATCTGGGCTTTATAAATAAGAGACTTGTAATAAGATTCTGAGACATTTCCATTGGCCCGGAATCCGGAAAGGCGTATCTGCACGCTGCCAGACTTACCATATTTGACAAGTGGTGTGAAAACCCAATCAGAAAATTCCTATTGCGCACTTCCACACCATTCAGGTATTTGAGGAATCTTTTAGTCGTGTAATTATCGACTGTGTCGGTCTGTTACCCAAGACTACGTTGGGAGACCAGTAGCTTTTAACAGTCATGTGTGCTTCAACTTGATCCCCTTGAAGCAATACCCTAAAGAAATATTTCAGCTCGGAAAATAGTAAAAGCACATATCGCATTTTTCACTACCCAGTGTTGTAAGTCAGGCCAAGAATCAAACTTTAGTATCTGTCTATATTTCTGTGATGAGGTATTATGTACACTATTTACATTATTCGGACTATTGTCCTCATCTTTGTTGCCATATTTATTACAACGTTTCAGCCGTTCTACGTTCCGGCCTTCTTCAGTATCTGTCTATATTTCTGAGATGAGGTATCATGTACACTATTTACATTATTCGGACTATTATCCTCATCTTTGTTACCATATTTATTACAACGTTTCAGCCGTTGTACGCTCCGGCCGTCTTCAGTATCTGTCTGTATTTCTGAGATGAGGTATTATGTACACTATTTACATTATTCGAAATATTGTCCTCATCTTTGTCGCCATAGTTATTACAACGTTTCGGCCGTTGTACGCTCCGGCCTTCTTCAGTATCTGTCTATATTTCTGAGATGAGGTATTATGTACACTATTTACATTATTCGAAATATTTTCCTCATCTTTGTCGCCATAGTTATTACAACGTTTCAGCCGTTGTACGCTCCGGCCTTCTTCAGGTGGTTGGAATGTCGAACTGAACCCTTTATTTCGCTCACTGGGGTAGACTGTTCTAGTTCCACGTGCCATGTTTAATGGATGTCAGTTATCAGTTATCTCCTGTTAATTCTCCTCTCCAAGTTCTGCACTACATTAACCGAGTATTGAACTCTTTGGATGTTGTTAGGAGATCTAACAAACGACTTTATCCACTGGGCCATGTGTCGTCGTGTAAGAATTTCTAGGTATTATAAACCTAATGTCTCCAGCAATCATTTTTTATCAGTGCTCACATTGTAATTTTTGCTGTTATCATTGCAAGTTTTTACCAGAGCTCATATTGCAATTTTTTTTGTTATCGCTTTTCTCTGGCACTCCTTATTACTGGTTCCCATATTGTTATCAAACTTTAGCTCGAAGATATTTCAGCAAGTGGTTAGACAACATGACATAACCTCGATTAAGTCAAGTGTCTATCACCCACAATCTCAAGGGAGTCTTGGAAAGATTTCCCTCCACCCTGAAAAATATGATTCGAACCTATTGTTTGGACTATCAAAAAGAATAGGAGGAAGGTTTTCCTTTCTTGATATTTGCAGTTCGGCTGAGGAACAGAGCGATCAGTCCGGCCCTATATGGAATCGGTGTGCCTGGTGGAGCTCGAGCCAGGGCTTCCGCGTACCATTTTCGTATCGTGCCCCAACAACATTGTGGCGATACAGAAGGCACTTGAACGGTACGAGAATGTCACGAGGGTCTAGATTAACTGAAACAAGTCTTCCAGCTTGCAGTTAAGTGCTTGAAAAGGCGTTGCTCTTCTTGTACTTTTCAGTCGGACAGACGCCCTCGTTCGCATTCTTGGACTGGGGTTCGGATTTCCAGCTGGTCAAGAATTGGTCGGAAGTACTAGGAGCGTCGGTACGAGAGTGGCTCCGAATCCGGTTGTCATTAAAGGTTAGGATCGATTATGCGTTGCATGTAAATCTTTCCCTCATCCTTTACCGATTGTCAGTACTCCCTCTCTGCCAGAACCGCTGGAAGTCAATCGTGCGGTTGCTTTTCTCCCTCTTGTGGGGTGGATGTAAGCTAAAGTTCCGCAGAGCCGTCTGTGTCCAGCTTCCGTATTATAGGGGGATAGGAATGCCACATTTGGTGAGTCACCAAAACACCTCGAGGTTGGTTTGCTTACGCCACGCGTTAATAGTTGATTCGCTGCAGGCGAGGAGTTTTACGGACGCCTTCCCTGACCTTGCCATCACTCCTGTCCGTTTTGTGGATTAAACGCCGCCCGAATCAGTCTGAATTCTTTACCGAATGTCGAGAAGCCTTGCGTGCTATTCCTCGGTTCAGTGACATTTCACGGCCTAGGAGGACATTGTATCGGGAACTAATGGAGTCAGGTTTCGTGGGAGCCACTCTGTGGGCGGTTCAACTTGTCGATGATCGAGCGAGTTGCGCTCTTTCTGGTCCTGGGCGTCAGCGGTGAATTACCTCAGCAACCCTGAGTTTTCAGTTATCTGGCAATTGATCCGGAACCGGCTGACACTCAATGACGTGGTTTTCAGAGAGGGCTGGGCAGATATACCCGATTCTCATCGGTGTGACCTTGATCTAGAAGAAACGGCTGCACACGCCTCTACCACTCTCCTCACGTACGCCCGTTCTGGGATTATATCAGCGAGGTGCTGGCTCATATCGATCCCGAACATCTCGTGTCCATCGATCTCGCATACGCGTGTGATAATGCGTCGCCTTCGTGTTCTGGGGTTAAACGGGTTGTGTTTCTAACGCTGCTAGCTGTGGCAAGGATGGTGGTGTGAACGACGCGGATGGAGGTAATCTTACAATATTAGCTTTGTTCTCATCAGGATCTGGTTGGATTTTGGGGGACATCAGCTCAGGATGAAGATCAGAACTTATAAAAAGCGTTTGCTATCGTCAAATTTCTGCCATTGGTGGGTACAAGTCGCAAACCTGGTTCGCGTGAACTAGACCAGCCTTCATTTCCTTTTTTAGTCTCCTTTCGACACAACGGGGAGGTTTCCCGACGGACCCATCAAATGGCTAAACCAGAATATTTTTTTTTTAGCTAATAAGAATAATTGCTGACTCTGGAGTGTTCCAGGCGTTCCTTTTGTTAAGGCCCTTGTCAAGATTTCAAATTGCTTGTATCTCCTTTTTATCTTGACTGGGTGAGATTTTGATTTTCCCACTCCACAATTTATTTTTCACTTCCCTCACATTTAATGAGTGAACATCTTGATTTTGACAACTGCCAGCGGCCACTCTTAATGTCCTAGAAGCGGAAAGAAAAGAAAAAACGGGCTTTGTTTTAGCAAGACAATGCGAGGCCATATACTGCCAGGTTGACCAGAATGTCCTAGAAGCGGAAAGAAAACAACAAATCTTGATCTCTGGTGGAATTTCCAAGAAGTACTGCATTTCGAGCATGTTCTGCACGGTCTCGCCATCAACGTTAAACTGTATTGCCAGCAGCTCGACCTCATGTATGACAGACTAAAGAAGCCACACGCTGCCAGGTTGACTAAGAAGTCCAAACAGATGGACGGTGTTAAGATTCTTCCACATCCACCGTTCAGTCTCGATGTTACTCCGGGTGATTATGGCCTATTCCGCTCAATGGCACACTTCCCCTCGCGACCAGCGATTCAACACTTTTGATGAAGTGAAGGAAGCCAGTGGACTAATATCTGGGAGAGATTTGGATGCTGGCTGATCGCTGGCAGAAGATCGTCGAGAATGATAGACTTTATTTTGAAGAATAAATATCGGGGTTGCTCATTCAATTTTTAAATTTTAAGATTGTGCGTTTTTGTAAATTCAACCTCAGCGTTGTGACCGCACGCTCCAAAATTTCTTACAATTAACAATAACACATTTCTAAAAACATATTTCGGATTGCATCTATTCTTTCGTTGTCCTGTTATTACCTGGATGTAAAAAACAAATATATTTTCATACCTGATGATGTCTGTATGCACAGATGAAAGCTTGTAAAAAATAAAAAAGACCTTATCAAACTGGAATTTATAAACAGGGATCATAACTTTCATCTACAAGTTCGGGGTGAATGTCATTTATTACATTTTTTTGCGAAGATGTATTCTCGCCATTTATATCATTAACTTCAATATCTGTATTTTGTATGAATGATTCATGTAATGTATATATATATATATATATATATATATATATATATATATATATATATATATATATATATATTTTAAACATGTGTTGAATGTTAAAGACAACATAGTTCTGCATATTTTCTTTTGAATTCTCTCATATTTTCTAATGAGACGTTTTATTTGAATAAAAAGTCTCATTAGAAAATATGAGAAAATTCAAAAGAAAATATGCAGGACGATGTTGTCTTTAACATTCAACACAACATGTTTAAAAGAAAAGTTGCTGCCAAATTACACACACACACACACACACGCACACACACACACACACACACACATATATATATATATATATATATATATATATATATATATTACTGTTGAGTCTTGACTCATTGTTGAATCTCGCCTAATGCATGGAATAATAATGCAACACAAAATGTACTTAGAACAAGAATGTATTATAACAAGAAAGTGTACACAATAAGTACATATAGTATTTCTGTATATTTCTGGGAAGACGTTCCTGGAGAATGTGTTGACTAGTCGCAGTCGATCAGAGTCTCTAGTTGGATCTCGTGATTCCTTCTCCTTGTCTTCCGGTACCAACCATTATTTATATAGTTGGTAGTCACCTATGCAGATTAGGTGGATCCTACCACAACACCCCCCTCCCAAGCCTTGGAATCCTTTTGGATTTCAAACTGGCTTCTATATGGGGTGATGATTATGGTTATTTCTTTGTAGATCCCCTTTGCATAGTTCATATGTATATCTGTTTTTTTTTCAATATCTTTTTCGTTTTGGATTCACGTCCAATGGGTCCGTGAACTTTCGTTTCCTACCGGATCTTCTCGGTTCAGGAGCACTCTGCGGAGGTTCTACTTGAAAAGTATCATACATTACATCAATGGGATCTTCCTCCTCATCCGGTATACTCTCTTCATGCTCTAGCACGTAGCATTTTTTGAGTTGGTTCTGGTGCCTCTTATGAGTATTCTTCGGCCCTTTTATTATGTAAATCAGGTCACCGATTCTCTTATCCACTATGCCTCGCTCCCAGAACTCAATGTTGTTCCTATAGCACTTGAAAAAGACCTTCTCTCCGGGGGTGTATCTTTTTCTAGCTGTATACATAGTGTTCTTTATTCTATTTCTTCCTGGCAAAAGCTTGTCAAACACTGACTTAACTTTCCTAGCGAACATTAGTTCAGCTGGTGCCATGTTTGATGGTGTTCTCTGGTTAGGCGTGATTCTGTATACTTGTAGGAATTGCTGAAGCGTCTTTTCCGTTGGAACTCCTGAGGCTTTCTTCAGAGCGCGCTTTAACGTATCTACAAATCTTTCTGTGAGTCCATTGGATCTCGGATGATACGGCGGCGTCGTTATGTGGTTAATTTGATATAACTCACAAAATTCCTTAAAATCGTCAGAAGTGAATTGTGTACCATTGTCACTCACAATACACTCTGGCACACCGAACCGTGCAAATAGTTCATGCAAAAAAGTTGTTGTGGTATTGGACGTAGGCTTTTTGCAGCGTAGTACTTCCGGCCATTTTGTAAAGCTATTTACCACTATTAAGTAGTAATAATCTTCTACTGGACCAGCGAAATCAATGTGTAATCTTTCCCACGGATGATCCGTCTTTGGCCATGGTTTGTGTACTATAGGTGGTGCCTTAGCTGCTAACGCACACCCTTTACATCGATGAACCATGTTTTCGATATCCACATCCATTCCTTCCCAATATACAAAGCTTCGCATTAAACTTTTTGTTCTATTAATCCCCGAGTGACCCATATGAAAATCCCGTAGGATTCTTTTCTGCAACTTTTTTGGTACTACTACTTTCTCTACCCTTGCGAAAAGCACGTTACGTTTCTTTTTAAATATAGGCATAGTATTTTCTTTTAATTCAAATTTAGCTTCAAACTTGTTACATCTTCCAAGACCAGGTGTGAAGGTTTCCGGAAACTTTTTCTTTAATTCCTCTTTAATGTCCTGTCTTGATTGCGTATTACTTTCTACTTTTCTGCAGAATGAGTTTAACGGTTTATCCCACAATTCGAATGTTTCAATAAAATCTGTACCCAACAAGTTTTCTCCATTTCTCAGAATGAAAACTTTTATTTTTTTAACGATCCCATTCAATTTCATTGGAAGTACAACCTCGCCTTCGAAGTTAATTTGCTTTCCAGTTACCGTTCGAGCGAGTTTCGTTGACTTCATTATTGTAGGCCTTTTTTAAATTTTCCATGTTTTATCGTTCATTATTGTTAAATCTGCCCCCGAATCGAGTTGAAATTTGATATTCTTTTTGAATATTTCAGTCGTCACATATTTCCTCAAATCTCTATCTGATTTGATATTCGAATTTGTTTGTCTAATTCGGCTCTTGAATTTTTTCGTTTTACAACACGATCCTTTGTGACCATTCTTTTGGCACACGAAACATTTCTTATTTCTATATGGGCAATTTATCTCCCAATGTCTTTCGTTACAACGTCTGCAATTATATGGTGGGACTTTTTTATTTTCGTTCTTTTTATTTTCTTGTCTATTCTTAAAGTACGCCGAATTTTTACTCCAATTTTTCTCTAATGGGTACTTTGACTGCTTTTTTATTTTTTTAATATAAGCAATACCAGCTTCTTCGATTTTTTGCGACTCTTTCTTTAAACTTACGGCCCGTTGACACTCCTCTGCTAACTTTTGCAGGGTAAGGCCTTGTTCAGATTCGAGTTTAGACAAAACTCTACGTCTTATTTCGGCACTCTTACTGGATACCAGTCCTTGAGCAAAAATTAAGCACTTGAATTCTTCAACCGTAATCTCTGCCAATCTGAAATTGTCACAATGTCTATTCACTATAGATGCATATGTTAAGTAATCCTGATCGTCGGATTTAGAGACATTCATGCATAACCATCGCTTATGCCAAAGCGACATATTTGCTCCAAACAGCTCTTTTAGCAATTTCACTGTTTCCGAGAATTCCAATTCAGTTGTTTTTCTCGGTAGAATAAAATCTATAAATTTGCTATGTTCTGCTGTACCTAGCTTTCTTAGTAATAGACTGACTTTTCTTGAATTCGACCAGTTTTCACAGTCTGTGTAGAAAATATCTTCATATCGTTTAAAGTACGCTTCAAACGTTTTTTCTTCGTCTGGCACATAGTTGAAAGTTTCCAGCGAATTAAATATGGTGTTATTAGAATATGAAGAATTTCTCTCATTTGCCTGATAGTTGTTTAATTTCTCCAGTGTTAACTTTTGAATTTCTAAAAGTCTTTCCTCTTGACGTTCTTGATATTTTTGCATCGCCATCAGTTGTTCTTTTCATATTTTTTCTTGATATTTTTGCTGTGCTATCTGTTGTTCTTGATATTTTTGCTGTGCTATCTGTTGTTCTTGATATTTTTGCTGTGCTATCTGTTGTTCTTGCTGACGTTGTTGACTCAACTGCTGGGATTTTAATAATTCAGATATGACTTTGGATAGTTCCTCCATTTTTAGCTGATAGTGTGCATGCAACAAGGAATATACTTTTAATTTGTGTATCCACGAATATCATATAAGCTGACCAAAAAATCGAAACAACGTACGACTTTTCTATTTTATGTCTTGCTTTTACATTCACGCCCGTGCTAATCAACTTTGGTATTTTTTTTTTTTTCGTGAACAGAGAGCGTCGGACTTTTTTTTTCGTTTTCGACTTCTGTTCGCGTATTTCAATGACAACGTCTGATTTTCTTATCAGAGGTAATTCGTCACTATATTGTTGAACAAATAATTTAAAAAAAATAATTTTTTAAAGTTTGTTACCTTTCAAAGTCGACACGGTGTATTTGTGCTCCTTTTAATCCATGCATGTTTTTGTAGTCGGCCAATTTTTCTTTTTAGCGGGTGTCTCGTTGTAGATAATTTTTTAATTTAAAATTACCGTTATTCGTTTACGACACCTTTCAATTTTTCTGAGTGAACGTTCCTTTATGCTTAGTCGTCTTTTAACGAGTTCTACATATCCAGAAGTTCAGAATCCTTCGTCGTTATGTTAACGTTGGAGTTTGAATTAATAGTTTTTTTTTTCAGCCTGGGTTCTTCAATGACTTGTCCCAATTGTTGAAAACTCTCACTATTAATTCTTTCTTCTTTCCGTATGGTTCGTTCTACTTCTTTGCCATTGTTGAAACTTGGCGTATGGTTCGTTCTACTTTGTGGCCATTGTTGAAACTTGACGTATGGTTCGTTCTACTTCGTCGCCATTGTTGATTCTTGACTCATTGTTGAATCTCGCCTAATGCATGGAATAATAATGCAACACAAAATGTACTTAGAACAAGAATGTATTATAACAAGAAAGTGTACACAATAAGTACATATAGTATTTCTGTATATTTCTGGGAAGACGTTCCTGGAGAATGTGTTGACTAGTCGCAGTCGATCAGAGTCTCTAGTTGGATCTCGTGATTCCTTCTCCTTGTCTTCCGGTACCAACCATTATTTATATAGTTGGTAGTCACCTATGCAGATTAGGTGGATCCCACCACAACAATTACAAAGAATCATTCATACAAAACGTAGATTAGTAAAGTTAATGATATAAAATGGTGAAAACTCTTCGCAAATAAAACAAAAAAAATTCTCAAATTACCATATTAGTAAAAAACGCACGCTCTTAAATTTTCAAAAAAATTCAACCTTAGCGTTGCGACTGCACGCTCCAAAAGTTTTTATCCGTTAAAAATAACACTTTTCTAAAAAAAACATATTTCGATTCGCATTTAATTTTTCGTCTCCGATGCTACCTGGATTTACTAAAAACAAAATAATGTCCATGCCTGAGGATGACTGTATGTACAGTTGAAAGTACCAGAAGATTTTAAAAAAAGACCTTATACAGCTTGTAGTTATTAAAAACAAGGATCCTAACATTCATCGAGTGGTTCGTAAGTTAATGCAACTTTAAAAATTTGGTTTGCGAAGAGTTTTCGCCATTTTATATCATTAATTTTAGTAATCTACTTTTTGTATGAATGATTCATCGTAATATAAAATGAACTGCACCACATATTTGATATATATATATATATATATATATATATATATATATATATTTATATATATATATATATATATATATATATAAAGATAGATAGATAGATAGATAGATAGATAGATAGATAGATAAAGTAAAGTTGTATGAGAGTCGGATGGAATGGTATATATATAAAATAATTTAGAAAATTTTTACTTTATAATGTTTCACAGGCGTCATCAAAAAATGATTATAAATTTATTGCCATGAAGCATGTTTGTCTGTCACACAATTAGTTAGTTCGCTCCCCATTTAGTACCCTCTAATTACGACCTTGTACCAGACTAACCTAAGCTTTGTAATTATCTATATTACACTGTCTTACCCTGGAGCGACGGTTAGTAGGCTATTATCGTAGACCAGTAATACTGTAAGGAGTTCGAACTACAACGAGTGCCATATATTCGTTTCCTTGTGCCAGATTGAGTGAAGCTTTGCCAAAAAATAAGTTTGCGTAATTTCTGGTAAAAAAAAATGTCAATCGAATTTGAATTATTTACCTGAAGCATTTTCAATTATTCTTAATTCTTGACTTGAATCGAATTTCATTTAAACTTCTCTTTAACGAACCTTATTTTACGATCGTTGAGTAAGGCTTAAAGATACGGGAAACGAGTTCAAATTCTACCAGAAACTTCTTTCTTTCCTATCGGAATTAATAATAATAATAATCTGCGTTAATTTTCAGAGATTATAGACATCAGTACTGTTTGACAAATCGGCGTTCAATAATTGACCCTATTTGATTCATTTCTATCCTGAATTATCAGATTTTCTGGTAGGGGTTCTCAATATATATATATATATATATATATATATATATATATATATACCATATTAATAGAAATAAACTGTTATTAAATTTTCTTTTAAGTTTTTTATTATTAATGTGAGTACAATGAGTGAGTAGATTTGAAACAGTTAAATGTCTTTGCGCTGTAATAGTTATTGGTTCGGAGTTTGTGATGTTATTTGCGGCTGCGTGCCGTTGGGAAATTGCTTGGCGCGCCACGTGCGGCACGCGTGCCGTAGGGTGCCGTCCCTGGATAGTATTTCACTAGTCAAAAATTGAAACTAGTTGACAATGCCTCCAGTAATAATAACGTAAAGATTACCTTTTGTTTTTGTTTTTAGTTAGTTTATTATTATTATTATTATTATTATTATTATTATTATTATCATCATCATCATCATCATCATCATCATCATCATTATTATTATTATTATTATTATTATTATTATTATGATGTTAGTCAATTATTTCTGTCTACATCCTGCTTGACATCCCCCGCAGTTATAGAGCTTTTCAATCTACTTGATGCAATATGAATAATGCACTTCAAGTAAACCTCCTTGAACTCTTGTTTACATCGATATGAAAGTTGAAGCATTTCACTTAAAACGGAAGAGTCGAAGAAAGGATTCATGGCGAAACAAATAACATCCGGAAAATGGACAGCACACTAAATTGTACTTACACGAGATAACAAAACAATATGGCGCCGAATAAGACAATTATGCTTGGCGTACAAATCTCGCTGCCCATCTGAACACTAACGTCTATCTAAATATTTGGCCCTCTAAAAAAAGATCAACAAAGAAGGTATTCGTGTCTCACTAATTACGTTAATTGATATAATCCCACAGACTGTCGTGCATTTATGAAGAGATTCAAAAACTACTAGGAACATCCCATAATGCTAAGAAAAGTGCTATCAATTAAATGACACTACTCCAATACGGCCTAAGGACTATAGTTTGGACCCGGCTCGACAGTTTACAAAGAAGCAGACATAGCATACTCTAAGGAATAATAATAATAATATTAATAATAATAATAATAATAATAATAATAATAATAATAATAATAATAATTCGCCCTAGTAGGATCATCCCATATACTAATAAAAATTCTATCAATTAAATGACAATTCTCCTCTAGGGTCTAAGGATCATAGTTTGGACCCGGCTCGACAGGATACAAAGCAGGAAACATAACATACACAAATAATAATAATAATAATAATAATAATAATAATAATAATAATAATAATAATAATATTTCACTCAGCTAGGAACATTCCATCTACTAAGGAAAGTGCGATACATTAAATGACAATTCTCCTATCTGGCCTAAGGACCATAGTTTGGACCCCGCTCTTCAGAATACAACGCAGGAAGCATAACATAAACAAGTAATAATAATAATAATTCGCTTTACTAAGAACATACTATATACTAAGAAAAGTTCTATCAATTAAATGACAATTCTCCTGTAGGGCGTAAGGTGCATAGTTTGGACCTGGCTGTAGAGGATACAAAGCAGGAAGCATAGAATACAGAAATAATAATAATAATAATAATAATAATAATAATAATAATAATAATAATAATAATAATAATAATAATAATTTAAGATATTATGTTTAAGTGTGTTTTATTTAATTTTTTTGACATACCACACAGACTTGACGATTTGATTCAATATGAATAAGGCAGTGTAAGTAAACCTACTTGAACTCTTTTCTGCAGGAAATCGTTCACATCAGTGATAAAGTTAAACCAGAATATTCAAAGGAAGGATCTGTAGCAAGAAAAACAATACCAGGAAATTCGACAGAACACTAAAGTGTACTTGCTTTCACTATATAACTAGAGTGTCTGGCGCTGAATAAGACAATTATGATTGGCGTACAAATCTCGCAGCCCATCTAAACTCTAACCTCCATCTAAATAGTTCGCCCTTTTAATAAATAGATCAACAAAACAGGTTTTTATATCTCACTAATTATTTTAATTGATATAATCCGCAGGATCTTTGCACAACTCTTGCAATCACAATAATTACATCGATGTATGTTTGTTTTGTTTTTTTATATGCGTGGTTTTTGTTTTTTGGTTTGTTTGTTTTTTTTTACCAAAATGATTAGTAGAAAAAGTCATGATGCCATTTCTGAACTTAAGTCCCTGATTAAGATCCAGAACGAGTATACAGCAGAAATCAAAGACAAAAATATATAATGACAGTGTGAACCAATATCAGCATTGGAGGACCTCTTACGGAAAGGAAACGGCCAGAAACTGGTATGAAAACTACTCAAAACCCAGACATATGACCTGTAGCAATTTTATGACACTTTACAATACAGACAGTCAATCAGTTATGTGCCATGCGTGATACACGCTTAGACGATCATGTATCTTTCGATACATGACTAACGAAACAGATTTTTTCCCGCAGTAGGTTACCATTTCTTTCTGCGGTAGACCAGTTGCTATCCAAGGCTATAGAACCCGCTCCGTTCTGCTATTTACCCATAGCTGGGAGTAGGAGAAGAAGAGAATTCATACCTTTCCCAACGGTATTAGCACGTAAGTGAATAACAGCCAGATATGTGCCTTGAGCGATCATGTATCTTTCGATACATGACTGACGAGGCAGATTTTTTTCCCCCGCAGTAGGTTACCATTTCTTTCTGCGGTAGACCAGTTGCCATCCAAGGCTATAGAACCCGCTCTGTTCTGCTATTTACCCATAGCTGGGAGGAGGAGAAGAAGAGAATTCATACCTTTCCCAACGGTATTAGCACGTAAGTGAATAACAGCCAGATATGTGCCTTGAGCGATCATGTATCTTTCGATACATGACTGACGAGGCAGATTTTTTCCCCCGCAGTAGGTTACCATTTCTTTCTGCGGTAGACCAGTTGCCATCCAAGGCTATAGAACCTGGTCTGTTCTGCTATTTACTCATAGCTGGGAGGAGGAGAAGAGAATTCATACCTTTCCCAACGGTATTAGCAGGTAAGTGAATAACAGCCAGATATGTGCCTTGAGCGATCATGTATCTTTCGATACATGACTGACGAGGCAGATTTTTTTCCTGCATCAACAGACAAGTTGCCCAGAAGATCGCCCTACTAGGAACATCCCATAATACTAAGAAAAGTGCTATTGATTAAATGACAATTCTCCTACTGGGCCAACGGACCATAGTTTGGACCCGGTTCGACAGGATAAAAAGCAGGAAGCATAAAATACACAAATAATAATAATAATAATAATAATAATAATAATAATAATAATAATAATAATAATAATTCGCTCAGCTAGGAACATCGCATATACTAAGAAAAGTGTTAGCAGTTAAATGGCAATTCTCCTATAGGGTCTAAGGGACATAGTTTAGACCCCGCTCTAAGGGATATAAAGCAGGAAGCATACCATATACAAGTAGTACTACTAGTAGTAGTAGTATTAATAATAATAATAATAATAATAATAATAATAATTCGCTCTCCTAGGAACATCCCATATACTAAGTAAAGTGCTATCAATTAAATGACAATTCTCCTATAGGGACTAAGGGCTCTGTAGGATACAAATACGCAAACGGCATTATTAATAATAATAATAATAATAATAATAATAATAATAATTTATGATAATATGTTTAAGTGTGTTTTATTTAAATTTTTTGACATGCCACATAGGTCTGACCATGTGAAGCAATATGAATAAGGCACTGTATGTAAACCTACTTGAACTCTTTCCTGCAGAAAATCGTTCAGATCAATAGGAAAGTCACACCGGACCATCCGAAGGAAGGAGTTAGGCCGAGAAAGATAACATCCGGAAAATCAACGGAACGCTAAAGTGTACTTGCTTACACTATATAACAAGACTGTCTGGCGCCAAAAAAAGGAAATTATTCCTTACGTCCAAGTCTCGTTGCTTATCTGAACGCTAACCTTCAGCTAAACGTTTCGTCATTTTAAAAAATAACTACAAACAAGCGATTCGCACCTCACTAATTGCTTTAATTACAAGATCTTTACGCAACTCTTGTTCTCAGTACTTCTATAAATGTCTGTCTGTTGCTGTTCTTTCCGCCATAAACAAATGGAGATTAGAATGCTTTTTTATTTGGTCTTTCCAACACTTGGGCATCCTGGGTATGACGATAAACTACATCCGACAGCAAGCCTCTGATCGGGAGGTTTTGAGGAGCGTGGAACCACCTCCTAATTGCTGCTGTTCCCATGTCCACCCTGACCCGGAATAGTAGGACCTATTAGTGACCCCGCTATGGTCAAATAGTTAACCCTAAAACTGGGCTCAAACACTATGAAAGTATAAAAATAGATTTTGATAGTAAAAATACCAGCAATGTATTTGACTTTCGACAAAAACCCTTTTTATGAATGCGTCAATTTCACCTACGTGCTAATAACCTTGGGAAAGGCATGAATCCTCTTCTTCTCCCCTCAGCTATGGGTAAATAGTAGAACAGACCGGGTTCTATAACCTTGGATGGCAACTGGTCAGAAAGAAATGGCAACCTACTGCGGGAAAAATCTGCCTCGTCAGTCATGTATCGAAAGATACATGATTGCCTAAACGTATATCACACATGGCACATAACTGAATGACAATGGAAACTGATCTACAAAATGATTTCTTACAAAGAATACATATTCCATTCACACGAACCTATCTTCTAGGCATTGAATAACCCATTGATGTCTTGATATGCCGTAAAACAAAATGAAGCCAAACCCTGATCTATGAACTGATTTCTTACAAAGATTACATATACTATTCACACGAAACTATCCTAAAAATCTTGTCGGCATTAAATAACCCATTAAGGTGCTGATATGCCGTAAAACAAAATAAACCAAACCAAACCAAACCAACAAGTGTGTGTGTGTTTTTTCTTTTTTTGTTTTGTTTTTTTAATTGGTCAGTGGAAAATAACATGATGCCACTTATAACCTTAGGTCTCTGGTCGGGACCCGGAAAGAAATGTGTACACACCAGAAATCAAAGAAAATAATAATAATAATAATAATAATAATAATAATAATAATAATAATAATAATAGTAAAAATAATAATAATAATAATAATAAGAATAGTAAAAATAATAATAATAATAATAATAATAATAATAGTAAAAATAATAATAATAATAATAATAATAATAATAATAATAATAATAGTAAAAATAATAATAATAATAATAATAATAATAATAATAATAATAATCAAATCTCTAACTCTGGGTCTTAGTATGATATTTTTTTAACGCTTCATGACATAACTCGATTAGTTTCTTCGAAATAATGATTGAATTGTTTGGTTTTTTTACAGCTTATCAACCATTTGCAGGTTAATTAAAGCCAGAAAATATTTTTAGATTATAAGACTTTATTTTTTATATGATGCTGATTTAGATGATACAAGTTCTACCAATTAACCCATAGGTGGGAGGAGATGATTTCATTACCGACCGAATGGCACAGGAATGGTTTTCCCGTTTCAATAAAGGGGAACTTCGAATTCACATAATCTCCGCGCGTTCTGGACGACCTGTTCAGTCTGATTAGAACAAATTGCATGCGCTGGTTAAAGGATCACCATTCCAGACCGCAAACGGAATTCGTTTAGAAGATGGCAATTATTCATATTACTGTCGCTCGCCATCTACGCTCGATGGTCAAGGTCCAGAAACACTGTACATGGGTGGCACACGCATTAACCGGGAGAAACAACTCCAGTGCTCCTCCGTTGCCACCAGGCTACTCACTCGACACCAGGTTACTCGTGAATGCAAAGAAAAAGCTCGGTTGGGAAGTTCTGCTACATTATTTTCCTGATTTAGCCCATTCAGACTACATTTTGGCTCGTTTTCTAATAATTTAAGGGCTGCTTCACCCAATAACGATGTGGACGTAAAAACGTCTTGAAGAATTTTTTTAGTCAAAACCTATTGATTTCTATCGTCGAGGCATTCAATATTTAGTGGAGTTTTGACATGAGTTCGTAAAAATGAAGGCTAAACATTCAGGACTATTAATAAATAATACGTAGTGAAATAAATTATAAAAAACGAACGAATTTATGTAAAATCCTAATAAAAGGAAATAAATACTAGTTAAATTTAATACAACGATTGCGATAATAATAATAATAATAATAATAATAATAATAATAATAATAATAATAATAATAATACACACTGACAGAACAATCAAAGCCAACCGCCCAGACATTGTTATTAAAGACCACAAACAAAATAAGTGCCTACTTATTGATATGGCAGTCCCTGCAGACTGCAATGTATCTTTGAAGATATTCGAAAAACTGTCAAAATACAAGGACCTTGAAATAATAAATCTCAAAAATGTGGCACATGGGAACATCAACAATTCCTGTTGT
Source organism: Acanthosepion esculentum (assembly GCA_964036315.1). NCBI lineage: Eukaryota > Metazoa > Mollusca > Cephalopoda > Sepiida > Sepiidae > Acanthosepion > Acanthosepion esculentum. Next base: position 46,064,390 of record OZ038514.1, on the reverse strand, counting down.
AGTTGGAGCCCTTGGACTGGCTGGAAAAGATTCCAGTAGGCTGATTGAAGGGATCCCTGGAAGTCCATGCCTCAAAGAGATACAAAAAATTGTTCTGACAAGTACAGCCCACACTTTACGAAGGGCTTTATCTATGTAATTATTTTTTTTTAATTTTTTTTTTATTTGTTATTTATTTTTTTTATTTATTTTTTTTTTTTTTGCAGCGCAAAGTGTCATGATGCCATTTCTACCCTTAGGTCCCTGGGCTGGACCCGGAAAGAAATGTGTAAACGCCAGATATCAAATAATAATAATAATAATCGTGATCAAAGACCACAAATACAGAATGTGCTTTCTTATTGAGAGAGTAGACCCTGCAGATTGTAATGTGTCTTTGAAGATCTTCAAAAACTATCAAAATTCAAGGACCCTTAAATAGAAATCTAAAATATGAGGCACATGAAGACGTCAATAATTCCATTTGTGGTTGGGGCCCATTGAAGGGATTTCTGGTAGTCCATGGCTTAAAGAAGTACAAAGAATTCTACTCAGAAGTACAGCCAACACCTTGCGAACGGCTTCATCTATGTGAAATGTGCGTGGTGTTTGTTTTTTGATTTTTGTTTTTTGTTTTTTTTTACAAAAATGATTAAAGGAAAATGTTATGAAGCCATTGCTGACCTTAGGCCTCTGATTAAGACCCAAAACGAAACGAATATACACCAGAAATCAAAGAAATATAATGTCAATGTGGACCAATGTATATGCATTGAAGAACATGCATTTTTACGGAAAGGAAACTGCAAGAAATTGATATGAACATCACTCAAAACCCGCTTACAGACATAGGACCTGTAACAATTTTATGGAACTTTACAATACACACAGACAGTCTGTTGTGTACCATGCGTGATACACGCTTAGGCGATTATGGATATTTCGAAACATGACTGACGCGGTAGATTTTTTCCCGCAGTAGGTTGCCGTTTTTTTCTGCGATAGACCAGTTGCCATCCAAGGCTATAAAACCCGGTCTTCCATGCTATTTACCCATAGATGGAGGGAGAAGAGGAGGATTCATACCTTTACCAAGGGTATTAGCTCGTAAGTGAACGTAATGGATTCGACTGGAATTCGAACTCGGTTCTCCGATTCCTCAACAATAAAAGCTTTCCCAAGGTTATTATCACATAAGTGAATATCAGTCAGATATGTGCCATGCGTGATACACGCTTGGGCGATCATGTATCTTTCGATACTTGACTGATGCGGCAGATTTTTTCCCGCAGTAGATTGCCATTTCTTTCTGCGGTAGACCTGTTGCCATCCAAGGCTATAGAACCAGGTTTGCCCTGCTTTTTACTCATAGCTAGGAGGAAGAGAAAAGGATTCATACCTTTGCCAATGGTATTAGCTCGTAAGTGAACGTAATGGATTCGACTGGAATTCGAACTCGGCTCTCCGATTCCTCAACAATAAAAGCTAATCAACCAGTCATCGCGATCAGAGACCATAAAAACAGAATATTCCTTCTTATTGACATGGCAGTCTCTGCAGACTGTCATGCATCTTAGGAGATCTTCAAAATACAACGATCTTTATGGAGTGACGTCACGAAGCGGCAGTCAAGTGATCCATGTGACGTATCACTACCGAAGGGAGACAAGCACCTTCGGCATCCTAACAGGACTATTGCTATCATCTTTGTTGTTATCACAATGTTTCGGCCGCTGTAACCCGGCCTTTATCAGGTGTATATCGAAACGGGTAACCAACAAGGAATTCCTGACAAAACCCTTTATTTATTCGACGGGGGAAAACTCTTCTCGTTCCAATGCCCCTGTCTAGGGATACCTCGTCTAGTGCTTTTTTTTCTCTCTCGCTTGTTTCCTCTGATTGCAAGTACACACTGCCTGGCACAGGATTTGAAATCAAAAACAAAATTGTACAAATGATGCCTGTCCTCATCTTTGTTCTTGTTACCACAACGTTTCGGCCGTTGTGCCCTCCGGCCTTCATCAGGCGTATATTGGTTGCTGTTTATTTACGAGAAGAGAATGAATAAGTTTCTCTTCATAAATTTAACACTGAGGTTTTCATTGACGGAACGATGTAGTTTAATGTTTTGATATCCATCTTGAAATATTTAAAAGCGAGTAAAAATGACGAGAGACAAACCCATTTAAATATTTGCCCTATCCGAAATACACCAGTAGATAAATTAAATATTTATCATTTTGACATACTAAACAGAAAATTTAATTGGCAAATGATTATGATTTAAACAAAAAAAAGTATACTTTATTTACTTAAGAAACCAAAATAATGTCTTCAACCTGTAAAATAAACACAAGAATTCTAATCTAATAGAAATCACATTCCTCATAAACAGAAAACCCCATCAGATTCCTAATGTTTGATTTCTTGAAAAGATCTAAAAGAAAAACTATAAAACCACATATTGCTACACGACTACGAAAAAAATTTATATTTATTATTTTGATATACACAGCTTTCAGGTCAACTAAAAGACTGAATAAAAAGGAAAATTTAATTGGCAAAACATTATGAAATTTTAAAAAAGTATACTTTATTTACACAGGAAACCAAAATAATGTCTTCAACCTGTAAAATAAACACAAGAATTCTAATCTAATAGAAATCACATTCCTAATAAATAAATAAAAAAATCAGATTCCTCATAGTTTCGTATGAATAGCATATGTATTCTTTGTAAGAAATCAGTTTGTAGATCAGGGTTCAGGTTTATTTTGTTTTACGGTATATCAACCTCAGTGGGTTATTTAATGCCGACAAGATTTTCAGGATAGTTTCATATCAATAGGATATGTAATCTCTGTAAGAAATCAGTTTGTAGATCAGGGTTCAGGTTTATTTTGTTTTACGGCATATCAACAGATTTGTCGAAAAGATCTAAAAGAAAAACTATAAAAGTCCATATTTCTACACGACTATGAAAAAATGAATTGATTCTTACTTGATATGGCTCTTATTGAAACACTCAAGACAAAGTGAAGGATTACCTTTACATTCAGCTAAAAATGGATTTAATTTTTTGTTTTTTTTATCATCTTCCTTTGCACTCATTGTTTTCCACACATCGCTATAACAGGATTTAAGATATAGTGTTGAGCCCCTGGGCTGAAACTATGGGCCTCGACCCTGGGCCGGGACTCTGGGCCTCGACCCTGGGCTTGGAATCAACGTGTTTTAAAATCCTTTAAAGGAATTGATACTTGTTGACCATCATATTAAGATAGGCTTTTTTGATTTTAACATTTTGATTGACGTAGCCATGTAGTTTAATGTTTTGATATCCATCTTGAAATATTTAAAAGCGAGTAAAAACGACGAGAGACAAACCCATTTAAATATTCGCCCTATCCGAAATACACCAGTAGATAAATTAAATATTTATCATTTTGACATACGCAGCCTTCAGGTAAACTAAAAGATTGAGTAAACAAAAAATTTAATTGGAAAAACATTATGATTTTTTTAAAGGATTCTTTATTTATTTAGGAAACCAAAACAATGCCTACAACCTGTAAAATAAACACAAGAATTCTAATCTAATAGAAATCACATTCCTAATAAATAGAAAACACCATCAGATTCCTAATGTCTGATTTCTTGAAGAGATCTAAAAGAAAAACTATAAAACCACATATTGCTACACGACTATAAAAAAATTATCTTTATTGTATATGTCTCCTATTGAAACACTCAAGGCAAAGTGAAGGATTACCTTTACATTCAGCCAAAAATGGATTTAATTTTTTTTTATCATCTTCCTTTGCACTCATAGTTTTCCATATTTCGCTATAACAGGATTTAAGATATACTGTTGGGACCATGGGCCGGGACTCTGGGCTGGAACCCTGGGACTCTAAGATGAAATCCTAGGCTGAGATTCAATCCTTTAAATGAACTGATTCATATTTAATACTAGGATAGCTAAAGAAGACCAATCCCTCCCTATTTCCCCCTTGACCTTGTGCCAGAATTCTGTTTAGAATAAACCTCAAATTACTATAAAGTAGAGATGGAGCTTTTTAACCCCAGAATTCGTGGGAGAATTGAGCTCCAATTTCACATTTATTCAGATAGATTCCATAATATAGGTTTTACTTAATTAGCTATTATGTTTCTCTAACTCTTCAAATGTTGAATGTATAACTAATTCTAAATTCTATTTTCCCATCTTTACACTGTATTTTATCTTATAAATTGTCCCCTGTTCTGTCACCCAAGAAATAAAAATAATTGTTTGTTTGGAAAATAAGGATCTACGTACATCAAATCGTCTTTAAATTAAGTGGCAGCAGAAGAATTATCGTTGAACTTTTAAATGTAGGCTTAAACATTAATTCAATACTTAAATGCAGCAATCAATTTTGAGTTCCTCTTTAGCCTATCGCAACTACTCCTCCTTAGCTATTGTGATGATGGCCAAACCAAGAGTCCTCTACAGGTGCTAACTTAAATGCCGCCCGATAATAACAAAGATGCGGTTCTACAGAAGGATGCTAGGCATAACATAGACCGAATGTGTGTTCAACGAAGTTTTATAGAAAATAGATACAAAAAGGAAACTTATACACATCAGGAAGAGATAGTTGATATCTCTAGGGGACAAGGTGCTGCCAAACGTGCTTTATTGGATTCATGTCGGGACTTTGGGCTACCCATGGCAGTGATTTGATTTTCTTGCGATTCCTTCCTGGCCTTTGCTACTTTGCTCGTAGGACAAGGCTCTCCATCTTCTTGAAAAAGGGTAGACATTCTTGTCAATCTGATTGGTTTCAAATGGTGGGAGTAGTCCTTTCTGTAATATTTGACTTTATTTTGGACTATTCAACTACTCGTCAACAAGAATCAGCTCAGATTTTCGTCCAAACCAGACAACGCCCCGCACCATTACTCCAGTCCTTCCATGTTTCACGGTTTCCTGCAGACATTCAGTGTTTCAAGTCTCATTCTGATTTCTCCAAACATAAACCTGTCTCGATTTCGAATATTGGCAGAATTTACTTTCATCTGTCCAAATTACAGACTGCCAACATTCATAATCTTTGTTCTCGAATTCTCACGCCCAGTTCATACGCCTGTTCCGGTTAATCTCTGAAATCAAGGGCTTCTTTCTTGCAACTCTTCTTTGATGGCCTAGCTCTTTCAGAGTCTTTCTCGCCGCATATGGAGATATTTCCATGCTGTTGGCGACATCTTTGACGCTCTGACGACGGTTTCTGATGACTTCCCTATTCAGCGACCTTTTCGTTCGCTCAGACACGATGCTTGGTCTTCCTGAACGTTGTTCCTCACGACTTCATTAAATTTCTTGACAATATTATTAACCGTTTGATGATTTACCTGGAAAAACCTAGCAATTTCTCTATTTGAACTTGACGCACTGATGCCACCCTATTATTTGCCCTTGTTGAAATTCACTAATTTCCTTACTTCCAAGGACTTTCATTGCAAGATATCAGTCAGCTATTGTTCATAGATGAGGGTAGCTTGATACTAACACGGTATTGTCTAAAAAAAAACAAAGAAGAGATGTTATTAAACAAGCCAAAATTGCTGTAATCAAGGGTGGCTCAAAACTTAACATAGGCCACGGTAGCGTGATCTAACTATTCATTCCACTCTTATCTCTTCTTCTGTTACACATTATAATCTCTGGAAATTACCCACAACATAAGTTATTTATTTTATTTTAATAATAATATTTACACTGGAAAGTGTGCAAACACTTTCGAACAGATGTTAATAAACACTAATATGAACATCAGCCAACACTGGTTACAGTAATAGAAGATATCATAATTCTATGAGATTACATCATCTTTACAGGAAGATTGAAGCAAATGGGTCGGACATAATTGTTAAAAACCGAAAGGAAAAAAAAACTTGCCTACTAATTGATAATGCTTGCGCAGCGGACTGTAACATAGCAACCAATGAATTTGAAAAATTATCGAAGTAGCAAGACCTGGAAATTGCAATAGAAAAACATGTGGAAATTGAAAACGAAAATAGTACCAGTCATCGGAGGTACGCTTGAAATGATAAAAAAGGAGCACAATAACACATTGAAAACAATTCTTGGAAATCTCAGCTTAAGATAAATACAAAAAATGTCTTGATAATTAAAACCCACGCACTAAGAACTTTGTCTATGTAACGCTAGTAATGTTATGGGCGGTACAAAGATAAATCATGAAATGTAGCCATAACAAAACACCACTGCCTTAGGTCATCTCGAAGAATTGGTAGTTAGTGTGACCATAGCAGAAATGGAAATATAATAATAATAGTCTGAAAGAAATCTGATTATGTACACAATTAACAACATATTTTATTGCCGAAGCAAATGGCGGGGGGGTCTAATATGCTTAGTGAAAAAGGTCGCGGTGCCATTTCTGACCTTAGGTCTCTGGTTGTGACTCGGAAAGAATTGAGCATATACCAGAAAACAAAGAAAAATAATAATAATAATAACGGACAAATATCAGGAAGCCATAGACCATCTAATCTCAGGATGTTCTGTACTTCTGCCAAATGAATATAAAAATCGTCACGAAAGAATGGAGCAATATTTACACAGAAAAATGCACTTTGGAAAAGATGTTAACACTGGTATGAACATCACCCAGCACCGGTTACAGAAATAAAATGCCTCACAATTCTATGGGTTTACATCATCTTTACAGAGAAGATAAGGTCGGACATAATTGGCAAAAACCGAAAAGAAAAAAAACGTGCCGACTAATTGATATGGCTTTCCCAGCGAACTGTAACCAAGGAATTCGAATATCTATCAAAGTATAAAGACCTGGAAATCGAAATAGAATAAAATGTGGTAATTGAAAACAAGAATAGTACCAGTCATTATAGATGCGCTTGGAATTATAAAAAAGGAACACAACAACATATTGAAAAAATCCCTGGAAATCTCAGCTTAAGATAAATACAAAAAATGTCTTGGTAAGTTCAGCCCACACACTAAGAAGAACTTTATTCCTGTAACGCTAGTGATGTTATGGGCGGTACAAAGATAAATCAAGAAATGTAGCCAAAACAAAACACCACTGCCTTAGGTCATCTCGAAGAATTGGTAGTTAGTGTGACCATAGCAGAAATGGAAATATAATAATCTGAAAGAAATCTGATTACGTACACAATCAACAACATATTTTATTGCCGAAGCAATACTAAATTGAAAAAATACGACAGGAGTAAAAGACAGTATATATATATATATATATATATATATATATATATATATATATATATATATATATATATATATATATATATATACGTTATTATATAATAATATAGATACATTATTTTCCTTATGCATGTGGTTGCAAAGTTCATATGAAGATATTAAGGGATTTACATTTTGAGAAGATTTTTCTTGGTTTGTAGAATTATTATATATACGTTCTTATATACACAAATAATAATAATAATAACAATAATAATAATAATAATAATAATAATAAGCTATCAAAATACAAGGACCTTGAAATAGAAATCTCAAAAATGTGGTACATGGGAACATAAACAATCCCTATTGTAGTTGGAGCCCTAGGATTGGTTGGAAAAGATTCCAGTAGACTAATTGAAGGGATTCCTGGAGGTCCATGCCTCAAAGAGATACAAAAAATTGTTCTGACAAGTACAGCCCACACTTTACGAAGGGCTTTATCTATGCAATTTTTTTTTCAGTGTGGAAAGTGTCATGATACCATCTCTAACCTTAGGTCCCTGGGCGGGACCCGGAAAGAAATGTGTAAACGTCAGATATCAAAGGAAATAATAATAATACCATTTCTGTGACAAATACCAAGAAACCATAGACCATCTAATCTCAGGATGATCCGTACTTGCGCCAAATGATTATAAAATCACATCACAACAGTGTAGGGCAATATTTACACTGGACAATGCGAAAATAATTTGGAAAATATGTTAACAAACACTGATATGAACAGCACAGGTTACAATAATAGAAGACATCACGATTCTATAAGATTACAACATCTTATCGGCAGGAAGATTAAAGTAAATAGGTCGGACATAATTGTCAAAAGCTGAAAAGAAAAAAAACGTGCCAACTAATTGATATGACTTGCCCAGCGAACTGTAACCAAGGAATTTGAATATCTATTGAAGTATAAAAACCTGGAAATCGAAATAGAAAAATGTGGAAATTGAAAACAAGAATAGTACCAGTCATTATAGGTGCGCTTGGAATGATAAAAAAGGAACACAACAACATATTGAAAAAATCCCTAATCTCAGCTTAATATAAATTTTTTTTAAAAGTGCCTTGATAAGTACAGCACACACACTAAGAAGAATTTTGTCCATGTAACGCTAGTGATTGCATGGTAGTTAGAATAACAAATCATGAAATGTAGCCATAACAATACAACACTACTTGCCTTAGGTGTTCCCGCAGAATTGGCAGGTAGTGTGACCATAGCAGAAATCGAAATAATAATAATAATAATAATAATAATAATAATAATAATAATAATAATAATAATAATAATAATAATACTTTACGAAGGGCTTTATCTATGTAATTTTTTTTTTTTTTTTTTTTTTTTTTTTTTTTTTCAGTGGAAAGTGTCATGATGCCATTTCTAACCTTAGGTCCCTGGGCGGGACCCGGAAAGAAATGTGTAAACGCCAGATATCAAAGGAAATAAAATAATAATAATAATAATTTGGAAATCCCCATGAAAAATATAACCAAGATTAAGTTAATCAAGCTCTAACAAAAACCCTAAAAACGGAAATGCCCATGAAATAGCAAGGTACCCAACTTTTGGCTATGTCATCTGTCATCAATCGATAAAACACTTGCGAAAACTTTACCAATGCTAATTAATAACCCCAATGAAGTCCCAGAATGCATCACTGAAAGTATTACATATCTCCTACTAAAAACCGTTGAAACAGATGATCAAAAAAATTATAGGCCGATAACATGCCTACTCACCACATTTAAATTGATCACGTGTGTCCTGGCGAGCTGTACTTACTCTTTTCTTGCACTAGAAGAGAAGAGGGATGTCGAAGAGGTTCATATGTTTTCAGAGATCACCTACTAATAAATAAAATGATCCTGGAAAATTGCAGAAATAAACGTAGAAATCTCAGTACATCTTGGATAGATAACCGTAAAGCCTTTGATAGCGTGCCGCACCCTTGGATCATTAAGGCTTTGGAAATGTCGCCCCTTCTCTTCTGTCAGTCTTTCATCTCCCTTCCACATGAACTAAACATTAATAGCTATGGATACAAAGTAAACAAGAAAGTGTTTAATCACACATTCTACACGAATGAAATCAGACTTTTTGCTAAAGATGAAAATGGTATTCTCAATACAATAAAATGTTTCAGTGATGACGTCGGTATGGATTTCGGATTCGATAAAGGTGCAAAAGTAATATTCAAGAAAGGGAGAATTACAGGAACACGCTCAATAGATTTAGATGATGTCACAGAGATTAGGAAACGGAAAGCAGAAGGAGCCTATAAATATCTAGGAGTCAAAGAAGAAGATGGAATAAGGCGAGATGGAATACAGCATATCCAAAATGAAGGAGAAAATAAGAAAAGAATAGCACAACATTTTGATTGTCCCTGTCGTGTTGACGGTGTATAGAGGGGCTTAAGGAAAGGATAAAAGATGGGCGGGTTTGAAGCTTTTGATAGAGTGCCACACTGTTGGATTCTTCAAGCTTTGGAAATGCACAAAGTCTACTCGGTGATAGTAAATTTCCTTAAATATAGCATGGAACTGTGGAAAACCACATTATGTCTAAATCATTCTTAAGGTAATGCCACTTCCAATTGTTTGAATATTCGACGAGGAATCGTTCAAGGAGAAAGACTGTCGCCCATTCTGTTCTCTCTGACCTTAATCTCCTTTTCGCATAAACTAAACAGTAATAGCTATGGATACAAAGTAAGAAAAGACAGTTTTAATCACCTATTCTATATATTCTGATATTCACCTCTTTGCCAAAGACGACAATGAGTTGAAGGGTATCCTTAATACTATCAAATGTTTCAGTGATGACGTCGGCATGGATTTTGGATTAGATTAAATCAAACCAAAGATACTGCCACTTCTAATTGTCTGAATATCCGATGACGAATCTTTCATGGATACAGAGTAAGAAAAGACAGTTTTTAATCACCTATTCTATATATTCTGATATTCATCTCTTTGCCAAAGACGACAATGAGTTGAAGGGTATCCTTAATACTATCAAATGTTTCAGTGATGACGTCGGTATGGATTTCGGATTAGATTAAATCAAACCAAAGATACTGCCACTTCTAATTGTCTGAATATCCGACGACGAATCTTTCATGGATACAAAGTAAGAAAAGACAGTTTTTAATCACCTATTCTATATATTCTGATATTCATCTCTTTGCCAAAGACGACAATGAGTTGAAGGGTATCCTTAATACTATCAAATATTTCAGTGATGACGTCGGTATGGAGTTCTGATTAGATAAATGTCCAGTTGTAAAATGCAAGAAAGGGGGAATTACAGAAACACACTCAATAGGTCTGGATTTTGTTACAAAGTTTAGGGAACTGGGACAAAAAAAAGGTGGTACACAACACACCGAAATGAGCGAGAAAGTCAGAAAAGAATACTAGAGGTGTGTGCGTCTGGTGCTAAATAATGATTTGAATTCACAGAACAGAATATCAGCCATAAACATTTTGGCTGTTTCTGATGTGCAACACTCTTAAATGGGACACAGGTGACATTAAGCAAATGGAACCAAAAACGAGAAAGCTCCTCACTTGCCACCGTATCTATCATTCCAAGGTTGATGTTTATCGTCTGTATTTTGATCCGAAGGAGGCAGAGGATTAGTTCAACTAGAACTGTCTCACAAAACTACAACAATCGGTCTTCGAAGATACGTGGGAACTACAGAAGACTGGATGATGAGCTGTGTTAAAGAACATGAAAGAAATAAGAATGAGTATTCAGTAATAAAGAAAGCCAACAAATTCGAAAGGAATTTTCAAGTGGATGTTGAAGCGAAGCAGGAAAGAACCTAAAAAAAGCACACGCAAAGGCAAAGGACCAAATGCAGAAACGATGGCAAGATAAACCTCTTCATGTTAAATATTCTGCCCGTACCAAACAAGCTAATGTAGACAAAAATAATGATAATAATACAGTAAAATCCCCCATATCCGGAATCCCTCAAATCCAGAATCCCGCATATCCAGAGTGCCTCATATCCGGAATCCCGCATATCCGGACATGATTTTTTTCAGAACACGGTCAGCACAGTGTGGCCGTGTACATAGTTGATATTATTGAGAGTTGGCAATTTTTATTATTATAAAATTTTACATTATTTTGAACCGTTTTTTTTAATTATTATTATGTGTGTGAAGCTATTTGGTCGTATTTTCCATACGTATGTCAAGGACAGAGGTTGACAGAAGGCTATATACAGTAGAATCTCTCATATCCGGAATCCCTTATATCCAGAATCCCATATATCCGGAATGACTCATATCCGGACATAATTTTGATGTGTATATTTGAACTATTTAGGCGATATGTAACTGATTTGAAATTTCTGTTTTTCAGGAAATTTACTTTCGATAATTGCTTATGCTTATTTCACCCTAATGACTTGTATTGGTGCAAAAGATGATGGGAATAAGAGGAAAATAGCAACTTGGGAGTTATCGAAAAAAAAAGTGGAAATTTTAAACAGACTAGACGCTGGTGAAAATTTATTGTAACTAACGGCTGAGTTCAACACAGGAAATTCAACATTGGATGATATAAAATCTTCCAAAGAAACTATTCTCCAGCGTTCACACTGTCACAAAGGAAATTAAAAAACATGATTGTGATGAAACCTGGACTGAAATTGAAAAAGCTATTGAAAAGGTTGTCAGTTTTATGGAAAGAAAGCCAGCATTCAGCTATGACGATTACAATAACGCACGCAGGTTTAAAAATTGTCTTTCATTTTTTTAAAATTCAAGAACAAAAAGCAGAACGAAATACGGAAAAAGTTAAGAATGACATTAGAAGAGAAAGAATCATCATGCAACAGCGATTAAAAAATCCTCGTTACATTATTTGTTTTGCATACGTGGCAGACTTAATTTAATGAATTTTCATTAACATTACATAATTTATTTCTTTTTCCTTAAAATCAATTCCGTTATATTTCACTCACCATTAGCTTATTTTGTTTACTATAAAACATTGAAAATAAATGTTAAACCTGATTTCTGTTGTTTCATTTTAATCTAAATATAACCCCTCATATTTGGACTTTGTAACCAATTCCTCATATCCGGAACGCCTTCTTCGTTCGGTTCTCAGGGATTCTACTGTAATCTTTAAATGCTTGTATGCACTCAGAATTGCGATCAAATGTGGATCGTAATCCGACAGAATGATAGGATAAAGAAGAATTAGGAAACGTGTATCAATCAAACAGGTTTTCCTTTCATTTTTATTGTAGTTTTCAGACATAACATGAGGTAGACGGTATGGCGATAACAGTGTCAGCCGATATCTTGTCAAATAGAAACATCTGAGCTGCCATAAAAAATATTTCAGATATTTATCGTCTTGATCATCATCTGCTAAATGAAGTAGACGATATAAGGAACATGTCAAACGGCCCTGACAAAGTAGGTTACTGGAGGAATCTAGACCTTGACAAATTACGTTTTTAGACAAAGTTGACAAGACAAAGAACAATGATCTTTATAAGACAGTGGCCACTACTAAGCGAACGCAAAGAGGCCCAGGGAAAGACACGGAGAGTGAAGACAGACTGCCCCGTCGCAACGCGAAAAGGAAGATGCGGCCGTTATATTGGTCACGTCACTTCATCTCTGCGTCGCTCATCTACAGCAGCAGGTGACAGCCAGAATAAAGTTTGCCTACGTGCTTTTATTTCGTGAGTAACGATCTGAGTAGAGGTATTTTTAAAGTCCAACACTTGGAAGAAGCTACACACTGAGAACGAACCTGGCATCTGATCTGTGCTGAAAAGCTACAAGAGACATACTGTGGAAATATTGTTGAATATTATTAAACACTGTTTCTTTTTATCGGTTTATATTTCTGAGATGAGGTATTTTGTACACTATTTACATTATTCGGACTATTGTCCGCATCTTTGTCGGCATAATTATTACAACGTTTCGGCCTTTCAGTATCTGTCTATATTTCTGAGATGAGGTATTTTGTACACTATTTACATTATTCGGACTATTGTCCTCATCTTTGTCGGCATAGTTATTACAACCTTTCGGCCGTTGTACGCTCCGGCCTTCAGGTGGTTGGAATGTCGAACTAAACCCTTTATTTCGCTCACTGGGGTAGACACATGGCCCAGTGGATAAAGGCGTTGGTTAGATCTAGTGACAGGATCCAAAGAGTGCGAGTTTAATACCCGGTTAAGGCAGTGGAGGACTTGGACAGGGGAATTAACAGGAGATAACTAATAACTGACATCCATGGCACGTGGAACTAGTACAGTCCACCCAGTGAGCGAAATAAAGGGTTCAGTTAGACATTCCAACCACCTGAAGAAAGCTGGAGCGTACAACGTCCGAAACGTTGTAATAAATATGGCGACAAAGATAAGGACAATAGTCCGAATAATGTAAATATTGTACATAATACCTCATCTCGGAAATATAGACAGATACTGAAGAAGGCCGGAGCATACAACGGCCGAAACGTTATAATAAATATGGCGACAAAGATGGGGACAATAGTCCGAATAATGTAAATATTGTACTGTTTCTTTTCTTTTTCTATCTGAAATCACGCTCTCCTTTAACTATTACAGTAGAATCCTTGGGAACCGGACTAAGAAGGCCTTCCGGATATCAGGAATTTGGGAAAGGAATTCTGTACTGCTTGGCACTCTCGCCGGAAGCTCTTTGGTGTTGTTATCTCTGAATTTGTGGGATGATGCATTTACACTATTTACATTCAGACTATTGTATCATTCTTGTTGTATTTTTTGTTAACCCAAATACTTTCGACCTCTTCAGAGATCATCGTCAGGGCTGAATTAATGTAACTGTAATCGTTTGTCTTTTCAATTCACTTCTGAGGATGATTTTGAATAAAGATATGATGCCTAAATATATATATATATATATATATATATATATATATATATATATATATATATATATATATATATATAAAGGGCCGTGGAGATGTCTCCTGTCTCGTCACCTATTTGTGTGTGTATATATCTAAATATGTCTGGTTGCTTATGTATTATAATCTGAGTGTGTATATTGCTTTACGCGAGAGGTGAACACCCTATTCATACACTTGGAATTAAAATGCATACATTTTTGTCAGGAAGACCAGCTGAAATTAGCGTCTGTTCTAACGTAATTTCAATGAAAAAATAAAAGAAATTGAATAACATTTGTATTTTTTCTTTTCTGATCAGTAGTTTTATAATTTTAAACTTAATAGAGATTAAATTTAGATTGTAAAATTTTTTACCTTTAATTTTAATATCAAATTTTATCATATAATTTAATACTTATTGGTTAGAATAAATTCTATTTTAGTAAAACCCCAACTTTAAAGCTTTTAATAGCTATTATAACCTTACTTCGTTGTCAAGTTTTTTGAATTCCCGTATATTTGAATTTTGATTGGTTATTCCTGCTTATGTAACAGCGTTTCCCCTTACGAAGGATCGTTAATTACTTTGAAACTTTTAAAACCCTTTATTCTACATTCAACATCATCACTTGATAAGACACCAGAGGTGTTGAAACAAAATGGCTATTTTTGTAGTGATTTTATAACATATTTATGTTATAATTTTTAAATAAACAATTATATATGCCCTACTCTGTATTGAGCACTCTTTTAAGAATAGTAATTGTTGCCTATTGGAATTTATTCCGTATACACCAATCCTAGACTTGTGTATATATATATATATATATATATATATATATATATATATATATATATATATATATATATATATATATGTAAGTGAACATAGAAGTCAACACTTAGAGGCGACAGTCTGTTTTATGCTAGATGCAATCGTCAGGCCACGAGTGCTGTTATTTTTCTCGGCTATTTATATATACGGGTCAGTGGTGCATTGTGGGTAGTCTATTTTGGCGGTTATTTTACCGGAAGTCGTTTATTTGTTTATTTATCTATTTGGGTTAAATTATTTTGCTTGTTTTTATTTATTTTTTATTTTTATACATATTTCTTATTTTATATATTTACTTATTTATTTATTTTTATTTTAATTGGTGTTTTTATTAACGTAGCAAAGATAAGTGTGTGTGTGTGTGTGTGTTTGTGTGTGTGTGTGTGAATAACCAAAAGATTTAGCGTTCCCAAGCACGCGATAACAATGTGACCGTAAACAGAACTTGCGAAACATCTTACCACGGCCGACTGTAATTTCGACGATAACCTTAAAGTACTCATTAAATTACGACCTGCATTCTCATTTAACGAGTCACTGCAATATTTTGTTACTCTTGTTAAGCTCAGATATTAAACGAGTCGACAGGGGAATTTCCGCGGGTATTTTATAGATGCAGAATTTGTAAGGTGCTTCTTCTACGATTAAATTTACAATTATGAATCATCAAAATATGCTAATAGGAAAACCGTAACATTTTCACGTGAATTACTAGTAGATAAGAATAACAATAGATCTATTTCTTGAAATTTTCTTTCTGTATTCTGTCTACAGATAGATAGATAAAAAAATACGAACAGATAGATAGATAGACAAATAATGAACGATGTGATTTAGATATGAATAGATAGATAAATGAATGCATATAGATAGAATAGTCTCATATATATATATATATATTGTTTATTTTATATATTTTATTATATATATATATATATATATATATATATATATATGTTTTATATTATATATTATTATATATATTATTATATATATTACATACATTATATATATTAATATATATATTATATATATATATATATATATATATATATATATATTATGTGTGGAAATATATAGAAAATAGATAAGAACCGCCAGGTTGATAATCCAAACTTCTTTAGCATTTTTGTTTTTATTTTTGAAAAACAGTGCTCAATACACAATTGGAGCCTAAATTATAATTATTTTTTTAAAAATACGATTCCTTCACTACATAAGAGTTCTCATGATTCAAAAACAGAAGCTAAAAACTTTAATTTACTTTAATTCAATGTAATTTCTATAATTAACTTGAATTTTTCAGCTTCTTTTTTTGAAACATGCAGCGATGGAATCATATTTTTCAAAAAATTATTATAGTATTATATATATATTATACATATTATTATTATATATATATTATTATATATATATTTTATTATATATTTTATTGCAGATATATATATATATATAAATATATATATATATATATATATATATATATATATATATATATATATATATATATATATATATGAAGATATATAATCTTAAAGTGTGCTATATTTATGGGATAAAGTGCTCAATATCAGAGATAGAGTGTGTGTAAATATAAAAGTGAACATAGAAGTCAGCACTTAGAGGCGACAGTCTGTTTCATGCTAGTTGCCTGACGATTGCACTAGCATGAAACAGACTGTCGCCTCTAAGTGTTGACTTCTATGTTCACTTCGATATATATATATATATATATATATATATATATATATATATATATATATATATATATATATATATATATACAAATTTATATATACAAATAATTCAAGTAAATCGTATCTGTCCGCCCAACTGCTTCCACAGCGAAGGATGAACCCAGGCTAAAAATGACTGTTTTGAAAGATCTGAAGAAAACCTTTGTTGATCATTCGAAACAATTTAAAACAGCAGATGGAAATGCACTTTCTAGAATTAGAAGAATGAAAAAAAATTAGATTCACTTCAAAAAGATATGCAAAAAGCCCTTGTTAACCAAGAAAACATGAATGATAGAAAGACATTTGCTTCTGATTATAACAAGAAAGATGCAGAATGGTTTAGTAACGTTATCTGGTCTGAGGATTCGTGATTTTCTCTTTATAGTAATGAGTACTTGGTTATCTGGCCGGTGGACATTTGGCCGACGGACATTTAACCAAAAGGACATTTAGCTAAATATGTAATGGCGTACTTACATGTATGTCACACTCTTCATCGTAATGTCCTTCATAAATTTATATTTATTTACTGTGTTAGTTTATTTTATTTTTTTTACAAGCTTTTTTAAAAATCTATTCTGTATATATTATATTTTACTTCGACTGTTACTGTAAGATGATAAGTATTTTGAGAAAATGCACATTTTTTCTACAGCACAAATCTTAAACTTTTACGATATGAAAGTTCTTACAATTTCGCTTTTAATGACCTTAATCTTAAAGGGATAAACTAACTTTTATATGCCTGTTAAATACGAATTTAAATAATTTGCTGCTACTTTTTACCCAAATACACTCAAATATTTTTTTAAAATACTAATTTCAATAAACAAATATTGAAAGAAGAAAACTATTGTAGAGGGTGCAAAGAAGTCTCTCAGACAAATAATAAAAGGAAAATGCACTACAAATAAAGCAAAATAAACTTTTGTTTATTTTCGTTAAAAAAAATATAAGAATTATTTTTTTTGTACAAAAATGAAATTGTCCGTAAAGCAGTGGAAGAAAAGGAGAAAGAAAGGCACTGGGAATGTGAGAGGGAAAGGTAGGACGATGTGTAGCGAGCGAGATGAAAGAAAGAGAGGGTGAAGGAATGTTCACTGATACGCGATACTGCCTGTTGTGTGAACTGCTGAATTATCTGCGTGTGTGTGTGTGTTCGAAGCTGTCCGTGTCGCTTTGATGTCGGCTTGTCGCTGTTCTCCCTCTGAAGTATTTAGTGTCCTCCCCACGAGGGACAGATGTGGCACAAGGCCGGGTTTAAAGTGGGGTACTCGAGCCCGTAGGCTCGGCCAAAAAATAGCCCGTAGATCCCGTATAAACGGGATCGGGCCGGTCAACCTCCCCGAACGAGGCTCTGCCCTTCGGCGGAGCCTCGTCCGAGTTCCTCTCTGCCCAAAGGCAGAGAGTTCCCCTCTGCCTCAGAGGCAGAGAGTTCGACCGTCAAGCCGAGTCGTCCAAAAAGGACTGTTCTCCCTCTGGTCTGATGAGAGTTTCTACATTCCTTATATCTGAATGATGAGGCTCCGGGGAGATTAAGAAACGGGTTTCTTATGTCGAGCCCTGATTGGTCAATAAATCATATTTTTTTACCACGTGGTGTGCTTTTCACTACGTCCGAACTTTTGGGTGCGCCGTTCTTGTTTTTGACCCCACAGGGTATGCTGAGGAGTGAGTTCCCGCGCAGTTGTATTTTTTGATACCCGTGGTGTGAATTAATTTTTATTGTGTGTATGGAAAATAAAATAAGGAACAGCACACTATTAACTTTAAATTTAGATTTAGTAATTTAATAGCTTAAAATTCAATGGTAATTATTAGTCCTTTTCTATCTTATAATACTGCTAATTAAGGTATCGTTTGTTACTATTTTTACTTGTACTTATCCGGTGAAATGTCCGTCAGCCAAATTTCCGTCGGCCAAATGTCCGTCGACCAAATATCTGTCGGCCAAATATCCGTCGGCCAAATGTCCGTACGGTGAAATGTCCGTCGGCCAAAAGGTCCGTCGGCCAAATGTCCGTCGGCCAAAATGTCCGTCGACCAAAATTCTTTCGGACAAATATCCGTCGACCAAATGTCTGTCGGCTAAATATCCGTTTGGCCAAATGTCCGTTCGGTGAAATGTCCGTCGGCCAAAAGGTCCGTCGACCAAATGTCTGTCGGCTAATATGAACAGGCTGAGATGGATAGATAATGATCGATTGTTTATTAGATAGATAGATAGATAGATAGATAGATAGATAGATAGATAGATAGATAGATAGATAGATAGATATGAACAGACTAGATAGATAGATAGATATGAACAGACTAGATAGATAGATAGATAGATTTTTAAAAGACCTTCCCACTAAAGTTGATGTTTTAATATCAAGGATTCGTCCCTATCACAGCCACTTCTATCTAGTACCTCTACCCCACTAACAAACATTTGCCAGACAATAAGGATACGACGTAAGCAGTACTGGTGGAATCTCTCAAGCCATTTCATTTGTTTGCAGTAGACCACCCACATCTCGCAAGCATAAAGGAGTGTTTCAATCACACATGCATGACAGACTTTTAGCTTTGTACCCACTGAAATTCCGTGCTGAGACCGCAGACGTTTATTCAGTCTCTCAAAAGCGCCGCTAGCTTTTTGCTTGCGGTTTGAAATTTCCGCATCAAGGTCACAGAACATGCACCCAAGATACACAAACGTGCAAAGTCTTCAACCTTTCACAGTGAACAAAGATGCTTGGTTCACGATATGGCTTCCTTGGAGCTGGTTGGTACATGACTACTGTCTTTTTATATTTTCAAAACACTGCGATAGATAGATAGATAGATAGATAGATAGATAGATAGATAGATAGATATGAACAGGCTGAGATAGATATGATTATATATATATATATATATATATATATATATATATATATATATATATATATATATATATATATATATATATAATTACACACACAGACTGGTGTGTCAGATAGATAATGACCGATGTGTGTTAGATACATACATACATATGAACAGGCTGAGATGGATAGATAATGATCGATTGTTTATTAGATAGATAGATAGATAGATAGGAATAGACTCATATATATATATATATATATATATATATATATATATATATATATATATATATATATGCATATAGAGAGAGAAAGAGATAGATAGAGATATAGAAATTAATAGGTTGATATAGATCGATATATTTTTTTTTTTTTTTTAAGCGTATCACCCCAAGCAAGGCCGGTGGCCACTATCACGCATGGGGTTATAGAAGGGTTGGAGGAAGAGCAGATAGGAGTGGTAAAGGAAGGGATGTGGAGAAAGAGAAGGACGGAGGGTCGATCGAGGCAGGGGGGTTACGGGAGATATAGAGCGAGAGCAGATAGGAATGAAAGATGTCAGGAAGTGGATAGATCAAGGCAATTGGAGATGACGATTGACGCTACACTTAAACCATAGGCGAGATGTGCGAGACATGAAGCTATTGGAGTAGAAGAGAGGTCTACATCTAACAGTTTCAACGGTGAAGGGGTGGGAACGGGATGCCAGCCTCGTAGGACGCTTAAATTCACGAGGCTTAGGGACAAGCGAAAGCAACTCCTCAGAGCAATTACCGTGGAAGTACTTGTAGAAAAGGCAGAGCGATGCAACATCGCGTCTGTGAGAGAGCGACTGCAGACGAGATGACAGATCAGGGCCAATCACATTGCATATCCGTCTATGGATCTTATCAAGAACCCTGAGGCAACACGCAGGGGCCCCAGACCATAAATGGCAACAATACTCCATGCAAGGTCGAATGGTAGACTTATAGACTTGGAGGATCGATTCCGGGGAGAAGAATTTCCTGGCTCGGCACAGGGAACCAACTTTTCTTGCGGTGGATGATGCAATTGACTCGATGTATTTGTTCCATCTCAGATCAGCGGACAGCGTGAGACCGAGCAGCCGCAGAGAGGAACTCTCGAGAAGTTGGTCCTCAGACATTCTGATAGGATGCAGGGATGGGTCCTTGTGGTGGTTAATGGAGAGCAGTTTTGTTTTAGAGGCATTAAAGTTGACCATCCATTTCTCTCCCGAGTCCACAACCGATTGGAGGTCCTTTTCAATTTGAGCTGCCAGGTTAATTTTGTCCGCCTCAGTAGATTTGTGCTTGAGGCAGGAGTAAATAGTAGTGTCGTCAGCGTAGATACCGACTTGGGAGTCTATGGCGTCTGGAAGGTCATTTATAAATATGAGGAACAGAGTAGGGCCAAGGATGGAGCCTTGAGGAACACCAGCGGTAGTGGGATAGGAGTTGGAGAAGAATCCACTGAGAACAACCTTCAAATCGCGGTTTGATAGGAACGATTGAATTAGGTCAAACAATCGACCTGTGATACCATAACCCCGGAGCTTGCGAAGGAGGCCGGCATGCCAAACCCTATCGAATGCTTTGGAGATGTCAAGGGCCACGGCACGGGCTTCGCCGTTACTATGGATAGCTTGGTAGACAAATTCAGTGATGGCCGTAAGCACATCGGCAGTAGACCGGGCAAAGCGGAAACCATACTGCTTGTCTGAGAGCAGATCGTGGGATATCAGGTGAGTAATCACTTCGGTGTTGATAATGGCCTCGAAGACTTTGTCGAAGATGGGAAGGAGACTGATAGGACGGT
The DNA here is from genome assembly GCA_964036315.1 of Acanthosepion esculentum. Classification (NCBI taxonomy): domain Eukaryota; kingdom Metazoa; phylum Mollusca; class Cephalopoda; order Sepiida; family Sepiidae; genus Acanthosepion; species Acanthosepion esculentum. Next base: position 46,042,930 of record OZ038514.1, on the reverse strand, counting down.
AATTAGAAGGGTTGGAGGGGTCGCCAGAGTTCTTAAAGACAGGAACAATGGTAGAGGACTTCCAGCAGTCAGGAAAACAGGAGTCCTTGAGGCAGCGGTTGTACAATTTAGAGAGGCAGGTGCCAGTTCGGGTGCGCATTTCTTCAGGACAATGGCTGGTATTCCGTCACCGCCGGTAGCCTTGTGGAGATCTAAGTTAGAAATAATGCCCAGAACCGACGACGGGGTTATGTGCAAGCCGTCCAGTAGGGCCTCAGTTCTGGGAGGGAAGTCAGGCAAGGGTACCCCAGAGGAGTCAAGCATAGAATTGGAAGAAAACTTTCGAGCGAAGCATTCGGCCTTGTCGGCAGAGGTGGTCAGGACCTCAAACTGATTGAACAGTGGAGGAATGGAGGGTTTGTTACTATTCAGAACGCTCTTGCAGAGGCGTCAATAGTCCTTAGAGCCAAATTTGCGGGATGCAATACGTTCCTTCATCCGAGCTGCAAATAGTGCCTTGGCATTGTCGAGGGTACGCTTACATTCATTGCGCGCAGAGGTAAATAGACGTCTGTTGGAGTCGGACATGTCACTACGAAAACGGTGGAAGAAGTGGTTCCTATGGGCAATGGCGACTGAGCAAGCAGCTGTGAACCAGGGGGAGGAGCGCGGTTTGACCTTGAATTTCCTGGAAGGGATGAAAGCTTCGATACCGGCTTTGATCCAGGAGGAGAACTCAGAAGCACAGTCATGAGTGGGGAGCTTAAATACAGCATCCCAGGGGACATCGCGGAGGAAGTTCCGAAACGAGTCCCAGTCAGCCCGTTGTTAGCAGAAAGTGGTTCTGGTGGTAGGAGGTTCTTTGCAGGGGGTGGGGCTGAAGGAGATACTAACAGACACGACAGCATGATCGGAGTTACCGATAGGACAGAGCTGCGTGGCACTACACGACTCAGGGATGGAGGTAAAACACAGGTCGAGGAGTGAGGGCTTACAGTCACGATTGTAGGAAAAACGCGTGGGGAAATCGATTATCTGGGTGAGGGATTGAGAGATTGAAAGTTAAGAGTATGAACGCCAGCGAGGTCAGTGGTAGCGTTCTGTAGCTACTGGTTGTGATGGGCGTTGAAATCACCAAACACAAATATGTGAGCGGACGGATGGACAGAGAGGGCCTTATCAATGCTGTCAGAAATGACATCGAGTATCCCGCAGTCCTGAGAGGATGGAGAGCGGTAGAGGAAGAAAAGATAGCTTACAGCATTGAGAAGAGATAGGCGGAGACACAAGTAGGAATGATCCGGCGATTCGAGAGAGGTCTCTCTAGCCAGAGGGAGATGGTCCTTGACGTAGACACCCAGCGACTCATATATATATATATATATATATATATATATATATATATATATATATATATATATATATATATATATATATATAAAGAGAGAGAGAGAGAGAAAGAGAGTGAGAGAGAATGAATGACCGATATGTATTAGATCGATAGATAGATATGAATAGACTTATATATATATGGCCCGTAACTGTCCGGGTTTCAATTCTCGGTAGTGGATGCGCACTGTTGATGAGTCCCAAATATAGGAAACGGCCGTCCAGTGCTTTCTGCATTCTGTTAAAGTTTCTTCTAGACTCGATGATTTACTTAATTATAATTATCTCAAATTCTCCTAATTTCTATCACTCATATATATATATATATATATATATATATATAAAGAAAAAGAGAGAGAGAATGACCGATATGCGTTAGATAGATAGATAATATGAATTGACATATATATATATATATAGATAGATAGAGAGAGAGAGAGAGAGAGAGAGAGAGAATTAATAGGCTGATAGATCAATATGAATAGACTGCCCTCTCTGTTAAATTACATAAACTTAATACTACCCGTCAAAAGTTAATTTTTCTTTTCACCTTTTGGAAGTGTAGTCTGATGATCCAGCGTACTTTAAAAGGGCTATGGTGAAATAAATTATTACATGGAGCGTTAAAGTGTTGTTTTTCTTTAATATATATATATATATATATATATATATATATATATATATATATATATAAAGAGAGAGAGAGAGAGAGAGAGAGAATGACCGGTGTGCTAGATAGATAGATAGATAGATAGATAGATAGATAGATAGATACGAAAACGAATACTGTGAAATTTTCAATCTTAGTGCTCCTTGTTACATTTTTATTGTTGTTAATGCTGCTTAACAACAACAATAATAATAATAATAATAATAATAATTGTTGTTATTAATATTATTATTATTATTATTATTATTATTGCAACTCTAACGACAGACTTACTGTGACAATAATTATGCTTTTTTTTTCTTACTTTTTGATGATAGAAATTATTTATTATTTTTTTAATTATTCTAATTTTAAAATTTATTAAACATTTAACAGCGGCATTAGCCTTAACAAAGAAAAGACTGTCAATCACAATACAACAAATCAAGACAAGACCTGGTTGAGATAAATAAAAGTTTAAATTTCCCCGTCATCTACAAAATTCAGTCACTTCCTTGTTCGTGGGTGTTGTATATCAGTCGGGTGATATTGAGATGTCGTCTGGGCTATAGCTCAGGGTATCATTAACTGATATAGACATGTGAAGAAAATCAACACTCATGTGTAGTCGGGCAAGGTAGATACGTGGGAGGAATATTCCCCGAATTATATAGTGTTGGGGCGCACCCACCTGCACAACCACAATAGACTGATCTTATTATTATAAATAGAACAGTAGTTCTAGAGACTGTGAGCAGTGTAGCAGTGTAGTGCAGTGCAGAGTGAGACTTCTGTAGTAATCAGTTACACTTCCGTTTTCTCGACCGGAAGATACCGTTGGACTTTATTACTATTACTTATTGTTACTACTAACCTACGTTCGTTCTACTTCTAATCTCTCTGATGTAAATACCTCTCTGAATATACCAGTATTTTCCCCTACGACTGTGTTTGTTCGTTATTACCATATACTCACGTGGAAACACACAACATCTCAACAGTGGCGACGAAGGATGTTTTATTGATCTCAACATATAGCATTGCGGTTGTCAAAAGTTTGTCACTGTCTCTGCCGGTTTCGTCGCTGGCCGAAGACGTCGGTGTTGATAGATGCGCCTTGGTGTCGCTGCTGATGGCCTGCGTAGTCATGTATCCTGCCGCGCCCGGTTAAGCGTGCCTGCCGTGCTGTCCGTCGCTAATCCCGGCCCGGTCGGATCTGAAATTGTCGTTAGCTTTATAATGATTCAGTGGCTCGAAAACGGTTGCTGCGAAAACCGCGAGGGTCTTTTTAAGATTGGTCAGAAAATATGTTTAAGACCCTGGTATTTTGCGGGCGGTACGGAAACCCTGGAATCAATCAGACGCAGAAGTTTAAATATCTGGGAAGCGCCTTGACAGAGGACGGTAATTCCACGCGCCATGTTTAATGGATGTCAGTTATCTCCTGTTAATTCCCCTCTGAAAGTTCTCCACTGCCTTAACCAGGTATTGAACTCACACTCTTTGGGTCCTGTCATTGGAATTAACAGGAGATAACTAACTAACTGGACATGGCTGCTAGTATATTTAAAAAGCCATGTAATTTATAAAATGTTTATATACCTACATTATATAAGTTCTAAAGATTTTCATGACCGAGGGTGATGGGGGCGCAAGATCGTACTCTCTATAAAATGCTTCCGTAGCATATGTCTCAAATAGCCTTTGATAATTAAGCCCAGCTCCAAGTATCTCAGTTACGTAGACGTATTGGGATGGCCAAAGACGCATTCCAAAAGCTGGGCAGACTACTGGGAGACAGAAGGATATATTTGGTAACAAAGAAAAGAATACTGAGCTGTCACGTGACATCTGTCCTTCTTTACGGCAGCGAATGTTGGAGGATTTCCTCAAAGATGAAGAAGAAACTCGAGGTGATGGAGATATGGTTCTACAGAAGGATGCTAAGGATATGATGGACCGATCGTGTGAGCAACGATGAGGACTTAGAGGGGTTACGAAGAGACGGCTTATGCTTAACATCAGAAAGAGGCAGCTGAAGTTTCTAGGACACAATGAAGAAGGAGGGCTTGGAGAATCTGATACTCGCGGGTCGAATAGAGGGAAAGAGAGACAAAGGAAAGCAACACATGACATACCTGGCTGGCTTAAGCAAGTGGATGACAGAACGAGGTTTGGGGGCGGGGAAGCAGATGGAAGGAACTTGCTGAGAGCTGCAAGGGATAGATGGAGGTGGAGAGCCATGATCGCCTACGTCCTGAAAGGACATGGCACATAAAAAGAAAGAAATTCCGGAAATGGGGGCGCTGAACCGGACAATATTAAGATCCCTTTTTTTTTCTTTTCTTTTTTTCTCTTTGCCATATGAGCTGTGAATGTCGAAGTGAGTAGTTCCATTTGAGGAAAGGAATTCCGACAGGGTACAGACACAAGAATGAATAAACTCGCAACTTGATGGACCAAGTAAATTCAACGACCTCCAGATAGAAATGTGGCATCTAAAGACATGTACACTATTTACATTATTCGGACTATTGTCCTCATCTTTGTCGCCACATTTATCACAACGTTTCGGCCGTTATACGCTCCGGCCATCTTCAGTATCTGTCTATATTTCTGAGATGAGGTAGTATGTACACTATTTACATTATTCGGACTATTGTCCTCATCTTTGTCGCCATGTTTATCACAACGTTTCGGCCGTTATACGCTCCGGCCATCTTCAGTATCTGTCTATATTTCTGAGATGAGGTAGTATGTACACTATTTACATTATTCGGACTATTGTCCTCATCTTTGTCGCCATGTTTATCACAACGTTTCGGCCGTTGTACGCTCCGGCCTTCTTCAGTATCTGTCTATATTTCTGAGATGAGGTAGTATGTACACTATTTACATTATTCGGACTATTGTCCTCATCTTTGTCGCCATGTTTATCACAACGTTTCGGCCGTTATACGCTCCGGCCATCTTCAGTATCTGTCTATATTTCTGAGATGAGGTAGTATGTACACTATTTACATTATTCGGACTATTGTCCTCATCTTTGTCGCCATGTTTATCACAACGTTTCGGCCGTTGTACGCTCCGGCCTTCTTCAGTATCTGTCTATATTTCTGAGATGAGGTAGTATGTACACTATTTACATTATTCGGACTATTGTCCTCATCTTTGTCGCCATGTTTATCACAACGTTTCGGCCGTTGTACGCTCCGGCCTTCTTCAGTATCTGTCTATATTTCTGAGATGAGGTAGTATGTACACTATTTACATTATTCGGACTATTGCCCTCATCTTTGTCGCCATGTTTATCACAACGTTTCGGCCGTTGTACGCTCCGGCCTTCTTCAGTATCTGTCTATATTTCTAAGATGAGGTATTATGTACACTATTTACATTATTCGGACTATTGTCCTCATCTTCTTCAGTATCTGTCTATATTTCTGAGATGAGGTATTATGTACACTATTTATATTATTCGGACTATTGTCCTCATTTTGTCGCCATATTTATTACAACGTTTCGGCCGTTGTACGCTCCGGCCTTCTTCAGGTAGTTGGAATGTTGAACTGAACACTTTATTTCGCTCACTGGGGTAAAATGTTCTAGTTCCACGTGCCATGTTTAATGGGTGTCAGTTATCTCCTGTTAATTCCCATCTGAAAGTTCTCCACTGCCTTAACCAGGTATTGAACTCACACTCTTTGGGTCCTGTCATTGGAATTAACAGGAGATAACTAACTAACTGGACATGGCTGATAGTATATTTAAAAAGCCATGTAATTTATAAAATGTTTATATACATGCATTATATAAGTTCTAAAGATTTTCATGACCGAGGGTGATGGGGGGGACAAGATCGTACTGTCTATAAAATGCTTCCGTAGCATGTGCCTCAAATAGCCTTTAAGCCCAGCTCCAAGATGGAGAATGAGCAAAGACAGAAAATCAGTATCTCATCACCAGTTGCTTTAAGTGAATGGAGCTTAACAACCCAGAAAGGCAATCCATATAGGAGAAGGAAAACCCTGATTTTAAAACTCCGCTGCCTTGCAGTTAGATTCAAACACTTTTTAGGCCATGAAAGTAAATCCAGTGAGAAAACCTGGAGTGGAGCCCCAAATACTTTCAAAATCTGACACATTTTCCAGTAACTATTTCAGCCAAGCTGTCCCCAAACGTAATACCCTGTATTTCTTTGAATCTTTTTGTACAGACAAGAGGTGGGGGTATGTATGGGCAGCGACACAGCCTCTATATATCATCACTCAGGCCTGCACCCTGGAGAGGTCACTCCAGTTTCACCACCAAAAAACTGAATTTTGACCGAACAGAATGCAGCTTTTATCTTGCGAGATAAACAGACTCCTACTACTCAGAGACATAGAATTTACTTACATCACTCCAGTTTCACCTCCAAACTGGGTATGGCTACTAGTAATAATAATAATAATAATTATCCGAAAACAACCGTGATTGTTTCCCCGCTTTATTAGTTTCCATGACCGTTACACTTTGTCAGTTACATCATAGATAATGGAGTATTCCGTGTTGATGGCATGGAAGGAGGGGAAAAGACACTACTTGGTTTCAGTGAGTTTTATATTAAGGGTTTAACAGCTGTTTCGGTGAAATGGATAAGTTGTCAATTTCAAATTGTTTACATTTGTACCCACTTCTTAAAATAAAGACCAACATTCGTATTTATAATTGTTATTGCAATAATGTCTTAATCTCAAATATTTAACGGTGCAGGGGGGGGATTTCTACATATATTGCGTTGATGTAGACTTCTGCTATGAGCTAACTCAATCATTAACTGAAGAATAAAGATTCATCAGAATATTAAAATAAATCTAAATTGAAAATTAAGTTAAATTTTAACGGGTTAAATTAATAATAATAATAATAATAATAATAATAATAATAATAATAATAATGGAGAGTGTGCTGGTATAAAAATACAACAATAAAAATATAAAGAGAAACTAGTAATAAAATAAAAGTAATAATGAAGAGTGTATAGAGCCAGAGTGTTGGGATAAAAAGCAACAATAATAAGTTGGCATAAAACTAGTAATAAAATAAAAGTAATAATGAAGAGTGTATAGAGCCAGAGTGTTGGGATAAAAAGCAACAATAATAAGTTGGCATAAAACTAGTAATAAAATAAAAGTAATAATGAAGAGTGTATAGAGCCAGAGTGTTGGGATAAAAAGCAACAATAATAAGATGAAATAAAACTAGTAATAAAATAAAAGTAATAATCAAGAGTGTATAGAGCCAGAGAGTTGTGATAAAAAGCAACAATAATAAGTTGGCATAAAACTAGTAATAAAATAAAAGTAATAATGAAGAGTGTATAGAGCCAGAGTGTTGGGATAAAAAGCAACAATAATAAGATGAAATAAAACTAGTAATAAAATAAAAGTAATAATCAAGAGTGTATAGAGCCAGAGAGTTGTGATAAAAAGCAACAATAATAAGTTGGCATAAAACTAGTAATAAAATAAAAGTAATAATGAAGAGTGTATAGAGCCAGAGTGTTGGGATAAAAAGCAACAATAATAAGATGAAATAAAACTAGTAATAAAATAAAAGTAATAATGAAGAGTGTATAGAGCCAGAGTGTTGGGATAAAAAGCAACAATAATAAGATGAAATAAAACTAGTAATAAAATAAAAGTAATAATCAAGAGTGTATAGAGCCAGAGTGTTGGGATAAAAAGCAACAATAATAAGTTGGCATAAAACTAGTAATAAAATAAAAGTAATAATGAAGAGTGTATAGAGCCAGAGTGTTGGGAGAAAAAGCAACAATAATAAGATGGAATAAAACTAGTAATAAAATAAAAGTAATAATGAAGAGTGTATAGAGCCAGAGTGTTGGGAGAAAAAGCAATAATAATAAGATGGAATAAAACTAGTAATAAAATAATAGTTATAATGAAGAGTGTATAGAGCCAGAATGTTGGGATAAAAAGCAACAATAATAAGATGAAATAAAACTTGTAATAAAATGAATAAAATGATAGTGATAATGTGCCAGAATATTGGGATAATAAAAGCGACAATAAAAAGTTGATCTTAAAATTTGAATAAAATATTCAAACCATATAATAGTTACCAATGTGTCTTTATATATTTTCTGTCCCATCTGTAGTGGGAAGTGGGGTGAATCAACTTACTTCACTGAATCGTTTCAATAATGTATACATATAAAATTTTACCTGAATTTAGACGAAATTTTTTTTTAAATGTATTGCTGGTAATTTTTCTAGGCAAAAATAAAATATTACCAGCAAAAAAATCTTGTCGGCATTAAATAACCAATTGAGGTTTTTTTTTGTGATGTCACTCGTTGCCACTTTTGTGATGCCAACGAATACACGTTGTCACTTTTGTAATGCTCACTGCAGTAGAGACTTTGTAATCGCAGTTACAACTATAGCAACGCCGCTGAACAATACTGGTGTCAGACGCCTTCGAATAACACCCACACTAATAGCACTTGCTCGATAATACACGCGTGAATACAATCTGTATTGAGCCGAATAGAGGATAGTGTAGAGAAAGGAATAGAAGAGAATAGCGGTCCGTGTAGTATAGAGGACAGACTAGAAATAGCGATCCAAATAGTAATAGAGGATAGAATAGAAATGGCGATCGTTAGTCTTCAGTTGCTTTCTACATATATGCGTTTCCTGCATGGTCACGTGGTCTATTGTCATGGTAATTTACCCACGCACGCATGGATTCTCTCAGCTATAAATAGGTGCAGGTACTGCCTTTGGGGGAGTGAAGTTTCCAGCAGTCAGCACCGACAGTCAGACCGAACATTCTTGCTGTAACACTCTCGTTAATATATGTTTGTATTACTGTTTTCTGTTAATATATTTGTTAAACGCAGTCTTTACTTCTGGCCCTAGCAAGGTCACAACATCTACTTAATTCAATAGTGAGATCTGTGTTTACTCTCTGGTGATCTATGTCCAAACCCATGTGTCGGCAGCGACACTTTATTCCTATATAACAAGCTTGATATGCCGTAAAAAAAAAAAAACAAACGATATCACTGTTAAAACTTTCTTAAAAGCGCGGTCATTTTTGACGACACCGGTAGATTAATAGTAATAAAAAAAAAATATGTAAGTCCAGTGTCACAAAGATGTGATAAAGAGTATAAATAATAAGGCGAGTGGGATGACTAATTCAGTAATTATAACAAAATGTGTTGCCCCAAAATGGTTTCTGTGACAACGATTAATTAGCACAAACAGTGTTGATATTTGAGATTTCTAAGAAATTCAAATGATAATGGCACCTTAACTAAAATCAAACTGACAACGGAAACATTTGGCTTTCTTTTCGGTTTTTTTTTTTTTCGTTTTTTCGTAGGTGCTAAGGTATCATTCAATTGTTTTTTAGTTTTATTTTCTTACCAGGGCATAACAAAATTCATCATCACCAAAAGCTTGGAGAGCAGTCGAATTTATCTTGATATGTATCTGTGGTAAAGTACCATTTTTCTTTTATTTCAGTTTGGGATGTGTTCTATTTTGATGACTACTACCAATTTAATTCTAGTCAAACTCATAGGCACAGTTAATTAGTTTAATTATTTCCGTTTAATTACTTCCCATTAATTACTTCGTTTATTTCAATATAATTCTCTAGCTTTCTTTTTTGCATTGTCCATGTCTGTCTATTTGATTCTATATATATATATATATATATATATATATATATATATATATTAATAAAAACAAAAAACATTTAGTAATATCAACTATGAACATGGACACAATATCTTGACCATGTTTTGAAAATAAAAACATAATATAAATACATACATACTACAAACTATTTCTTGTTAACAGTTAATATATTTCAACCTTGAAAATGGCTAAATGTATAGCCGAAAGCGCTCGGATAAAAAGAACAATTAGACATTTTGTATAGAACAGAAAAATTACTAGATCACATGAGAAATTGTATAAAAACTAAATATATGCACATTGTCGGTCGTATTCAATGAAATGTGTGTGTATATATATATATATATATATATATATATATATATATATATATCCATTACACCCAACGTTGTGTGCTTGTTTATTTATTTTTGAAAATAATAATATAGCGTTCATTAGCCTTTTTTTTAAATAAAGCGTTAAGAGGTCATTTGATAAAAATCGCCTGAAGATACCGTAAAGTTGAAACCAAGCTTGCAGATTCAACTGACCTCCTGATTTTTAAAGTTAAAAGCTCTACATGTTATTTTACTTATATTTTATTTTTTCACGCGTGTATTGAGCACTTTTTAAAGTTACTGTTACCTGGTCTGATTCAACCCTGACCACTTTCATATATATATATATATATATATATATATATATATATATATATATATATATATATATATATATATATATATATATATTGTCCAAATAGATGTTAAGAAGTAGTTTTCATTGTATATCTGATTTTCAAACAGTTATTCTGTCCAGTTGTATGAAAATGTCCAAACCTATATCAGGCGGTCTCTGATATCTGGCGGACATCTGGTGATCCAAAGTGTCACGTGTTCACCGGAAATACTTAAAGAAAGACATTACCGTCCACGATAGCCAACACCGATTCATTATTGATCGCACCCAGAAGGATCTGGTTAAAATTGTCTGAGCTAACAGACACGGGCACAAATACCATATACATTCGAAAGGTACCAGACGCATATCAAACAGGATTGGATCAGTGTCCTTTATATATATATATATATATATATATATATATATATATATATGTTGCTTTTATGTTCCCAGTCTATTCATATCTATATCATCTAAATAGCTAAATGTCTTCATGTCGTTATAACTAACTTTATTTATATATTTTCTGACTATATGCCGGCCTATCTGTCCATATCTATCTAACTCTCTCTCAACTCTCTCACTCTCTCTCTCTCTCTCTCTATATATATATATATATATGTCTACATTCAACATCATCACTTGATAAGACACCAGAAGTGTTAAAATAAAATGGCTATTTTTGTAGTGATTTTATAACATGTTTATGTTATAATTTTCGAATAAATAATTATATATATATATATAGAGAGAGAGAGAGAGAGAGAGAGAGAGAGAGGGGGGGGAGAGAGAGAGTTGAGAGAGAGTTAGATAGATATGGACAGATAGGCCGGCATATAGTCAGAAAATATATACATATACATATATATATATATATATATATATATATATATATATATACATATATATATATATATATATATATATATACATATATATATATATATATATATATATATATATATATATATATATATATATATATATATTAGTTATCTATATATCTTAATCTGTGTATCTATCTTACTCAATCTATCTTTCTGTATATCTGTCTATCTCTGTTCGCATCTTTTGTACAGAGCATATTGGTAACAATCTAAGAGTTTGTCTTTTTTATCCAACGAGACAATGATCCCAATTATCAAAGCAAATCCACAAAAGAATGCGTTCGAAAAAAAAAGAAATTTCAAGTCTTGGAAGGACCTTGTCAAAATCCTGATCTAAACGCAATTGAAAATCTGTAACGCTCACTGTTGCCAGATTTGGCAACAGTCAGACATCCTACCCTTAAGCCGACGTTGTGACCTCAAAAGGTAGAGTCACCAAATATTAAATCTAGTTCTCTTACTTTTTCACATTTTAATTTTTTATAGATATTTTTATTCCAGCTTGATATTTTTTTTTAAGTGGTTGTAATTCGTTTAATAAAGGTTTTTCTTAATGAATATATAGATTAATTAAGATTTACACTATTTACATTATTCGGACTATTGTCCTCATCTTTGTCGCCATATTTATTACGTTTCGGCCGTTGTACGCTCCGGCCTTCTTCAGGTAGTTGGAACGTGGAACTGAACCCTTTATTTCGTTCACTGGGTAGACTTTCCTAGTTCCACGTACCATGTCTAATATCTAAATCGAAAGAACTTTCATATCGTAAAAGTTTAAGATTTGTGCTCTGAGAAAAATGTGCTTTTTCTCAAAATACTTATCATCTTACAGTAATTGTTGAAGTAAAATATAATATATACGGAATAGATTTTTAAAAAAGCTTGTCAAAATAATATATATATAAATTAATACAGTAAATAAATATATATATATATATATATATAGCACATTATGATAAAGAGTGTGACATACATGTAAGTACGCCATTACATATTTGGCTAAATGTCCTTTTAGTTAAATGTCCGTCGGCCAAATGTCCACCGGCCAGATAACCAAGTACTCATTACTATAAAGAGACAATCACGAATCTTCAGACCAGATAACGTTACTAAACCATTCTGCATCTTTCTTGTCATAATCTGTATTGTCTATATTTCTGAGATGAGGTATTATGTACACTATTTACATTATTCGGACTATTGTCCTCATCTTTGTCGCCATATTTATGACAAGGTTTCCGACCAACTGAACCCTTCATTTCGTTCACTGGGCTAGACTGTTCTAGTTTCACGTCTAGTTCTAATGTCTGTCAGTTATCTCCTGTTAATTCCCCTCTCCAAGTTCTCCACCGCCTTAACCAGGTATTGAATTCACGCTTTTGGGATCCTGTCGCTGGATCTAACCAACGGCTTTATGCCATGTGTCCTTGAGGTCATCTGCGTATGAATTTCTGGGTATTATAAACCTAATGTTTTCAGCCATATTTTTTTACCAGTGCTCATATTGAAATTTCTGCTGTTATCAATACATGTTTTTACCAGAGCTCGTATTGCAATTTTTTCTTTTTTTTCTTTTTTTTTTTTTTTGTTATTATTGCTTTTCTCTGGCACTACTGGTTTCCATATTGTATTCGGCCAAAACATTGTAATAAATATGGCGACAAAGATGAGGACAATAGTCTGAATAATGTAAATAGTGTACATAATACCTCATCTCAGAATTATAGACAGATACTGAAGACGACCGGAGCGTACAACGGCCGAAACGTTGTAATAAACATGGCGACAAAGATGAGGACAATAGTCCGAATAATGTAAATAGTGTACATAATACCTCATCTCAGAAATATAGACAGATACTGAACGGCCGAAACGTTGTAATAAATATGGCGACAAAGATGAGGACAATAGTCCGAATAATGTAAATAGTGTACATAATACCTCATCTCAGAAATATAGACAGATACTAAACGGCCGAAACGTTGTAATAAATATGGCGACAAAAATGAGGACAATAGTCCGAATAATGTAAATAGTGTACATAATACCTCATCTCAGAAATATAGATAGATACTAATTAAGATTTGTTGATTATCCTGAAAAAAGAGTCTAATTTTTCTATTATCTTAGGGGTTCACTTACTTTTGCGCGTAATAAATATATGATAATAACTTGAAATTCTTAATCGGAGAACCGAGTTCAAATCCAGTTGCGTTCGTTATATTCACTTACCCGTAAATACTCTTGGTAAAGGTGAATCACCCTCTTCTCCCTCCAGCTATGGGTTAATTAGTAATAATTGCATCACTAAACATTATTTTATCCCCAAAAGCTTATTACAATCGGAAAATATTTTCTGGCTTTAAATAACCTATAAAGGGTTGATAAGCCGTAGAAAACGAATCAATCAATGAAATACTGATTAGCTACACAAATATGTCTTTTAGATTTAATTACATTCTCTGGAATATAGATGTATAGAAACTTCCGTGGCCACAAAGTGGGGGATCAATTTATATACTAATTGTAAGATAGAATCGACCCCCCACTTTGTTTCCACATTATAATTTCTTGTTTGTTTATCAAATTCTGATTAGATATGAATCCACCTCTTCTCCCCCCCAGGACTTTTGCCAGTTTTATCGCCCAAACAAAAATTCTTACAATCGGAAAATATTTTCTGGCTTTGAATAACCTATAAAGTGTTAGGGTTAGGATAAGTCGTAGAAAACGAATCAATCAATTAAATACTGATTAGCTACATAAACATGTCTTTTCGATTTATTTTACCTTCTCTGGAATATAAATGTGTAGAAATTTCCGTGGCCACAAAGTTAGGGATCAGTTTATATATTGATTGTAATATACAAGTGATATCCCTCTTGATGTCCAAATTATAATTTCTTTGTTTATTAAATTATGATTATGTATAAATCCACATGATCTCACAAGTTTTGGGTTAATTAGTAAGACTTGTATCACTAAAACCATTATTATCTTCTTACGCCAAAAATTCTTACTCTCTAAAACATTTTCTGGCTTTAAATAACCTGTAAAGGCGTGATAAACCGTAGAAAATAATAGATGAATCAATCTCATTTATATAATTTTAGACTGCTATGAAACAAGTTTCGCATAACATCGTTCCAATTAAAAGTAGCTTTTCCATGAAACTATCAAAAAAGTTATTTGAGGTTTGCTTTGGTTTGGTTTGTTTTACGCCATATCAACCTCAACATTTTTATTGCTGGTAATTTTTCTAAATGTATGTATTTTCCCCAAAAAATATTGCTGGTAATATTTTTTTTCAAAAAAGTATTGTGCTGGTAATACTTTTACAATAAAGTATTGCTAGTAATATTTTTTCAAAAAAAGTACTGCTAGTAATATTTTTTTTTTGTTTCAAAAAGGAATTGCTGGTAATGTTTTTTTTTCAAAAAAGCATTGTTGGTAATAATTTTTTCTTCCAAAATTTATTGCTGGTAATAATTTTTACAAAAATGTATGATATTAAAACCTATTTTTACACTTTCATAGTGTTTTGACCCGAGTTTGGGGGCTAATTATTTGCACTGGGAGCACCAGTAATTCAGAGGTGGTTATACGCTCCTCAAAACCTCCTGATCAGAGGCCTTGCTGCTGGACGTAGTTTATCGTCTTCCCCGGAACGTGGATGTAGTTTATCGTCTTAGCCAGGACGCGCAGGAAGTGATTTCAGTCATGGTGCCACGATAGGACCACTAACATTACAGACCATTCTTTGGATTTTGTCGAGAATTTCGAGATATATAGCAGGACTACCAGACTAGATATGGCAGCAACATCAAATGCACAAATCAATGCAGGATTTATAAATGTGCAAAATGGATTCTGCTCAGAGGCCTTGCTGTTTGTATGTAGTTTATCGTCTTACCCTGCACGTCGGTATTTGAGGGCAATAAATATATGCGAAAGATCAAATTCTAAATGAATTACTTTAACAGAATCACCCATCCAAAAGAAAACACCCACCGACATCCATGGCAGACCGCCACATCTGAACATGAAAAGGAAATACTTAGTAAAAAAGATGGTGACTGGCGATGAAAAATGTATTTATTACGAGAATACAAAGAAGAAAATCGTGTTTGCATCCCGGAGAGCCTTCAACATCTCAACATAAAGAGAATCTCCTGGGGAAAAAGGTGTCACTAGCGATGGGTTTATTACGAAAATCCAAAAGAAAAATCGTGTCTAAATCCAGGACAGACTAAAAGATCTACTGGCGAAACAGATAGTAACATGATAGGAAATAGATTTATTACGACAATCCCAAACGAAGAAAATAATTTCTCAAGTCCAAAACAGCCTTCAGCATCTCAACACAAAGAGGATATATTGGATAAAAATATAGTCACAGGCGATGAAGAATGGATTTATTATGAGAATCCTAAAGGAAGAAAATCGTGTCTAGATCAAGGACAGCCTTTAACATCTCAACCTAAAGAGAATCTACTGGTGAAAAAGATGGTCACTGGTGATGGAAAATGGATTTATTGTGAGAATCCAAAAGGAAGAATATAGTGTCTAGATCCATGAGAGCATTCAACATCACAACGTAAAATGAATCTACAGTGGAAAAATCTGGTCATAGGCGATGAAAATGGATTTATTATGAGAATAGTAAACGAAGAAAATCGTTTCTAAATCCTGTACAACCTTCAACAAAAGAGAATCTACTGGAGAAAAACATGTCACTGAACAATGGATTTATTACGAAAATCCCAAACGAAAAATTGTCTCTTGTTCCCGGAGAACGTTCAACATCTCAACTTAAAGAGAATCAAATGGGGAAAAAGATGGTCACTGGCGATGAAAAATGGATTTATTATGAGAATCCAAAAGGAAGAAAATTGTGTCTAGATCCAGAACAGCCTTCAACATCTCAACCTAAAGAGAATCTACAGGGGAAAAAGATGGTCACTGGCGATGAAAAATGGATTTATTATGAGAATCCAAAAGGAAGAAAATTGTGTCTAGATCCAGAACATCCTTCAACATCTCAACCTAAAGAGAATCTACTGGGGAAAAAGATGGTCACTGGTGATGAAAAATGGATTTATTATGAGAATCCAAAAGGAAGAAAATTGTGTCTAGATCCAGAACATCCTTCAACATCTCAACCTAAAGAGAATCTACTGGGGAAAAAGATGGTCACTGGTGATGAAAAATGGATTTATTATGAGAATCCAAAAGGAAGAAAATTGTGTCTAGATCCAGAACATCCTTCAACATCTCAACCTAAAGAGAATCTACAGGGGAAAAAGATGGTCACTGGCGATGAAAAATGGATTTATTATGAGAATCCAAAAGGAAGAAAATTGTGTCTAGATCCAGAACATCCTTCAACATCTCAACCTAAAGAGAATCTACAGGGGAAAAAGATGGTCACTGGTGATGAAAAATGGATTTATTATGAGAATCCAAAAGGAAGAAAATTGTGTCTAGATCCAGAACATCCTTCAACATCTCAACCTAAAGAGAATCTACAGGGGAAAAAGATGGTCACTGGTGATGAAAAATGGATTTATTATGAGAATCCAAAAGGAAGAAAATTGTGTCTAGATCCAGAACATCCTTCAACATCTCAACCTAAAGAGAATCTACAGGGGAAAAAGATGGTCACTGGCGATGAAAAATGGATTTATTATGAGAATCCAAAAGGAAGAAAATTGTGTCTAGATCCAGAACATCCTTCAACATCTCAACCTTAAGAGAATCTACAGGGGAAAAAGATGGTCACTGGCGATGAAAAATGGATTTATTATGAGAATCCAAAAGGAAGAAAATAGTGTCTAGATCCAGGAGAGCCTTCAACATCTCAACCTAAAGAGAATCTACTGGGGAAAAAGATGGTCACTGGCGATGAAAAATGGATTTATTATGAGAATCCAAAAGGAAGAAAATTGTGTCTAGATCCAGAACATCCTTCAACATCTCAACCTAAAGAGAATCTACTGGGGAAAAAGATGGTCACTGGCGATGAAAAATGGATTTATTATGAGAATCCAAAAGGAAGAAAATTGTGTCTAGATCCAGAACATCCTTCAACATCTCAACCTAAAGAGAATCTACTGGGGAAAAAGATGGTCACTGGTGATGAAAAATGGATTTATTATGAGAATCCAAAAGGAAGAAAATTGTGTCTAGCTCCAGAACATCCTTCAACATCTCAACCTAAAGAGAATCTACAGGGGAAAAAGATGGTCACTGGTGATGAAAAATGGATTTATTATGAGAATCCAAAAGGAAGAAAATTGTGTCTAGATCCAGAACATGCTTCAACATCTCAACCTAAAGAGAATCTACTGGGGAAAAAGATGGTCACTGGTGATGAAAAATGGATTTATTATGAGAATCCAAAAGGAAGAAAATTGTGTCTAGATCCAGAACATCCTTCAACATCTCAACCTAAAGAGAATCTACTGGGGAAAAAGATGGTCACTGGTGATGAAAATGGATTTATTATGAGAATCCAAAAGGAAGAAAATTGTGTCTAGATCCAGAACATCCTTCAACATCTCAACCTAAAGAGAATCTACTGGGGAAAAAGATGGTCACTGGTGATGAAAAATGGATTTATTATGAGAATCCAAAAGGAAGAAAATTGTGTCTAGATCCAGAACATCCTTCAACATCTCAACCTAAAGAGAATCTACAGGGGAAAAAGATGGTCACTGGTGATGAAAAATGGATTTATTATGAGAATCCAAAAGGAAGAAAATTGTGTCTAGATCCAGAACATCCTTCAACATCTCAACCTAAAGAGAATCTACTGGGGAAAAAGATGGTCACTGGTGATGAAAAATGGATTTATTATGAGAATCCAAAAGGAAGAAAATTGTGTCTAGATCCAGAACATCCTTCAACATCTCAACCTAAAGAGAATCTACTGGGGAAAAAGATGGTCACTGGTGATGAAAAATGGATTTATTATGAGAATCCAAAAGGAAGAAAATTGTGTCTAGATCCAGAACATCCTTCAACATCTCAACCTAAAGAGAATCTACTGGGGAAAAAGATGGTCACTGGTGATGAAAAATGGATTTATTATGAGAATCCAAAAGGAAGAAAATTGTGTCTAGATCCAGAACAGCCTTCAACATCTCAACCTAAAGAGAATCTACAGGGGAAAAAGATGGTCACTGGTGATGAAAAATGGATTTATTATGAGAATCCAAAAGGAAGAAAATTGTGTCTAGATCCAGAACATCCTTCAACATCTCAACCTAAAGAGAATCTACTGGGGAAAAAGATGGTCACTGGCGATGAAAAATGGATTTATTATGAGAATCCAAAAGGAAGAAAATTGTGTCTAGATCCAGAACATCCTTCAACATCTCAACCTAAAGAGAATCTACAGGGGAAAAAGATGGTCACTGGCGATGAAAAATGGATTTATTATGAGAATCCAAAAGGAAGAAAATTGTGTCTAGATCCAGAACATCCTTCAACATCTCAACCTAAAGAGAATCTACTGGGGAAAAAGATGGTCACTGGCGATGAAAAATGGATTTATTATGAGAATCCAAAAGGAAGAAAATTGTGTCTAGATCCAGAACATCCTTCAACATCTCAACCTAAAGAGAATCTACTGGGGAAAAAGATGGTCACTGGTGATGAAAAATGGATTTATTATGAGAATCCAAAAGGAAGAAAATTGTGTCTAGATCCAGAACATCCTTCAACATCTCAACCTAAAGAGAATCTACAGGGGAAAAAGATGGTCACTGGCGATGAAAAATGGATTTATTATGAGAATCCAAAAGGAAGAAAATTGTGTCTAGATCCAGAACATCCTTCAACATCTCAACCTAAAGAGAATCTACTGGGGAAAAAGATGGTCACTGGTGATGAAAAATAGATTTATTATGAGAATCCAAAAGGAAGAAAATTGTGTCTAGATCCAGAACAGCCTTCAACATCTCAACCTAAAGAGAATCTACAGGGGAAAAAGATGGTCACTGGCGATGAAAAATGGATTTATTATGAGAATCCAAAAGGAAGAAAATTGTGTCTAGATCCAGAACATCCTTCAACATCTCAACCTAAAGAGAATCTACTGGGGAAAAAGATGGTCACTGGTGATGAAAAATGGATTTATTATGAGAATCCAAAAGGAAGAAAATAGTGTCTAGATCCCGGACAGCCTTCAACATCTCAACCTAAAGAGAATCTACTGGGGAAAAAGATGGTCACTGGCGATGACTATTTATAATTTTTTTTAAATGAGAAAAGTTTTTGCTACACCACATATATATATATATATATATATATATATATATATATATATATATATATATATATGGTGTATCAAAAATACTTTTACAAACTTTTGGCGCGTGTCCTTCTCACCAAAAGAAGGACAAATGTCAGCATAAATATTTGTCCGCAATTTTAAAACAGTTTACCGGAGATGCGCTATGCTGCCATGAAAATGAAGTTAAGTTTATTATTCGTGTACATTTGTCGCTAGCCTGTCTTCAAAGATTAATGTGTGCTGTAGTGAGGTACCTGAGAAGTGCTCCGTTTAACAATGGTAGAATAATCATATTCTGAGCAGGCAGATATGATTTTTGCTAACCATTACACCGCCCCGAGGTGTACTGACTTTCCAAGCGTAGCTTACATGTGGCACAAAGCCGAAAGTATGGGGCACCTAGTGAAGATCGAATTCACTACTTATTCATAATTGTGTTAGCGAGACTTACACCGCTTCGGGGTGCCCTGTGTGTATAATTATAATTATATACATAACCATATACGTATATAGGGTTTATCAAAAATACTTTAATAGAATTTAGTGACAGGATGTCCACAAATACTTCCTGCGCTGTGTAGCCATTTGACTAGGTTACATTTGTCACTCGTGTAAATTTATGGCTATCCTGTCTTCAGTGTTTAACGTGTGTAGTAGTGAGTTAACGGAAAAGTGTTCCGTTTAACAATGTCAGGATATTCATATCTTGAGCAGGCAGATATGATTTCTGCATACGCCTGCGCGAATGGTAATGGACGCGAGGCTGCACGGCTATATCAGATTGCGTTTCCAGACCGAAGGCAGCCGAATCATCCAACCTTTGCTGCTGTTTATCGTCGCGTTGCTGAGACAGGATACGTGTCACCGCAAACTATGGATCGAGGAAGAAAACTATAGCCGCATCCTGGATATAACGATAAACTACATCCGGCTACAAGGCCACTGGTCAGGAGGTTTTGTGGAGCGTGGAACCACCTCTTAATTGCTGGGAACACCAGCACCTAACAGGACTACAACCCGGTAGCACCTGTCAGGGTCCCAGCTATGGGAAACTAGTTAAACCCCAAACTGAGGTCAAAACACTATGAAAGTGTAAAAATAGATCTTAATACCGGCAATACATTTTTGTAAAAAAATATTACAAGCAATAAAAATCTTGTCCGCGTTAAATAACCCATTGAGGTTGATATGCCGTAAAACAAAATAAACCAAACCAAACTAGGCCGAAAATGGAGTACTGTTGGCATATTTGGTCGTGACCTGTTCATAGCTCACTTTCTAGTTTTGATAGAGTTCAAAATCGTCTTCAAGTCCTTTTTGGAGAAGAATTAATTTTCCACCCTCCATCCCCCCCCTCTCTCTCTCTCTCTCTCTCTCTCTCACACACACACACACACACACACACACACACACACACACGCAGGCACACGCACAGAGGCGGGATATGGCGAATCTCTCGCTGCTCTACCGTTACAACGATAGAAAGTGCTCAGACGAACTACATTCCTTGATTCAGCCAGGCCTAATCTTCACATGCCACTTACATAGTAGCAAACCACCCACATTCCCCGCCGTATTCCATCGGTGAGAAGTAAATTCCACTCAAACAGCTTCCCGCGAACCGCTGCCCTGTGGAACAAACTCCCAAGAGGATGTTTCGCCGATCACTACAATCTTAAGTTGTTCAAGTCTAGAGTTAACCGCTATCTTCCCCTACTATCCATATAAACTACCCCTTAACGTAACCCTCTACCCCCGGGTCTTGAACAGGTTGAATTTTACTGTAAAAAAACGTTTGGAGTGTCTGACGAAATATCTTTGTTTTACAAACACTCTCAATCTGAAAATGGAATCAGCATTACATGAACTGAACAGAAACAAAGCGACAGGGCCAGACGGAATTG
The DNA here is from genome assembly GCA_964036315.1 of Acanthosepion esculentum. Classification (NCBI taxonomy): domain Eukaryota; kingdom Metazoa; phylum Mollusca; class Cephalopoda; order Sepiida; family Sepiidae; genus Acanthosepion; species Acanthosepion esculentum. Next base: position 46,021,445 of record OZ038514.1, on the reverse strand, counting down.
TAATAGAGATGCTGGGAGCCTTAGATGATTTCGGCATAGACAAGATTACAGATATAACAAATGGATGACAGATGAGATTCGCGACATGATGAAGTGGAGACCAAAACAATGCCAAGACACGGAACAGATCCTAAAACGATACACAAAGAAATAAGGAACAAATGCACGCAAGCTAAAGAGGAATGAATCAACGAAATATGTACAGAAATAGACAGAATGAGTATCACAGATAATGCAAATATGCATAAAAAAATGGAGTACTACTGTCATATTGAGGCGGGAGGTGCCCGGTCCTCACTTACTACTCTTCAAAAGCATCTCAGAGTCCTTGTTGGAGAAGAATTATTTTCCTCCCTCCAACCTCTCTCTCACAGGCGGGGTGTGGCAAGTTACTCACTACTCTATCACTACTACCATTGAAACTGCTCGGACGAACTGCATCTCCTGATTCCACAAGGTCTGAGTTTCACGGCTAAGACCCGCCATGCCACTTACATAGTAGAAAACCAGCCACATTCCCCCCGTATTCCATCGGTGAGAAGTAAATTCCACTCAAACAGCTTCCCGCGAACCGCTGCCCCGTGGAAGAAACTCCCAAGAGAATGTTTCGCCGATCACTACAATCTTAAGTTGTTCAAGTCTAGAGTTAACCGCTATCTTCCTCTACTATCCATATAAACTACCCCTTAATGGAACCCTCTACCTCGAGTGACTCCCGAGCCTTATACAATGTGAACCTTACTGTAAAAAACAATTACGCATGAAACTATTGAACAGTTAAACGATCTCAACATTATGATTGAGGTAAATTTTACTTTTTTAATTACTATTTCACTAAATGATTTTATTTTATGTATTTATTTTAGTTTGGATCATACTTCAATTAATTAATTTTTTGTTTAAGTCAGTAAACTTAAGAACCGAGAGATGAAACGCAAATTACATAAAGCATCTTGAAACCTAACTAAAAATCAATAAAATATTAATTAATTACTGAAAAAATGTTAATTTCTAAAAATCACTAGGTAGTTAAAAAGTAAAAAAAAAATGCGTTCACTTAGATTTCGTAAATGTATGTCAATTTTGGTCATCCATAAGAGCTGTCAGAACTTATCGCTACGTCGGTAAAGATCAAAGAAAATCAGGACCCATCGTTAAGAAATGCTTGTATATTACTTTTCTATGCTATAAGTAAGTAATATTTATTTCAAATCAGATTAATTTAACTTTAAATTTTCTAATTTTACTCAAATAACGTGTAAGAAATATATATTTTATTTTTGGAAGATTTTTAAATTTGATAATTTTGTTTTGTTTAAAAGTTTCTTAAAATTAAGAAAATGACCGCTTTTAAGAAAATTTTTAAAAATCGAGCATATATTTGACATTCCAATCTATATAATTTCTAACTGAAATACACCAGAATATTTTACTTACTGGAAATAATAATCCTTTAGCTTAATATCTAAAGCTAAAAAACTTCAAGAATGTTTTCTCATTTATAAAAATTCATTTTAAATCTTAGTTATCGAAAATTCAGTGGAGGTACCTATAATGAAAATAGAGTCCGAACTATATTGTCCTTATGTCAGGGTTATGCTGCTAACCAGACAATAATTATTCATGAAACTATTGAGGGGCGAATAGTTAAATGAACTCAACATTATGACTGATATAATTTTATATTTCCGAGGAGTGTCAGTGACCCAGTTCGGCGTCCAATAACATATTTCAAAATAAATCCATTATTTAGTCATCACAGTACGCTCCACGACTTACTGTGGACTTAGGTCAACTGCTATTTATAGTGTTGATTATACGTATCATTTTAATTTTATGCAAGAGTTCTCAGCACGTTTTGGCTACAAATACACCCTTTTCTAACTTAATATTAACAAAATTAATAATTCTATTATTATTTACTTTTTAATATTTTTCCAATGAAACATGACACAGTGTACATCGTACTTCGTATGTCCATTCCACGAAGTCGTTCCTTGCAGGTTGACCACAGATTCTCGATTGGATTTAAACCAGGAGAGTTTCCGGACCAGTCTAGCTAAGCCTGTTCATATCTATCTATCTATCTATCTATCTATCTATCTATCTATCTACACCCCTGTGCAAATTAATTGAAACAAAACGAATAATTCCGTTATTATTTACTTTTTTCGTATTTTTCCAATGAAACATAACCCAGTTCACAAGTTAGTACTTCGTATGTCCATTCCACGAAGTCGTTCCTTGCAGATGGACCACAGAATCTTGACTCGATTTAAATAAGGGGAGTTTCCTGGCCAGTCTATAAATCTCAGCCTGTTCATATCTATCTATCTATCTATCTATCTATATATATATATATATATATATATATATATATATATATATCACCTTGTGCAAATTAATTGAAACAAAACTAATAATTCCGTTATTATTTACCCTTTTTCATATTTTTCCAATGAAACATGATCCAGTGTACATGTCATTACTTCGTATGTCCATTCCACGAAGTCTTTCTTTGCCGATTGACCACAGATTCTCGATTGAATTTAAATCAGGAGATTTTCCGGGTCAGTCTATAGTACTTTTGATTTGCTCACTGGTAACGCTTGCCATTGCGTTCGCGCAGCGTTACAATTTTCGTATGCTTCCTTGGAGTAACGTCCATTGCAGACAATGACTGTAGGATAACTAATCGATAGTCGAGACAATAGTGTCTCGGCGTGATGAAAATCTGATGCAATCACGAACGATGCAATATTTTTCAAGGCCAAACAAATTTCATCATACCCCCCGAAAATAGATTCATATTACTGCACACCACTGCAAATGACCTAATCTGAGGGAAAAATAGAAATCGATTCCACCCTGTCAATCCATTGGGTCTAAAATTGACCGTATGATGAAAGAAAGAAAACTAAAGCGGTCGTTTCAATTAATTTGCACAGAAGTATAGGGTGCTTGCCGGTGACCAATCCGTCTTGCTTCATAGCTAGGTGTCTAGAGCAGTAGATGTTCGCAAGTTCCTCTTTAGCTCGCAATATTTTTCAAGGCCAAACACATTTCATCATACAGCCCGAAAATAGATTCATATTGCTGCCCATCACTGCAAATGACCTAATCGGAGGAAAACTGACCGTATGGCAAAAGAAAGGAAACTAAAGTTGTTGTTTCAATTAGTTTGCACAAGGATGTATATTATTGTATAGTCCATCCTTGGAACGTTTCTTGAGGGCATATGACAGCCAGAAGTTGATTCCTTATGAGTAGGAGTAGGTAGTTGTGTTTGCTTTTTGGAATCGGTAATTCCATTGTATATTCTTGACAAGTAAATTGGGAAGAAATTTCCTTCAACCATACCTAACAAACTATAACATTTCATTTCAACCATATCTGAAGGTTTATAAATCTTTCTTTCATCTATACGACATCCACATCCTGGGTAAGACGATAAACTACGTCCAACAGCAAGGCCTCTGATCAGGAGGTTTTGAGAATCGTGGAACCACCTCTTAATTGCTGGCGTTCCCAGGTCCACCTTGACCAGGGGTGGTAGCACCTGTTAGGGTCCCAGCTATGGGCAAATAGTTGACGCCCAAACTTGTGTGAAAATAGGTTTTAATACCAGAAATACTTTGTAATAAAAAAAATATTAGCAGCAATAATTTTTGAAGGAAAAATTATTATCAGCAATAACTTAAAAAAAAAACGTAGCAGCAATACAAACAGCTATACATTCTTTGAAAAAATATTACCAGCTATAGATTTCTTCAAGGAAAAATATTCCCAGAAATAAATTTTTGAAGAAAAACATATTACCAGCAATAAAAAATTTGTCGGCATTAAATAACCTATTGAGGTTGATATGTCGTAAAATAAACCAAACCGAACTAAATACTTGACGAATTGTAAAATATGTTGACAACACAATAAATATGGCTGTAAATGACCCACAAGAGGTTCGGGGGTCATTAAACAGAAGCAATTAATCAATCAAAGTTCGCAAGAAAATTAAATTTCGGCATTAAATGGCCCATAACGATCTGATATGCCGTTAAACAAATCAAATCTTCACTAGACAGGCTATAGAACTCAGTATGCATTTTTGTCAACTTTCAGCTGTGCTATGCATTCTGTCATACAAGAAACGCTACCATTTTTTATTCCTTCAATTTCTGCAGGTAACCTTTCAATATTCGGCTCTAGAAACTTGTTAGCTAAATACGGCGTGTTGCATAGAGAGAAACAATTGATTGTATTAAATTGACCGACTTGGAGGAGAATTCCTCAATTCATTCCGAAAATCAATTGCCGTGCTGTATTTGAAATCAAAAATTTATTTACTTTGAATCATTTCACTACATACGAAGCAAGAAAAGCCGCTTAAACATAAGAGGTTGTCGAGAATATGAGAAAAATATACTATTAAAGAGAGAGGACAATAAAAGAACAGGTATTAAGAAGGCAAAACATAATGACTGGCATTGCATTTAAACTCTTTAAGATCAAAGTTAACAAAGAAGCAAGAAGCCGGAAGTGAGTTCCAAAAGCGAGAAGTGTGAGAGAAGAAATTATTAGCATAGAACTTACTGTTGCATCTAGCCATTTCAAGTGTAAAATGATGAGACATTGCCGAAAATCTAGTACTGCGCTTAAATTCATAAAGTCTAAATACCATAAAGGAACGTAAGATTCATTTTGTTTTAATACAAAAATGTGGCAGAAGTTCAAAAGCGGGGATAGGAGAAGGCTGGTCTTCAATCTATCATCTTATACTTAGCTAGCTATGACGACTGCGCCAATCATACCACAGTATTCCTTACACCAAAGCAACATATTCTTACTTGCCATTTTTACTACAGACACCATAATACCACAAAGTCTCTATGGAATCCTAATTAGTTCCTATATGTACAATTTGTCGGGTGGGGTGAAATAACAACATTTAAAAATGAAGCCTCAATGAATATTCATGAAAGTTTATCAGAACAATTACCACGAAAGTATTTATAGAAAGTGCACGGGAAGCCTTGTTACGGCGGTGAGAAAGTGACTGAAACCGAGATTTCAGGTCAGGAAAAATGACATTGCGGAATCTTATTATCAAGATTCTCTAAATATATAACAGGAGCACCAGAGCAGATACGGCAGCGATATCCAAAGCAAGGACGAATGGTAGGCTTATAAACATGCAAGATAGATTCTGGCAATAACAATTGTCTAGCTGGACACAATAAAACAACTTTCCTAGCAGCAGACCAAGCAATTGATTCAATAAAATCTTTCCATTTCATGTCAGCGGAAAATATTAGCCGGAGAAGGCTAATGATCAATAGAGAAGAGTTTCGTTAAAATTGACAAGTCATTCCTTGTCCCAGTTAACAGCAGACTGCCGGGGATTTTTTTAGATCAGCTGCCAATTTGAATTTATCGTACTGATCAAACTTACTATTAAGGTCTAAGTAGTTGTATTATCAGCATAGGTACCTAGTTGAGAACTGGCGTTATCAGGAAGGTCAGTGATGAAATTTAGGAAAGAAAGTCCAAGGATAGAGCGCTGAAAGACACCAGCATTACTGTAGAAAACCTAGAAGTGTGGCTGTTCAGGACAAGTTTCATTTCACAATTTGACAAGAAAAACTGCATCAGATCAAAAATTAGTCCAGAAATAACATAACCATTCAATTTGCGAGGAAACCCGTCATGCCAAACCTTGTCAAATGCCTTCGTCAAAGCAACTATCCATGCGTCACCATTCTTATCTAAAGCTTCAGCAATAACTGCTGAAACATCAGCAGAGGAACTAGAGAAGCGAAAGCCATATTGCTTATCTGAAAGAAGACCCTGTGATGTAAAATGCTTAACTAGCTGAGAGTTGATTAGGCCTCTAGTAATTTGCCAAAAAGAGGTAGACGGTTAATAAAACGATAGCTAGAAAGATCAGACGGTTCACCCGAGTTCTGAAAAACTGGAACTACCGAAGCTGATTTCAAACAGGCCGGAAAACTACAAGCAGCCCGGCATTTATTGTAGGGTTTAGAGAGAACAGGAGCCAGTTCAGCGGCACATTTCTTAAGGAGTATTGCAAGGGTGCCACAGGTGTACATGCTTTGTGGAGATCCAGTGTAGAGATGTTTTAATTTAAAGTATTGGCTTTGTCTAAAGTATTCTACATTTTAGTTACATTTTATATTTACATACGCTCTATCCCTGATATTGAGCACCTTAACTCATAAAACATATCAGACCTTATAATTATATTTTTATCATATATATATATATATATAATTCGGGCGTGCGTGCCTGCCTATATATGTGTATGTTTATATCAATACAGCGTGTGTAAATATAAAAAGGAACACTGAAGTCAACACTAAGCGGGGACGGTCTGTTTCATGCTTGAACGCAATCTTCAGGCCATATGTGTTGTCTTTGGGCTCGACTATTTATATATGATGGTCAATGGGGCATAATGGGTAATAAGGTCAGGTATTTCTGGTTTATTGTAGCATCCTAATGGTTCCTGGGTAAGGGGCAACGATTCTGTTTCAAATTATCTATAAAAAAAACTAAACACATAAGATAACGAAGCCAC